>JBBMOE010000054.1:1611598-2016630 GCA_037975065.1 Chaetodon trifasciatus | reverse complement strand
GGGGGGGTGTGGGTGGGGGAGGTCAGAGGGGAGCGAGCAGTAGCTTAAAAGTCTGGCGGCTTTTTCCCGTAAAACTCATGGACACCAGCTGAGCCTGTTATTGACAACTAATTAGAAAGCAATTAGCTCGAAACATTTCATCATTGAAAACAGATGGGGTGGCAAGAAATGAGAGGGTTCGCTCCCTCTCAACTCAACCCCCTCCTCACACACACACACACACACACACACACACACACACACACACACACACACGTGTTTGGCTGCAAGCCGAGGAGAAAATGGCCTTTTCCAGGACTGATCAGAGGTGGACAGCCTCTCCTCCTGGACCCACAAATCATCTCCAGACTGCAGGAGGACACATGCAAACACGCACATCCCCGTTTAAAAGGAAGAAAACATCCATCGGTCCAAGTCGCGCTCGCCTCTAAAATCTCCCATCGAGGCGAAATAACTGCGTTTGCTTCCAGCTCAGCGTGTTTCAGGAGGAAAAACCACACAGGAAGCGAACTCATGGCAGCCCATTGTCAGACATTTCATATCGTTTTAACACTCAGTACATGTTTAAATTACTTGTCAAGTCAGACTTTTTACAGTATGTGGCGGCAATATCCTGTTCTCCCCCCCGTGTGGCTCGTTCTCCGCCCTCTACTCTAAACACCGAACACTCAGCTCCATCTAAAACACACATGGACTATTGTGTTTTCCCTCAAATATTTGAGTAAGGTGTCAGATATTTAGGAGCGGTATCAGATTTAGCACCTGGACGGCGTCCAGACGGCGGCGAGCGGCCAGCTCGTATTGTACACATACCTGGTACACATGTTGGAAGCAAGAGGCCGTAATGTGAGGATTAAAGTTCATTTTAATATGAAATGTGTGAAAATGAGCAGCTTTTGTTCAGAGCTATCGCAGATTTGGCTGTAAGCAAACGAAAGCGAGTGAAATATGTTGTATACGTTAGAGAGTTAACCTTTTGTTCCTCTAAAGTTTAGCAACAGGTTACAAACAAATCCCCAGCTCCACCATAAAAGCTGAATCATTCATTCACGAGCTGGAACACAAGTCAATGCTGAACCTACTGAGCTTGAAGGTTCATGTTTGGAAATTGTATTTCAGTTCATGTTTACATGAAATAAACTCAAATTTGATCAAAAATGATCAAATTTGCTGATTCAAGATGAAATTTTATGCATTCATCTTAGTTTTCATATCTTGAAAAGTTTGGTTGAGCTAATATGGTAAATCTTTTTATTTATAAAGTTGCAATCTTACCTAAATCAGAGCTTTTAACTTTCAGTGTTTTGTTGCTGCTGAAATCAGATAATTTTTTTTTTTTAGCCAGTTAGCGATGTGGCTCTAAGGATGATGTCTGATGGTCGGTTCACCAGACTGAAATATCTCAACAGCTACGCTCAGTAATACTTTAGTTTATGACCAAATACCTGCAAATCTACCAATATTCCCACCTGCCTCAGCTGTACTTTGTCTTTTGTGCTAATTAGCAAATGTTAGCATGCAACACACTAAACAAATCTAATTAACACAGTGAACATTCTACCTGCTAAACGCCACATCATTGTTAGCATGCTAATTCTAGCACTTAGCATAAGTGCAGCCTCATGTAGCCACTAGCATGGCTGTAGACTTAGTACGCTAGCATGAAGTGACCCTGCTTTCTTTGGTTTCACTCGTTTCAGTAAGTTCAGTTGAAAGAGCAGAAATATTTTTTAAAAAGCATTTTTACAATGATGAAGGTCATTTCACACGAGCGTCTTTCAAGTTATAGCAGCTAAAAGCTGCTCGTCAGCACTTTCAGGAGCAGTTTTAGCTGTCGAGCTAACAGCTGGCTCTCATTAACCAGACCTGTGGAGCTGAACCAGAAAAAGTCGAGGTCACACCAAAAATAATTACAGCGCCGGCGCGAAAATGTGCAACACGGTGAATCTAAACAGTCGTATCTGTGGCTGGAGAGTCATTAGATGTCATCTGACACGCTAACCGCTAGCGAGAGTTAGCGTGTGCTGCAGAGATAAAGAGCGTTGTTGCCGCCGCAGTGCTAATGACCCTCTCATTTTTAACGTCTGTGAGATGTTTGGGTTGTAGTATCTGAGCGAGCCGCCGCGCTGCAGAGAACTGGAGACTCATTCATGACTTTCTCAATGAGCAGTCTTAACACGCAGTCATGCACATGCGTGGGTGTGTGTGTCTGTGTGTACATATGCCTAATCATACTTGTTTGTGAACACACACCATTTAAGCTCCACTGGGCATTCAACATGCACACAATTCCCGCTTTGTTTTTCCTCTTTATTTGCAGCTTGTCGTGCACAGAACAGATTTCTGGCTGCCAGCCTTCCAGATGTATTTCTGTTATCTGATGGTTGACATGGTTCAACCGGCCTAAAGAATAAAGACTTTCTGTTTAATGAAGTTGTCCACATGAAGTGCAGATGCAAAATCAGATTTGTGCTCCATATTTAAACTCTGCTCTGTTTGTCTTTTAAGATTCGCCGTCGTCTGGTGATGATGAAGATTATGACGAAGATCCAGAAGATGCAGGTAATGCAAATGGTGAATTCCTAATTATTCTTTTTTTGACCACATTTTTTTAAACAATGTCATCTGGTGTAAGTCAGGCAATGTTTTGGAGCTTTTCCTGCTTAAAGAGCTCATGAAACTGTGTGAAATTAGGTCTTAAAAGCCTGAAAAGCTAAAGAGCTTAAAGAGGAAAAATTAAGTGACGGGATACAAATAGAATCAGGAAGGAGTTAAACTCTGCAAACATTTTTCAGATTTAACAAAAATCTTTATCCCGGCAATAACTTGCAAGGTCAGGCAGCTCAAACCTCAATTTAACCTGATTTTTTAAATTCATTTTTTGATTTAAACATGACATTGAAATGTAAAAAAGAAGAAAAAAACACACACAATCCTCAATAAAGGAAACAAAGCCACCCTCAGCAGCAGGATCCTCACACGAAGCATTAATGTGTTCTCATGTCAGAAATCCAACCTGAGCTCCATTAAGGCGGCATGAACTGCGTCGTTAAGCTGAATGTGCAGCACCTGCCTCACACACACACACACACACTCACACACACTGCTGAATGAATGCAGGAGTGTTGCTGCTGTGAACGGGTTCAGGTAAAGAAGTTTTGTTTATATTGCTCCATTTTTCTAACTTTATTTAACTTTGATTGCACAAAGATAGATTTTAGGCTCAGGCAGGAGAAAGATTGATTTTATGGGTAAGAAAAGCTGCAGATGGATCGGTTCACTCAGCTGGTCATAACCACCGACCCACAGTTTTTGTTTACATAAAATGTAAATTATGATTTTTATTGGCTTTTATTGGAGACCATGACAACAGTTAAATGGAGGTAACACATGACTGAAAAGGGAGCTTAATTCACATTTCTGTTTACCTGAAAACACAGTTCAACTCGTATGTCGGTGAATAGTTTTTCAAACAGAACATGATGATTCCCTCCAGACGTTCTTCCAAAGCTTAAAAACCCTCTGATTCCTAATCGAGTGTCTGTTCCCTGGTGTATTAGCAAACCTCACTGCTGAACAGGTGAAAAGCGTGAGCAGTGATTCCTGCAGTTCTTTAGTGCATCAGAAATGGTCTCTTCACATTATTTATGTCGACACTTAATCTGTATTTTAGCATTTGGACTCATTTCACTTGTCACTGTGATAGAAGATTTGGTCTGCAGGAGCCACAGGAATTGCTTTGAAAGGAGTTTTTATCGGCAATTATGTGACTCTCATTAGATTTATGCAACTGATTAGTGTTTTATATCTGTAATTGGAATTATATGGCTCTTATAAGCGCTCGCTGTCTCGCTGTGCTCGCATTAAAGTTTCCCCCCAGAGCGCTAAACTAAATGCCACTATCGCGCAGATCAAAAGCCGGCGGTGCTCCGGTGGGTAACACCCCTTTCAGCGCTCTCTTGTGATGTGAGCGGCTCTGGCATTCGGAGGCATGCGGAGTTCAGGTGCAGGTGAACAAAGACCGATGAGGGATGGCTTCTGCCGGCTGCCTGCGCTTTACACGCTCCGCTCTGTCAGCTAGCGTCGACTCCACAGAGACAGAAAGCGTCTCCACCCCTCGGCAGGCTCTGGACCAGCCCGACGCCACACTGCGCTGCCTTTGTTGTGCCGTACGGAGGCAGACAGCGGAAGGTGAAGCGCAAGCAGACGGAGGCAGACGAAAACAATCATGAAATGATGGAAATATGGGGAGAGACGTCGGGATAGAAGTGAAGACGATAGAGAGCCAGAAACCTGCAGAAAGAGACATTTTTAACATTGCAAATGCTTAAATTCCACTGTTTGCATGCTTTGACGGTTCACGGTAGTTCAAAGAAGACGGATTCGATTAGACGAGCCCACATCTTGACAGCGGGCTGCAGCCGAAACGCTGAAGAACTTGCCAGCAGTGTCAAACAGTCCATCATGTCTTGAACTGGATCCCAGTCCACCTTGGCAAAATTGGTGCCAGAAGCTGAATATGGAACTGTTTGGATGACGGAGCGACAGGCGGACTCCCAGCCGAAATCAAAGCCCCTTTGTAAGCGTCGCATTCAAAGCTCCGACCCAATCCGGTGTCGTCACACGCAACTCAAAGCAAAATCCAGAGACAGAGGCTCAGACTGCGGCTGCTGAGACAGCCCAAACTCCGCGTGTTCGCCTTTAATGTTTCACCAAATCTGCTGTAGTCCAGCGACAATAATTACGTGGTGACAGACAGACGTGTAAAAAAGAGGATCGGCAGGCAAAAAATTAGAGGTTCTCACAGCTGAGATGATGTGACAGCTCAGCAAATGTCTTCGTCCAGGGTAGCGACGAGAAAAAACATCAGAAAGCAACAACAGAATCTAAATATGGTCAAGTCTTTCTGTCATTTCGACAGTTCTAATTATAATAAAGGGGGCAGACAAAATAATAGCAACACCCGTCAGTATAACGCAGTACGGCTCATTAGCACCACAAATTACATCTCCAAAATGATTACACAGTTGAGTGAACACCTGGACAAACACTGATTCCAGCGTGTGTGTCCCGTTCGAGTCGGGCTGTGGGCTTATCACCGTTTTCTCCTGTCAAAATAAAGCAAACACATAAAAAAGGAAGATCTTTCAGCACAGACGTCATGTCAAAACAGCAAAAAGGGAATTTCCATTTGAGCTGTTGAGACTTTGGGGTGCTGCTGCTGCTGCTGCTTTTCCCGTTTTAATGTCAAGTATTTCCTCACTGTTGGGAGACGGGCAAGAAACCTGTGTTTTAATGAGGCAGTTGTCGCTGATGACGGCATGCAGAGGGAGTTTTGAGGAACACAAACTGTCAAAAACAAGTGATAACTGTTCGTAAAGATGCTGCTTGGAAAAAAACATGACTAAAGGCCCAGTTACAGATCACTAATCACCGCCTAATTAATCCTATTTCTCTTATTTATGAGTTTTAATAAGAGTTACTTTTGTTCCCGTTGTACCACTCAAGCCCTCAATCACTTAATGAAAACAGGAACGTCGGTTAATTTTCTTTGTTTTGATGCTATCACATTCAATGTTTAATCCCTGCATTCTGCTCACTTTGGATATTGGAGGATTAAAAATGTAATCTAGCCTCATATTCATACGGTGTTGCTTTTGCCTCGCAGGCATTTAGCTGATGCTCTTATCCAGAGCGATTACAGAGGAAAGCAGCAGAATTAGCTTCCTGTTGCTGTCTTTGTGCTGAAAGTCGCTGTGGATGATCTTAACACCTGCGATGTAAAACCTGAATGTGTTTGAATGCGCGGCTTCACTCGGTGCTGAAAGCCTGGAGTGTTTTCTAAACAGGCCGAAGTGGCGGCAGCAGCTTACTGCAGACGTCCTGAATGCCGGTAAATAGCCTCAGACTGCCAGGCCTAATCTCTGGATGTAAGTCTACCTCATGACATAGGAGGCTCCGATTTCCTGGCCAAAAGGAGAGGGATTAGCCCAGAAACGTTAAACCCCTATCGCTGCTTAATGTCCGCTAAGCCACCGCTAATTAGCCGGCTGTAGCAGGAAGGAGCCATGTGACGAGCCACACAGCCAGACGGAGAGTCCCCGTCGGTGAGCGGAAGACCGTCCACATCCACATGCAGAGAGGACGATAATAGAGACGTGGAGACGGTGAAAGAGGCCGGCCGTTAATGAGGGAGAGGGGCTGGAAAACACTCGCTGATTGACGGCCGGGCAGGGAAGAATGCAGCGAGAGAGAAGAGGAGGAGATGGCACAAAGAAGCGAAGATTTGAGCAGTTGAGTCACTCTGAGCTGTCGCTGTAGCTGCCAGTTGAAATGATGCTGCTGGCCACAGCTGACTGTTCTCAGAGGAGGGACAAACACACAGAAAGACAGACAGACGGACAAGCTGCTGCAGTCATGATCTCATTCTCCACCAGCCTCCAGCACTCGCTCAGCTGTCTCCCGAGGCCTTCTGGGAAAAAGCGGAGAGGATAGATGCCCGCCTAGCAGCCACGGTAATTCCTGCGGAGACTGCGCTGCACAAATGACATTATCGAACAATTTGTAGGATCGACACCAGATTTGAGTCTCGTTTTTTGCTGCAAAGGGAAAGACAGCCGCCGTGTACGTCACCTCATCCCAGCTCACGCTTAACTCTGAGCGAGGTTCAGCAGGCGTTCACACACAGGAGACGCAGCGTGTTACTGACCGAACTGTGAGGCTGCAGGCAGCACACGGGTCAGGTCAAGTCAAAATCAAGTGAAAATGATTCCTGATAATGAGGAATACACATTGAAATGTGCAGAATAAACTGGCGCCATTCAATCATTGCTGACCTTT
Source organism: Chaetodon trifasciatus (assembly GCA_037975065.1). Classification (NCBI taxonomy): domain Eukaryota; kingdom Metazoa; phylum Chordata; class Actinopteri; order Chaetodontiformes; family Chaetodontidae; genus Chaetodon; species Chaetodon trifasciatus. Next base: position 2,009,790 of record JBBMOE010000054.1, on the reverse strand, counting down.
ATTGTCCAGAGAAAGGTGAAGAAACTGCAGTTAAAAACGTGAACGCCGTGAATGGACTTTCGCTTTAAGAAACTTTTTAAGATATTAAGTGTGAATGCAGGCGTGCAAAAGGCGGTATGATCCCTTATGAGGGATGCAGTCCTAATAGAAACGATTTCACCCGGTTTGACCTGGAATATTTCCTCCTCGCGACCTCCCAGAAATGTTTAAAAATGGCAAATCCAACCAGAAACATGTAAAGAGTTTCAAGATCACGAGGACCTGACAGAAGAGCAAATAAAAGGCCAGAGATAGACCCGTCGTCCGCCCTCACACGATGATTATGAGTTATTAAAGTGGGCATTTTTTTGCAGTGTGGAAAGCACTGTACACACTCAGGCCTGTGTGAAGTGAAACGTCAGTGTGTGTGTGTGTGTGTGTGTGTGTCGGGGGGGAGGAATGTTAACAGAGCCTAATCTGTGCTGTGCTCCTGAGCTATGCAGCCTCCTTGTTTACCCTGGCAGGAGAGCAGAGAGCCGGACGCCGGGCCACGCTACGCTGCTCCGCGGCCGCCATTCCTCCGACTCTGTTTGCCTTGAGTCCCCGCAGGCCCTCCGGGGCAGCGTGCCTTCAAAGAGCCCCAGTGTAATCTGTAATGAAATCTGCCTGTGTGCTTGCAGGCGTCAGCGAGGGCAAATTATACAATTACACAATTAGACCCCCCCCCCTCCCCTCCTCCTTTTCCCCAGATCGGTGTCTGAGCGCTGAAGGGCCTTGCTCCGCGGCGATCGGCACCGCACTGTGTCCTCCTCCAGCTAATTGTTGCGCTGAAGTCGGGCTGATACAGAGCCACAGTCACGCTCCTCCGACCAGGAGCCAGAGGAAAAGTGAGCTGCAGCGGTGGTGTGTGGGGGTGTTTTCATGTGTGTGGGACGCTTGTAAGGGCAATGCTTCGTCCAAACACAAAGAAAATGTAATCACGCTCAGACAGTGCGTCCCCCTGCCAAGGCTGCACGGTCCTCCAAACCTGTTATTCTAATAACAGAAAGTATGTGTACGATGTTAATCTGCATCTGGATCTGCATCAGAATACACACAGTGGCTGACAATCAGGCCAGACTTTCCTTTCTTTGAGTAAGTGCAGGAGTTCGTGAGAACATATTTTAAAAAGCAAGAAAATTTCTGAGCCCAACTTTCCACCAAATCTCATTGAACTTTGGTGCAATTTTCAGACAACCGAGGTGACAGAAAATATCACCTCCTCTGCGGGATCTTCTCCAACTCCAGAGAAAGAAGGAAAACCTAGCAGGTATTTAAGCAGCAGCAGGTGATGCAAAGTGTGCAGAGCTCATATGAAAACCTGAGATGTGTTTCCTGACTCGTGCACTGGCCGTCAGATCGTTTCAGTTTGGGTAATAGCTGGAAGCTTTCCCTCGCGAACAGTTTCCGTGCATGTGAGCGAGGTATGGCTGACCTCTCCCTGCTGCTGTTATCGAATGTAAACCAAACAAACAGCACAACAGGAATACAGTCGTGTATTTTTAGGCCCCCGCAGAGATCCCCCTCCTCAGTTAACCTCTGCAGCTGACAGGTGGACGTGATACTGCTGAGCTGAGAGGAGACGTTACAGTAAACCAGTTTCCACTGCAGTGATAGCACATCCACGCGGGCCAGGGTTATCTCCAGACCCCGTCCCTGCGGGGGTTCGAGGTGTATCTGCTCTGCCCCCCCCCCCCCAGCCTCCCGACTAGAAAATCCCACTCCCCTCTGCTGAGGAAATACCATCCAGCCAATTAGACACGGGATGGGATTCCTGTGTGTTGCTGCGCGCACCGAGCAGAGCTGCACAGTAAATCAAACACAAGCTGAAATCCAGCTATCGACCGCTGTTTCTGAATTGGAAAAGGCTGCAGTTTGTACTTTTTCTGACGGCGCGAAGTGCCCGTGAGAGCCTCCGAAAGCAAGCTGAGAATCCAGAGGCAACGAATCACATTTGAATAACAGCCATCTATTCTCATTTGGAATAAACACCTCGTTATTTACACGCAGAGGCTCGTTTTGAGTTTGTGTGTCACAAAAATCAGAGAAAATAGACATGAACAGTTTATTAAATTGATACCATCTGCAGCTTAAACAGTTTCTTGTTTGTTGGAAAATAAGAAGCCTAGCCTGAGCTGTACCCTGCTGCACAGGAAGCGATGGTGTTTCTGGTGTGGAATGAGTAGAAGAAGAACAGGGTGGTTCTCACGAGCAGCTCCGTCTCTGAGTAGAAAAAAACCAAGCACCACCTGCAGAAACTTCTCTACCAAGAAGACGTCACAGCACCGCCCACTCACTTTGATTGACAGGTGATCTCGTGCAGAAACATAGCAGTTAGCCCTTAGCCGCTAAAAGGCCCGCAAATAAACCAATCTCTGTGTTTTTGGGACAAAACCAAAGAGACGAGACGAGCGCGCCGGCTCCACACAGGCGCCTATTTCGGGTCAAAAACGTCATCGTGGCTGAAGGATCAGCAGCAGCAGGAAGGTGTTTTCAGGCCCACACGAGTTCAGGAGCAGCAGCAGGAGGAGCAGGAGGAGGAGGACCACACATCAGGAAAGAGACTGTTTAAAAACTCAGTGTGTTTCTTTTTCACCGAGTGTGTGTGTGTGTGTGTGTGTGTGTGGCTGATTGCGATGCCAAGAAAACAATGTGTTCAGACTCCTTGGAGGGTTTCGCCAAGTGTCGCTCCAAATACGCCGAGACGGAGGAGACGCACGGCGAGAGAAGTAATGAAATCTAGCAGATATTTCCCTTTTAAGGTGGAGGCAGTTTGTGTGTGGTTGCACGTGGGGAGCGTTTGTCTCAGCGAGCTGGGGAGTCTCGAACTCGAGCAGGGAGCAGCGTTCAGCTGCGTCTGCAAACACACTCACACACACACGCAGGGTTTACACTCGGCTCAATGGAGTGAAGTAACGTTGTGTTTGTTTGCTTTCTAAGAAGACACGTCTGTCTCTTTCATCACCCGATCTCTCTGCGTCTGCTTGTAATTACTCTGTGAAGCCGCAGCCAGAGTTTGATGGCAGGAGCCAAAGAGATGTGTGTCAGAAATATATCAGAAGACATGATGATAAACAGACACGCACGCTCACACGAGGCGGATTAGAGGCAATCACAAACACGTGGTCGTTTAGCGGCGACGCCTCCCTGATTGACGTCTCACCTGGGTCGTCCTGATGAGATAAAAACCCGCCGGCGTGGTGCTGGAGGGTGAGAGTCTGATATCACCTCGCACACACACACACACACACACACAGGCGCAGACATTGAGATGGTAATTAGCTCCTCTCTCTCCTCCTGCTTTTAGAAAGTAAAAGAGACATCTGATGACCGGTCAGCCACCTCCCCAGCTTTTGTCCTGGGAAACACACACACACACACACACAGACCCATAAAGACTGAGTGAGCCATGCCTCAGCGCTCTCACCCCTCCACACCCACACAGCGGGAACAATAGGCCTCTCTGACTCGCTACACTCTTTGTCCACCGGCTTCTCAATACAACTCAATAAATCGCCCTGACAGGTTTCCAAACTCCCGGGTTCGGACGATTCAAATGAACTCTTGCATTGTCGCCGGGGCAAGAAGATGATGAGCATTGTTTGGTCCTCGTGACGCTTCACGCACCCATTTCGTGTCCTTTCAGCGTCCGTCAAACTGTTTTACACCGTTTACGCATCTTGAACTTAACTGTGTCTCTGCGGACAGGAGGGCCGGGCTTGACGCCGGAGAGATGTGGGCGCAGGTGCTGTGTGTGAGGAAGACCTCCAGTGAAACCACAGCCTCACATCTGCTCTGGCAAAGTACATAACTCATACAAGATGGTCCAATTTGAAGACAGGGCAGGAGAGCCTGCTTTCCCGTCTGTGCCGTCTTTTAACAATTACAAAAACATGTAACAATGAATTTCTGGAGGGTCTTTCCCAAAATCTCTGTGATCTAAGAATACACCAGCAATCGGACGCCGAGGGAGGGATCTGTTAGGATGAGAAAGTGGCAGAGCGAGTCAGATTCATGTATCAGGTAATGTCACAGGACCGTATTCGCTGAAAGGATTTGGTCTCAGCTACATAACAAACACTGTAAACACAACTTTCAAGGGAAGGTCATTGTAATGGTCACAATCAGACTTGGTTTGTTTCTCAAGTTGCAGTTTGCTTATAAAGACTTAGGACTTGACTTGGACTTGTCCTAATGGACATGAGACATGCTTCAAATGATTTGAGACTTTGGCTTATCACCTAAGACACAGGAATGAAGTCAAAAGTTGACTTGGACTTGGTTCAGAGGGACACTTGACATAAGACGTGTTTTGACCTTTACTTTTCTCAGATTAGTTGAGACTTGACTTGGACTCGTCTAAAACGCCTTGACACTCGATTTGAACTTGGCAAAATGGCTTGAGATTTGACGAAGATAATCTCAATTCACTTTAGACTTCATCTGGACTCGTCTCAGACTTGACTTGGACATCTTGAATGACTTGATACTCGAAACTTAGTTCAAATGACGTGAGACTTGATTCAGACTGGTCTTAAATGACTGGACACTCAGGACTTCTCTCCATTGACTTGACGTTTGACTTTGACGCCTCAAAGGACTCTACGCTTGAGTTATTTCAATTGACTTGAGACTTGAGACCCTTAAGTAGTTTTCCATGACTGACAGAACACCCTGTCTTGTGTTTCACCAACAGAAGCTCCATACTGGACCCGGCCTGACCGGATGGACAAGAAGCTCTTGGCCGTTCCAGCCGCCAACACTGTCAAGTTCCGCTGCGCCGCAGCCGGAAACCCAACTCCAACCATCCACTGGCTGAAGAACGGCAAAGAGTTCAAGGGAGAACAGAGGATGGGAGGCATCAAGGTGAGAGAACTTGAAACTCGTTAACACCTAAAGGTTACGGGAGCAGGGCCGTGATTTAAGGCTTCAAATCCTCACACCAGCTCCCAAAGAATCTGCCTGGAGGAGGTGATGCTCTGCCCTCCTTGAGCTCCCATCAAAGTGCCTTTTAGCAAGGCATCTTAATCCCCTGCTAGTCCGGCGGAGCTGCTGCGTGTCCGTCAGGAGATCAGTTGCGATGCTCCCTCGTGTGAATTTCTATAACTGGAGGAGCGTGAAGGAAAGTGTTGAAAGAGCAGCCATGCTCGGTGAATCTTCTCACGGTAAATAAAGGTCAGAAAACTCGCCACAGGGCCGGACGACCCCGGCAGGACTCTAAGCCGACCGAAATAAATTCAGGGGGTCGAGCTGCAGCGCTGAAAACAGAGCGGCGCGCGGATACATGCGTGCTCGCGTGATAGCTCGGCGCTGACAGTAATGCAGTGCAGCAAACAGCTGTTGTGCTCAGTTTTGTCATCGGATTCACTCTAAACACTGAGCTCTCATGTGGAATGGCACTGCTTAAAGTAACAGGGCTTGGTTTACTTTTGTGTGCCTTTAGTGGCCCTGAGCTGTAGGATTAAAAGACAAACTCGGTGTGGTAAGAACATCGGAATTCAAACAGTCCAAACGTGTGTTTTGGTTCAAAATAAACTCGAACTTAATGACATATGAATTCTCAGATATTGCCCAGAGATGTGAATTCTTCCAGGATCGTTCTGTCGTGTCTCCCTCGCTCTCAGTCCTCACGCTGCCTCGTTAAAGCTCGGCTTTAGCAAAACATCCGTCCCATTCACGTTTAGCAAAACTGCCTTTTTGGTGCCTTTGTTTGTTACTTTGGTGGTTTTGTAAAGTGACAGAAGTTATTTCCAATTTGGAGCACCCAGAGAAAATGAACAAAATACAGTATTATGCAATAAATCCAGGTTCATAGCACGCACAGTACAGGTTTCAGATTCAGATTCAGGATTCAGGATTCCTTTATTTATCCCCGAGGGGAAATTGTTTTTGTAGCAGTGCTCCATATAGACAGGATTATAGAATTAGAATGAAATTAGAAAAGAAAGAAAAGAGAAAGAAATATATATATAAAAGCAATATAGAAACCAAAATATTCATACTAAGAATAAATATATATAACAAAATATACAACACAATAACATATACAACAATAAAACAAAATATAAATACTGAACATTGGATGTGCAAAATTGTCATAAAATTGCAGGTAAAATAATAATAGAGCAAAAGAATTTGTAAAACTAAGAAAAGAAACAGGCTGCATGCACGGTTGGCGCATGCGCACTGATGTTGTTATTGCAGTGTTCACTTTAATGGGAGCCTATGTAACTTTTGCTAAACAGCAGCTTAAACTGACAATTACAGCATAATGCTAAATGCTGAAGCTAAGTGTAGCATTAGCACAAGAAGAGAGGAGTCATAAAGTCAGTAGTGCCTCATTAATGTCAGTTATAGAGCACAATTAACCTAAAGTTTGCTAACGTTAGCCACCATGAGCTAGTGGTCATACCAGACCAGCTGTTGTTATCATATACTGAGTGCTTTGAGGAGTTGCATTGCTTCTGAATCAAACTGAACGAACTATATCTTCTTCCTGATGTTACATCACCTCACAGTAATTCAATGCCGTGTTGCTTAAATATAGCAGAAACTTCAGCGTCTGTGATAAAGACAGTTGCGTCTTTAAACTTGAGCGGCGTAAACACGTGTCGGTTTGGTACTGCGGCAACGAGAGACGCCTTCTCCCCGGTGCGGGTTTGGCATTTAAAGAGTTAAATGTAATGAGATCCTGCAGCTATTAACAGTTTACAAAGATCTCCAACATCTGCTCCCAGCAGACCAACAGCAGTTGTCTCCCTCCCTCTGTCCCCACTCTGTCTCTCACACACACACACACACCTGTCACCAGCCCTCAGGACACTGGAGTGGCTCCCCGACAGCAACTTTTAGCGAGTTTAGCACGACTGAAGATTTGCTGATAGTTAAGTTTGGGGTTTTTTTTGCAGCAGACTAATCCCAAACTGAGCGGTCAGAGCACTTTGATTTTTCTTCCATCTGTTCAACAAACCTCTGACTTCTCCTCCAAATCCCTCAGTGTCCTCCTTCTGTAGAAAACAACTCACCGACGGCAAGTTAAGGGGCACAACAGAGACGTCTTTATGGTGTTGGAGGCTGTATTGATGTCTGCCTAATCAGTGTAATGCCCGCTTACCCCTTGCTTTTTGTCCCTGTGCAGCAGTAGCCATGTTTGGCACTCCCCTGCTTCAACACACGCTCCTATGGGATGTTGAATGTATAATTAGAGAGATACAGCATGTGTAGCTGGCTCTCCATAGTAAGCCTTTGCAGCGCATGTGAGGTCCGCTTGGCCTTGTACTGTTTTGTGTCAGCGTGAGCCGTCACACTTAAAGTTTTCAACAAGCCACCAAGACGAATTCCTGTTCATTCTCCGCTCTGTGCAGCTCAGCCGACGCCAAGCATCGCTGCGAGCGTAGTTCCCTCCGTGACCACACATGTATAGACGGCGCTGTGGGGATAAAAGCGTCCAATCGCGGGATGTTTTATGTTTGTGGTGTTTGTTAGCCCTGTGGAGGTGTTGTGACGGTGAACCTGACGTTTTGATGTTTCCTCGTGCTTCCCTTCTTTCAGAATCACATGCTTTCTCCAACTTTAATGTCCTTTATTTTGGTTTTCGATCACAAAAGAGACACGTTTCTTTATCTTATCATGCAGGTCTGACCCTCTGGATTCACTTTCAGTTAAGTTAGCTTTGTACAACTATATCGCTCTGGTTCTAATGGCGTTCTTAAGAGGCCTTATCAAGACATTTCTCTTGTTTCTGTAACCACCCTCCATCCCTGCAGGCTCTGACCTCTGTGGATCCCCGTCAGCCAAATTGTGCATAATTTCTGTCCTTATTATGATTCAGTCCATGATTTAACTGAGGGTGTCTCTTATCTGGAACAAGTGCTGCTCTACAGCTAGTTTAAATTCCTTCATCATATTGACCACTGACCAAGGAATCATCATATAAAAGAGAAATGGCAGAAAATTCAGTTACAGCGAGCCGTTTAATAGAACTCCAGCGCCTTTAAGCACATTTATGAGCCATTTAATCTAATGGAGATGTAGTGTTAGAGGTGGCAGTTATTGAGACGTGTGCAGGAGCTGTTTTAAATCCAGTTAGCCGATCACCATGTGGCCACTGTTGGCCTTGAGGGAGGTGAACACAGAGGTCGTCCTCTATAGAATCAGGCTGCCGGGTGACGGACAAGCCAGTGACACGGCCCAGCTTCAGAGGGGTCAGGGGTAACGGCTTCATCCTGAAGTCAAAACCTCCGCCAACCCCACTGCCGCCGCTACCCTGCACGCTGCAAAAAATCACTCAAAACTGTCCACAATGGCTGGTTTTGCTCTGAAAGACGTTTGCACTGAAGATCAAGTCACATTATGTGCAATTAAGTTGAGCGATGTGCCTAATGCCATCACACTGCCACCTAATTTTTAACACGGTTATCCTTCAGATCGACACTTTCCCTCTGCCATGCGGCCATTGTTTGCATTTCCCAGAGACCACCTGTCAGTCAGACACCATCAGACTCACTCTTCATTCTTTATTCCTTCTATAGATTCTTTTGCCTCTTTAAGATATTTTTTAGAAAAATCATTACGCTGTGGAAACTCCAGGAAACTCAAAACACAAACTGTACTGATCTGTATAGTCGCAGAGAAGAGATTGACTCGTCATTAAGTGGCCTGCTGCGTATCTGTTGTCAGGACAGACATTTTTTGCAGCGCATTCAGTTTGACCGTGTCACAGCCTTCATCACCCCACCTCACATCTGCCTGTGATGAGGTCATCCTGCAGGGCGAGGGGTAGATGGGTGTGGGGTGGGCGGGCACCGCGGGTCCTGACAGCCTGACAATGGCCTTCTAAAGACTCTATTCCTCCAGCAGGGTCCTCAAGGTGAAGCTGTCTTCCTCTCGCGTCCATATTGAAGCGACACCATCAGTTTTGATTTGACAGCCGTGGTTAATTTCAGCTGAATGAATCGCGCCCGTGTCTGATTTTTAAGGTTTGGACGGGCGGTGGGATGATTTGTCGCACGCCTGTAACTGACGGGGCTGCTAACTGATCCGTGTTGATCGGCACAATGCATTCCTCTCCACTCAGCGCTGCCTACCAGTTTGTCATTTACTCTGAGTGTCTTCAGATCTGCGCTCCTGTGAGAGGAAGTTACTGACTGAGGGGACCATTAGGGTCCATTACCCGCCCACAAAAATACCTCCTGTCTTCACGCTGGAGTGGTTGAAAGTGGCCTTTCTGAGGATGCACCGTGTTCTCCTTTGTTCCTTAAAGACATAGTTTTAACAGCCATTCATTTCATCTTCTCGACAGGCCTGAAATTACATCTGTTTTTGTAAAATATGAAGACACGTATAGAGTCTCATCAGGCTCACTTCTTAAAAGTGAACATGAGATTAAATGACACCGGATGAGATGGATTTCTTGCAGTGTCGCGAGTCATTTATCCTGCGAGTCTCTCAATGGACATGAAAGTTGCTTCAGTGTCCTAAATCAAGGATAAAAGTGCTTTATGGAGCCTGTTTTATGAAGTCGTGCTAGTGTTAATGTCAGCTAGGGCAGAAAAGACAGAATGAAATGAAGAAACAGACTCACAGAAATGATTATTTATCCTCATAAAAGAAAGAAAACATTGATTTTATTGCATATTAGATATAAGCCTGACCACAGCTGCAGAAAACTTGATTATTAACATTTTAAGCACATTTTTGGCATTAAAATCTCCTAGAAACTGTAACGGTCTCACTGCGTTTAAGAGCTACTGAACAGCACGTTATCAGTCTGGTTGTCAGAGGGCAGTTGTCTCATGATGGTCTGGATGATTTCTCACATGGAAGTAAAGTTTGCTCTGCTTCAGTATCTGCTAATAAATCATCTATCAGCCACCTCAGTAGGAAAATGTTAACACTGATGGCGCAATTATTCAGACAGATCCAGCGATTGTCCCGACCTGCAGGCCTGTTTAGTTATACACGAGCGTCCTCTCTGTATATTGTGTCCCGTGAGCACACTGGAGGCTCTTTGACGTCCACTTCTGTCTTCCAGCCACTTCGTGGGTCCATTGAAATGCAGCCGAGAGAACGAAACGTTTGTTGAAACTAAATGAAACGGTAAATAGGATGTGCGGCTCATTTGTGACGTGGAAAATAAAGTTCCAGCAGGGCGACGTGCCAGAGCATTGTGCGCCTTCCCGGACAACTGTGGCGCTCCGTTCTGAAGGGGCAGGGCCTAAAGGTCAAAGGTCACCTCTCTATTGAGCCATCAGATGGAGGTGGGGAGAGATGGGCGTGTCGCCGGCCTATTGAGCCGGCCTGAGTCTCGGACAGCCAAAGCCAACGCTGTTGTGTGCTGCCACATATGGTGGAGGGGATTTTATTGTGTTCATGCTAAACCGCGGCGGCACAAGCGAGACAAAAGTTGACAATGTAATTATTGTGTTTCGCTCCGTCCAGGTCGCTCGGCGCTTAACTGATTTTTCAATCCCTGTTTTGACAGCTTTCCAAGGCGCTGCTCTTAAACTGGCTCCACTGTTACTTTTTAAGACTTTAAGCACTTAAATCCTTGTTTTTCCAATCCAGATTTTAACGCAGCCTGGATTGTGGGTCTCTGTAGGCTGCGGAGGAATTTCTACACTTTGCAAGGTTATTTTGGGCTCTCGGTCATCCACGTTTCTCCCCAAACACACGCAGCTATCAAAAGGCAGATTATCCTATTTATTTATGCTTCTTACCCTTTTTTTCTCCTTTGAACTCTCACACTTGCAGTTTCACCCTTTCCTTTCTTTGTTGATGCTGCAGCATGCAGCGCCAAACTCAGGCAACAGACCCACAAACTTCCCCGGCTTTAATAGCGAGCCCTTAGGACTGCTTTTATCTGCTTCCGCTTTCTCTGTGGGTCAAATTAGACGGTAGCGCAGATCCGGGCCACTGGTCCGCTCTGACACACTCATAAATTCTGGTAACTGGCCCCGCTGGTTCTGACAGGGCCATTATGTGAGGTGAAGACGGAGGGTTTGGACTATAAAGGGAGCAGAGCTTCCTGTGTTTTCTCAGACAACTGCTACGCTGCAAAAAATGTCTGTATCTTTATGAGCTGGCGGTCGAGTTGTGAATTCTTGTTTTGACTGAAATAAGTGAAGGAATCTGCCAGCGGGGTGAGGTAACTCCTCTGTTTTCCATGGCAGGCTCTGCAAGGAAGGCAAAAAATCTTAAATAAGGCAGAAAACTTTATTTGTCTTTAGATAATTCATGCATAAAAGCCTGAATTCGATACAAATCCTAACCAACTCCTCTTCTCTTTCTCCTCCATGCAAAAACTCTGCGTGTTGGTTTAAGTGTCACTTCTTGCAGTGGAACAACTCCCTGTCCATTCCCATGGCTTGTGCCCTTCTGTAGGTCCACAGCCAAAGCCCTAAAACCTTTAAAGCCTCGTATGACTCTAACGTAAGCTCCTTAATAATTTAATTCTGTTTGGAATCTGGCGTGATTGGAATGGATGGGATTATCACGTTTGGGGACTAATGCTGCAGGTTCAACAGGGGTTAGCCAGTGTAACATGGTAATAAAAGCAAGTGGCATGGATGAAGAAAATAATTAAATGTGCCAAGGGAAAGACAGAGGGGAATTAATGCCGAGACGTCACTCAAAGTTAATAATTACCACAAGTTATTAACTCTGAGCCTTTCAATTTGAGTGCGTGTTGCGCTTGAATTGCCTTTCTGTACTAATAGTTATGCACACTTTAAGCTGCTACAGTCGTGGAGGCAAGTCCAGATTTAAACTGCTGATGTTAAAACATGGTGTAACAGTAGCAGAGTTCAAAGTCAAAGTGTGTTTAATTGCTCATGAATTCAGCTTTTGTGTTACGTCCTATTTCAAAAGTTGCGTAGTCTCACTGTAAAATAGACAAAAGTAAGCAAGTATCAGACCCAAAGTTACTGGAAAAAATACTTATTTTGAAGTTTTGTTCTTGTCCAGCTTCATTTACAATAAAAACTACAGCATAGTGAAATAATCAAACATACAGATTTAAGATAAACTGAAAGTCTGACGGGTTATAAATCTCCAGTTTGGGGTTTTTCATGCTGTCAGCTTAGGTTAAAGGATTAAGTGCCACTCCACACATTGTGTCAAACATTTTTGTTTTATTGAGCTGAAACTAAGCTGCGATTTTCGTCTCAGAGTGACAACATGCACGATTTTTTCCTTGACAGCAGCCATTATGGTCTGAAGCTGAGTGTAAAATCTGGACAGTAGTCGCTGTCAGATAACCGGAGCGGGGTCAAAAGTACAAGTGAGGTCTGCATTTGAACTGAAAGTACTCCAAAGTACTGCAAAGAGCCGGCACTCAGAAGGTACTTCAAGGCCGTAGGTCGTAATGAAATGAAGACTTGTTATGAAATGAAAACCATAACGCTGATCCCAGTCTCGTTGTGTTTCTGTTGGTGGTCTTTGCCTCTTCTGAGCTCGTATTTTACCACCTTTTAGCTCGCCTCCTCGTGCGTCGCCGTGTTTTTCCCTCCCCCCTCCTCTCCGGGCTCGGCGACCGCAGCAGAAGGCGTCACTCATCTGCTCATGAGAGCAGCCATTGACTTCAGTTTGACTCCTCGGCTCTGAGAGGGGGGTAGACGGGGTGGAGCCGGCCGCGATGAAGAACCGCTTGCCAGCGCTGAGCGGGCTGCCTGGTCTACGTTACCACGCAACTGCAGAAAGCACACACAGGCATAATATTTACACTGTTCCATTATTTTCCGCATGCGCCTCCAAGAGAGGGAGTGAAGGAGTGTGTACTGTAAGACAGAGGGAGAAGAGTGTGGATCTACAAATATATACGTCCTGTGATTGGCTGGCCGCTCACCTAAACGCGTGGGGTTAAACGTTTGTGAAAACACTCTCCGGGTCGCCACATTTTCCTACCCAGGTGATGTGAAGCGTTCCTCCCTGAAAAGCCTCTCTGTCGGCGTCGTTCGCTGCCGTCTTCAGGAATTCTGACCTCTTTCGGAGGTGCTCGCGCCACGCTCGTCGCGCGGCGGCGCATGTTTCCACTTAAGCTGCGGAGGTCGTCCCTCTTGGCCCGTGGAGACTCTGCCAATCGATGCGTAGCAGGTTCTCTGTTCTCGCCTCGCCGTGCCGGGCTGCTCGCTCCGCCTCTGAGCAGCTTCTGAATCTGTCGAGTTAGTATCTGTCGGCTGCTGCCATCCAGACACACCTGGTTTGAGTTACTACGCAGAATTTACCCTTCGACTCTCCGGGGATGGATTGCCTTTGACTGGCACAGTGGAACCAATTTCAGAGGTGCAAAAAAAGAAAAAATGTGCCTGAAGTGAAGGCAGGCGCAGAGATATGCTTTCTGAAGAAATTCTTTTAAGAAACATAACCGAGCTCTTATGAAAATAAATCTGTACTGTACATCGTTATTCCACTTAGCTGCAATGATTGCTCAAACGTCCGGGGCTTTGCGGCGCTCTGTTTTCAATACTCTTGCCATCATTGTTTAGCCGTTTCTTAAGCAATCATCAATCATCTGGAGGATTATTAAGTTTGTCCCATCATATTTCTACTTGTCATTTTGTTCAGGGTAAAAATATTTCTTATAAAATATGATCCAAAGGCCGCAGCGGACACCTCATCTGACCGCTGTGGGCGCTCAGACCTGCTTCCCGTCAACGTCTACACCACGTCAAAAGATCTTTTTCTGCTCTGCATCAATTCATGAAAGGAGGTTAAAGTTGGATTACCGTTTTAAATGTTTGTTCAAAGGGGTTTGTGCCTCAGTAAACACACGGCACACTTCTGTTTACCGTCCTGGCCCATCTGTGATGTTTAAAACCAAAGGATATCAAAGGAGGGAGTGAGGGAGGAGATCTGAGGATGTTTCCTCCGCACACAGTTGCATTCAGTTTGTGAGACTTCCCTCCTGAAATGAAGTAAACGTGCTGTAATGACGTATCCTTCTCCCTTTTGTCTGCTTCCTCCCTCCAGTTGAGACACCAGCAGTGGAGCCTGGTGATGGAGAGCGCCGTGCCGTCGGACCGCGGGAACTACACCTGCGTGGTGCAGAACAAGTACGGCGCCATCACCCACACCTACCAGCTGGACGTGCTCGGTAAACAACGTTTACTTTCACTTCTGCTTCTGTAAACAACCAACGCATTAACAAAACCCCCGAGAGCTTTCAGAGACTACCTCGCATCTGCATTTCCTGCGGCACATCATTCCCGCGCTAATGACTCCACGCTTTCTCCCGCAGAGCGTTCCCCGCACCGGCCCATCCTCCAGGCGGGCCTGCCAGCCAATCAGACGGTGGTGCTGGGCAGCGACGTGGAGTTCCACTGTAAGGTCTACAGCGACGCCCAGCCGCACATCCAGTGGCTGAAACACATCGAGGTCAACGGCAGCCGCTACGGCCCCGACGGCATCCCCTACGTCAACATCCTGAAGGTGAGTCTGCAGCCCGCCGCTCCGACGAGGCCGACTCTCAGCCGCGGTAGATTTCCGCCTGTGATAATCTCACTCATAATTAATTCCTCCTAAATGTCTTGTTTAATGAGTTTTTACAGTAGGTGGGTCTGCAGGGCCCGCAGGCTCTTTTCACTGCAGCGTGTAATTGACGAGCTCATTCCTCCATCAGCACAGCTCCGTGAAAGAAAAGCTTCACCTGCACTTTCCGACACGCTGCAGCACGCAGAAACGTCCGCTCATTAACCAAATCATGTCAGTTTAGGTTTCTGTTCTCATGTGTGACACCTGCTCTGCAGCAGTGTGAACTTCAGGACGTGTTCGCTCTCAAATCTGGTGTTGAGCTGAGCTGAGCTGGCGAAGGTGCATCATAATTAAAGGTGGATTTTTGTTTTTCCTTCAAGGTGATCCAATTAAGCATCCACCGTAATTCAGTCCAGAGTTAACCCATTGATTGCTGTAGCACAAGCTCAATAGATGCATATGTCTGTGTGATATTTACCTGAAGTAATCGTGTTGTTTTTGATGTAGACTGATAATGGGAAGGCTTGCATTGATGACGTGGTTAAAAGGCTGCTCATGATCAAAATCTATCAAATTGCCGACGTTATGAATCTCTCACCAGCCTAAATCTATTCATATTGTTTTAATAATTTCTATAAAGTGTACAGTACAGGACAGCCCTGATGTGCACGATTCTCCCTGAACTTTGCTTATTGAATTTTCAGACAAATAACAACCAACAACAAACATCAAGAGTTTCACTGAGCGGTAAGACAAAGGGCAGATAAAGGACGGAAAATGCCAGAAGACAAAATGAAAACTGAAATATATGAGGATGTAGCATGCTGACAAAAGCACAACTCCACCTTAAAGGTCACATTTTAGGCTGTAGCTGCTGCACAGATAGTGAAATCAATGGTGCGTCTTGTCCCTGATTGGCCCGTGTATCTACCTGGATCTCCAGGTGTTCCTTTTCCTTTTCCTCTTTGGTTTTTTTTTGGTGTTGCGTGTTTGGTCTGCAGCCTCTCTGGCTGCTCCGATGCTGCATCTTACGGCTCTTTAACAAGCATTTCAATCCCTGCTGCAATAAAGGTTAAATAAACGCGGTCGGGGAAGGCGTCAGATGGTCGTAGGACTCGTTAAAGAACAACTCCGGAGGTGTCATCGCCTCCCCAGACAGCGCTGGTGTTAAAGAATAGAGTAGAAAGCATTCCTCAGCAAGCAGGACAACACCCTGAACCCGCTATGAGGCCTGTTTTTTTTTTATGTGGAGTCAAGAGAGGAAGACTCCCATTGAAAAACCCAAGAAGGCCTTTTGCTTTCTTCTCTGGCCTCTCCCTCTTCTTTTTTCTGCCTCTAGAGAGAGCGAGGGAATAAAACAAACATCTGGTTTGGACTAAGTTAACTGCCGTGGTGGCGGCAACGCAGGGAGAGAGACGGGCTCTGTTAACCGCCGCTGCCGTCAGATGTGCTGCGTCGCGTGGTTTGAGGAGGAGGAGGAGGAGGAGGAGGAGGAGGAGAGAGGAAAGAGGGAAGAGGCACCCAAAAAAGCCATGGAAAAAATGAGTGGAGGAACATAAGGAAGGGCAAAGTCAGCAGGGAGAGAGAGAGTGTGACAGAGTGGTGGGTAAAGATGGAGGGCGAGAGAGAGGGAGCTGGAGGAGGGGTGAGAGAGGCAGGAAGGCGAGGAAAGAAAGGAATAAGAGGTTCAGTTCAGAAAAAGAGGAGGAGGACGGGAGACGGACGTGGAGTCTCTAGCACTGAAGTGACGGAGTGGAGGCTTCAGGTTATTCATCAGCGGGCTGAAAAATAATGATATGGAGGTAGAGGAGCGTCCTGCGGCTCTCACTCCTGCAACCTGCTGCATCGGTGATGGATCCTTTCGCAGCTGAAGCCTTAATTAATAATCTTGGCGAGGGACGCTCATCGCCCCGGCTTCTCACAAGTTTTCTAATCATCGTGAAAATCGTTTATTAGATAGAAATAGACCGTGAACTGTCGGCGTGAAACTTGGCTGATGATTATTGTGGTTTTACCAGGATGTGCTGTGCTTTAGCTCCGTGTTGCAAGGTTGCAAAAGTCAATGAAAACACATAAATATGAACAGAATGTAACAATAAAGATAGAAGAATAACTTCAAGGAATCCTTTGATTCACCTTTTTTGCCAAAAGTTAGATGAGAGGATTAACACCAGTCTCTGTGCAGTAAATATGAAGCTACAGCTGGTTAGCTTAGCTTAGCATAAAGGCTGGAAACAGGACGAAGCAGCCAGCCTGGCTCTGCATAACAGCAATAAAACACACCTTCCAGCACCGCTGCAGCTCACTAATTAAATGCTGAACTGCTCCTAACTATTTAAAATGGCCTCATTCAAAGTATTTTGTGATTTATTAAACTGCCTGAAACAGCCATTAAACTTTATTTTCTTTGTGCACAATAAGTGATAATTAAATGACAAATTTATTAGTGTTCCAAGAGCTCAGAACAAGATGTACGTCTAACATCTCTGTTTATTTAATCCTCTGTGCGCTGTGGCCTTCACATTAATGCTGCAGCGGTGGATTCAGACTCGTTGGAAGTGATTCAGGAGTGTTTCTAGATCCGATTGCTCGCGACTTTGAGGAGACTCAAACATGAGTTTTAAGAAAGGAGGTGAACGCCTGAAAGGGGAGGGAAAGAGAGGAGGAGGAGGAGGAGGAGGTGGTGACACGGTAAGAGAAAAAGGAGCAGGATGGGGAGATGAAGGAGGGAGAGACAGAGAGAAAGAGGAGGAGAAAGACAGGCCAAAAGAAAGAGAGAGGGGGGGAAAGCGAGCCTGTCAGCCCAGACCGCGGCTCCACGCTCTATTTTCGACTACCACATAATTGAAACAGTATTTACAGAGATGTGTGTGTGCCTCTCTCTCCGGCCCACCACAGTTCATTCACACTCTCTGTGACATCTCATGTGTGGCATATACTGCAGGAGTTAAATACAGCTGTGGGTGGGAGGAGGGGGTCATGCGAGATATTTTTTTTTTTTTTTTGCCTGAATCGCTCTTTTGATGGCTGGAAAAAGAGTTAACGATGAGCGACTCGCCCCGGCGTGGGGAGGGAGGGGGAGGCGTCTGGAGCCGAGCCCTGGATGTTCATTAAGCAGCCATAAAACATGATATGTTTTCTCCTTTATGTGCTTTGCCCGTTTAATTATTCATCGGCAGTTTCTGCGCCGTCGCAAGCGGCGCGTGTGTGAGCAAGCGTGGTGTGTGTTTATGCACGCAGCGCACACACTTCGGGGAGATTGACACACTGTAATGCCTTTAATCTACCAATAGACAGCTTGTGTTACTATGCACTGTACGATGTGTGTGTGTGTGTGTGTTTGTGATCTCACAGGTTTAATGCTTTTTAGACAAACAGCCTGCTTCACCATGCTTGTGCAGCGTGTGTGTGTGTGTGTGTGTGTTTCCATGTAAATTAACATGTTCCTGTGGGAACGACAGTATGTAAAAGTAGAAAGTTACGAGAAAAAGTTCAGCCTTCATTCATTCATTTATTCTTGCTAACACACTTGTTTGGGTTAGACAATGAAATATCACCTGTGACCAAACTCACAAATTTGCTTATTTCAAGCAAAAGAAAGCTCATATCTGAAGTGTTTTCACTTAAATTTACAGCAACAAAATGCATTAAATGCTAACTGTCAGTGCACATTATCTCCCCTTTTGGATTGAAGTGTAATAAAAGCATAAAAAGAAGAAAGTGCTGCGTGCAGTGTGTCAAGGTTTCTGTGTAAATCAGCATCATCCTGTCGGCCTACAACATGTAAAAGTAATAAGTTAGATGAAAAGTTCAGCATTTGTATTATACTTAATAGAATTGTTTGATATCCTGGGAAACACATATGGCTTTGATGAGAATATTCTGTATGTATCGCCTGCTTGCAGCATGTTTGCGTGTGTGTGTGTGTATGTGTGTGTTCTGCAGGTTTGCATATGTGTTCTTGCAGGAATTGGCTGTTAAGGCCTCACTGTGCCTCTCGATGTTCCCTCTGCAGAGTGTTGTCAGTAAACAAACCGAGGCCCACTGTAAGTTGACACTGTCCAACGTGACAGAGAAAGACGCCGGGAAGTACTGGTGTCGCGCCTCGAACTTTGTAGGCAAGTCGGAAAACGCTTTCTGGCTTAAGGTACTCAAAGCAGGTAAATCCTGAGCTCCGAGCAACAGCCGCCTTCTCCGCGTTTGATCCTCTGCTGCGTCTCCTCCTCTCTGCGGGGCTCCTCTTGGTTGTGGGTTCGATTGGCTCACTGGCTCGCTAATAGGACACACACACACACACACACACACACACACACAAACACAGTTTAAATGCTCACATTCTGTTAGCTAGTAGCTATCATCCATTTGAACAGCCAGCGCCACTTTGTCTTCCTTCCCGATCAATAACAAACACAATATCACACCTTTAATTACTGCAATAACTTCAAAAGCTTTGCCCTTGCATTCCCACAAACCACCTTTGCACACAAACACACACACATATGAAACCCCCCACCGACCACAGCATCCCACACGCTCACCGAGCGGTATCGATTTCCCCGTGAGTGCATTCTCCAGCTGTATTAATGTGCTCTTATATGAAATCATGCAGCAGGGCTCTGATTCATGACTGGGTCTGGATGTCACTGTTCATTACTGAGGCCTGGGGAACCAGAGTCCCCCACCCCACCCGCTGCCAAGCCACATCAGACAGTGGGTTTGAAATGGACTCCCCCACCGGTCATCACACCAGCCATTAGTCAAAGGGGAAAAGCCACAAGTGATTTTTTTTTTCTTTTGAGTAATTTCAAGGTTTATACGTTTATATGTAACCATGAATCTCCATTTGGAGTCTGTCAGTGATAAAAAATCTTTATAAACATACACAGGTTTGAATTTATTTTAAAAAAGCAAGGGACCCAGAATACATCCCTGAGGCACCCCTAGAAGAAAACTAACCCCAAACAGTGTCAAATATACAGCAACATAAGAAAGTGCATGCTCAAAACTCAAAGATAAGAATGATCTAGAGGTCTGAAAATAAGATAAATTTGTCTTTGGTCCACATTTACATGGACGCTGCCTGCGGTCAAGGGATCTGCTTTGCTTTGGCGTCAGGTAAACTTTCTGCTGGTTTAATTTAAACTCGTGTCGAAGCTGCAACTGAGAGAAAGCAGCACTGCAAAAAACTCACATCTTATCAAGGAATTAATAGGTAAAATCTGACTTTGCAGCCTCTTTTAGTGCAGCTCTACAGAGTTGTCATACGAGTGACATAAGAAAGAAAGAAAAAGGAAATTAACTTGATGGAAGCTGGTTAAAATATTCTTACTTTTGCACTTTTTTTTAAGACTTTTAGGATGTCCTAACAGGTAAAACTACTGATTAGAGGAGATTTTTTGCAGTGTGAAAGGTCTCTGGGTTGTGGTTTTAGATTGAACCAGCAAACTGCAGCTTGGGTGTTTTCAGGTTTTGGTGGCGGCGCCGTCAGCAGGAGAAAACAGCACTGCTGACTCCTTCAGATCCTCGCTCCTGTCCTTTCCTCCAGGGTGTATTTGGTGTTTCTTCTAAGAAGCTTTGGGCTCACGATATCTCTTCTCTCTCTCTTTCCTCCCTCCTCCATCTTATCCCCCTCTCATCCTCCACAGACGGCCGGTATTAACACTACAGATAAGGAGCTAGAGGTTCTCTTCTTGACCAATGTGTCTTTTGAGGATGCGGGCGAGTACACTTGCCTGGCAGGGAACTCTATCGGCTATGCTTACCACTCTGCCTGGCTGACGGTGCTTCCAGGTATATTCCTCTTCTCTCTGTGGGGCTTCGTCGTCCATTTCTTCACCTCAGATGTTACAGGCTCTGACCGCCGCTGTGCTTTTTCTTGACAGTTTCATGTTTTGCTCCGTAGCACAACCTTTGACGTTCATTTTCAAAGCTAATTATTGCAGATTGTCGCTTGTTAGCGCATTTTAAGGGCGCTGCGACTGTGTCATTGCCCCTTTAATTGGGCGAACCAACATGCAATCCAGCCTCCACTGAAAGGCGCTTTTTAATCAGAGCAGCTCGTCTGTTTAAATGTCTCAAGGCTACGAGGCAATTTAAAGACGTTTCTGTGTTAGGTGTTCAACACAATAATTACCTCCCTGGGGAGAAGCATATCACAGGTGCAATTACCTGCTGCAGGATAAAACTACGCACTGAACTGTTTATGTTTTGATTTATAGATGTTATTACACAGAAAACTGCTTCCTAGAATCCGTTTGAGTGCTACTGAGCAAAGCAATATTATTTAATTACTAAGAGTTCGTATAAAAGTTATGATGATGATGATGATATTGTCACCTCACTCGATGTGTGCATTTTGACTGACGTGCCACATTTGTGACCTCCTCCCAAAGCAGTGAACCCAGAGAAGGAGGACTACTACGCCGACATCCTCATCTACGTGACGGGCTGTGTGCTCTTCATCCTCGCCGTGGTCATCGTCGTGCTTTGCCGCATGAGGATGACCACGCAGAAGACGCTGCCCACGCCGCCCGTGCAAAAACTGTCAAAGTTCCCCCTCAAGAGACAGGTAACAGAAAGTAGATACAAGATTCGTATAAACACTTTTCCCTCTTCTTCTCTCTCCCTGTCTGTTAGCTTAGCTGTTAGCATACGTACTGTTTAAACAGCATTGGTCCAACATGATGTGGTTGAAAGTATGTAGCAATGGGGCCTTTTTCCCTCTGAATTGTGTCGCAAAAAGCTGTTTTCAGTTCACCAGCATTTCAACAAACTTATCTCAATGTTTAGAAAGATTACATGTTGCTGCGAGTCCTTGAATTCCTGGAAAGCCTTTTAATTTCCAGGGTGCAGTCTAGACATCCAGACTTGACAAATCAAGTCATATCAGGAACTTGTGTAACACGTTCATTACACTAGAAGCTGTTTTCAGCACTTTTTTCCTCATACTGAATTGCAGCAAAATTCTTTTGAAAAACCTCAACAGTCAAGGAAGGAGCCACATTATTAACTCAAGGAAGCACCGAGAATTAGTAATGGAGAGTCATGGAAAAACAGTGTAATTTGTCTGCATCAGCGCCACAATGAGAAACCTGCAGAAGGCTTTGTATGTGCAATATCTGTCTTTTCTACTTCTATAACTTTCAGTGAAGAGTTGCACGCAGGATAAGACTCACGCCAGCTCAGATTATAAATAAATAGAGACAGTTATTGTACGTCTATCCGTCGTGGATCTGTCTCCGTCCTGCTGTTCTGATGACGCTGTGCAGACGCTGGAAGGCATCACACTGGTGACATGTGTTCACATTTATCTTGGAGCAGATTCAGCTCGGGGATATTTATGCCCTCCTGTGACTGTCAGTGTTAGTTTTAGATTTCACTCCCTGTGTAACGCACACTCGCCCCTCAACTGTTTGGAGAGAAACATAAAGTGGAGCAGCTGCATGGCCACCGCCTGCAGCCTGCAGTCTGCAGAACTCTTCAGGTCATTGTGCCTCATGCGGGACGGGCCTCAGTCAAAGTTCAAACAGAAAGCAGGCCAGGACGGGACCAGTCTCGAGGATTACAGGAAAAGTTTTGCACAAATATGCTCATTAGCGTCCTTGCGGAGCATTAGATGAGAAGGCAAAAATGAAGCCAAGAGATAGTTAGCTTAGCATAAAGACTGGAAACAGGGGGAAACAGCTAGCCTCTCTAAAGCTCACTAATTCATTTACAACAACCGAAGTGTGGAAAAGTTTAGGTTTTACCTTTGGACAGAGCCAGGCTAGCTGTTTCCCCCAGCTTATGCTAAGCTAAGCTAACTGTTTCTGGCTCCAAACAGATAAGAAGAAAGCGAATGAGGAAAATGTCAAACTATTCCTCTAAGGACGTTTTCACAGGTTGAAATCCCTCAAGTGTTGCATAACTCCAACGTGAGACAGTTAGGAAGTTTTTGTTTTCACCTGGAGGTTTAGAACATACCTGGAAACAGGGAGGACAAACATTTCTTGAGTAGGTTAGAGTTGGTTTTAATTTGATATAAATCCACATCTGAGGGTTCTGTATCTGAAGATGTCAGACAAAGTTTGTCTGATAAAGAAAAAAAGTTTAACTTGTGGTCTGAGGGATACTTTAAGAGGTAGGAATGATGTTTTTAGGAAAGCACTGGCTTTGAAAGACTGCTCGGGAGGTTGTGCTCTCTAGCCTGCAGGACAAAATGTTGAGTCAACATCCATCAGTGGCTCGAGAAGGACAAGTCAAAAGAGGAATGAGAATGTCCAAGAGGGGAAAAGGCTCTCTGAAGACAAGGCCAGAGTTCCTCTCCTTTTGCCGGCTTTCCCTCTCCACACTAATTAGTTTGCCCTCACCCTCGTCTCCTCTTCTTTTCACTGCTTCACTCCCATCAAAAGGCTCCTATCTGAGCTCCTGAGCTTCTATTTCGTGTCTTACTCTTCTATAATCCCCAGAAAACTCAGGCAGCCTCACGTTCTGCTGGTCTCTTGTAATACTGGTGATCCAGATCCAGTCCTGCGTGTTGTGATTGCACGGTGGATGCAGAGACCATCTGCATGTTTAAAATGCAGATGAGTTTATCATTATCCGTCCCGCCCCGCCCTGCCGGACTCCCGCTGCGTGCAGGACGACCGCTGCGTGGTTGTTCCGAGCGAGCTCCAGCTTTCCGGCTTCATAATTGAAGGGTTGTGCTCCTCAAAATGCAAAAAAGATGCATTTTTAGAAAAGAAAACTATGACTCGAAAGTCGTAATTCAGTTCTTGGAAAACAAACACATGACTTTTTAAAAGCGACGTCAGGATTTAGCTGGAAAGGCTGGAAAGCGATGTGTTTTTTAAATTAGTCCTTGTTACATAAAAGCTGCTTGTAAGGCTGTTTCAGGTTTAAACCTCATCTTTTTGAGAGATGCTCTAATTGTAGCTTCTAAATCGGTTCTGTTCTGCTACCTTCATATAAATGCTCTTATAAGGTAATGCAGGGGAAGATCTTATTGCATTTTTCTGTAATCTTTGCTTAGTTTTTGTAAAGCTAATCTCCTGGTTCTCTCCTTTCTTTTTCATAACTCTGAGTAAATCTCCCATAAACCTCTGGCATGTTCTATCAGATATTACTTTTCATGCCTCTGAAATTGTGGTCGGGGCTGTTTTTTGTTTTTTTTTTTTTAAGCTCCACAGCCTTTTTCTCATTTTCCCTCAGTGGAGAACTCGGGGAGGGAAGTCTGGTAAGTGGACATGTTTGTTTCTGGACCCCACCTGAAGGGGCCGAGCTGGCAAGCTGTGACACAAACAGATTCATCAAAAGCAGGGCCGCAGCCATCAGCTCGCCCCGGCGCTCAGATAAATGGCGGGAGGTCGTCGAGCCCCCCGGGCTCGGCGGCAGGACCGCCGGTCTGGGAATGGAGCTCGCTGATGGATAGAGATGTCCATCCCGCCTCGGCACGCGCTCGCCCACCTCTGCATCCTCCTCCATTTGTCTTTGTTACCGCCTGCTTCCTCCTGCGCGCAGCCACGGGCCGGCTGTTTGTAAAAGTCACCGCCGGTGTCAGAAGTCGGGCCGTTTTTCAGAGAAACCCTGAGCTGCTGAAAGAGCTCCGACATCGGCCCCGAGACGTGTGATGTTTGCAGTCAAAAAGCATTCAATCTTGACAAGTTCTTCACTCATTTATACTCCAAGAAGTTCAAGCCAAGGTTAACCAGTGGCTGTTTCAAATTGTTTTTCAAGATGTTCTTCTCTGAAGTTTCCTCCACAGTTTACAGCCAGAGCTTTAACATTTTTCAGCATCAGACAAATATTTGTTTTAATGATGTTTCCAGTTTCAGCTGCTGGGTTATTGGCCTCGACATTTAAAATCAATGAGACTTTAAACAGATGAAAAATTCATCCGGCAGTGACGAGAGATGAGGAGGTAGATATTCTCAGTCGGGTCAAAGGTCGAGTTTCTCTCCTCCATCTGTCTCCTTGTTTAAACACACATCGTCTCGCCTTTTTCAGAGACTATAACAGTTTGTTTTTGCACCCAAGCAGGTGTCCTTGGATTCCAACTCCTCCATGAACTCCAACACGCCATTGGTCAGGATCGCCCGGCTGTCATCCAGCGACGGGCCGATGCTCGCCAACGTGTCGGAGCTGGAGCTGCCCTCCGACCCCAAATGGGAGTTTCCTCGAACGCGGTGAGAGACTGAAAAGTAGCTGCATGGATCTGCATTCATCACAGCCGTTTAAATTCCTGTGAGAAAGAAAACATGGCGGTCGGTGGCTTTTTTCACGCTGCCAAGCAGCATATTTCAGAGTTGACAGACACCGCGCTGTCGCCTTTGCACCGTTATGTGCTGTGAAAACATGTGAGCCGTCGATACATCAAGGTCACCGTGATGCCGTCCTCACACTTATTGTACTTGGCAGTCAAATCAGTCTCGTTCAGAGCTGCAGAGAGAAATTAAAAACCCAAACGCTGCTTGTGGTGAGAATCCGAGCGCTGACTGTTTTTCTTCTCTTTCAGGCTCACTCTGGGTAAACCTCTGGGCGAGGGCTGCTTCGGTCAGGTGGTGATGGCCGAGGCCGTCGGCATCGATAAGGAGAAGCCCAACAAGCCGCTCACCGTAGCTGTGAAAATGTTAAAAGGTCAGTTAGTTAGTGATTGTTGTTGCCCTGCAGGAATCAAAGCACACTTTTCTGTGATTACCTGCAGGAAATCAGCAGTCTCTCGTCTCCCATACGCTCACCATGAAGCCTCTCTCCTGCTTCTCTGTATTTTGGCGCTAGCTGTCCACCACAGCGTCATTCATCACGTGTTCTGATCTGCCTTCATCCTCTTTAGATGACGCCACAGATAAAGATTTGTCGGACCTGGTGTCGGAGATGGAGATGATGAAGATGATCGGAAAACACAAAAACATTATCAACCTGCTCGGAGCGTGCACGCAGGACGGTGAGGCGGCGGGGCTTTGCACACGGGATGATGAGCACAGTAATCAGCCACGTTCAGGAAGTGACTCTGCGCTCTGTGTTGCATGCAGGTCCTCTGTACGTCCTGGTGGAATACGCTTCTAAAGGCAACCTGAGGGAGTACCTGCGGGCGCGGCGGCCGCCGGGCATGGACTACTCCTTCGACACCTGTAAAATCCCCGACGAGCAGCTCACCTTCAAAGACCTGGTGTCCTGCGCCTACCAGGTTGCCCGAGGCATGGAGTACCTCGCCTCGCAGAAGGTCAGCCGCCATGACGCCTTGTCGCTGAAATGCAAATGTGCAGTTTGATTGAGCTGAATCTCTGTGAGTGGATGCAGGCGAGTTTTAAGCTGCCTTCAACTTCAGCTAATCCTGAAGGAAATAAAAAGACAAGGAAATTCTTCCAGCGTACGGATGCTTTAGCCAGCACCTTGCTCAACTTTCTAAGAAAATATGGAAATTAAAAAGGTTTTTGGGGGCCTGCGAGACAAGGCCAACAAACTGTCGTTTAAATGTTGTAATTATAACTGCAGTTTCTTTAATTTTTATTAAATGGTACAATCTCGGTGAGAACAGAAATCAAGTCCAGGAAATGTCACAGCTTGAGCTTTGCTGTGGTGAAGGTGTGTTTTTAGGTTAGAGGTTGGTGTGTAACTATGGTTTTAAGGGTAGTTCACGTCTTCAGGTTGGAGTGAAGGTCGGTATCTGCCTTGTAAGGACGAGTGGTGAAGTCCACCAGTGGTAAATGAAAGTTGTCAGCCTGCATTGGTGTACAAGTACGTGTGTGTGTGTGTGTGTGTGTGTGTGCGCGTACGTGCCTGTGCAGTGTGTTTTGTCGATTTGTGTTTGATGTGTTTGTACTTCTTCCCTCAGTGCATCCACAGAGACTTGGCAGCCAGGAACGTCCTTGTGACGGAGGACAACGTAATGAAGATCGCCGACTTCGGTCTCGCCAGAGACGTGCACAATATAGACTACTACAAAAAGACCACGAACGTGAGTCGTCCCATCAGGAGTCTCTGTCAGAAAAGTAGTATTGGCTAAACGTTTTGCCCAGAATTGAATATTCTACGGCTCCTAAAGGGGAGGTAGCCACTTCAGTTTCTTGTCGTTGAAAATGAGATTTTGCCTTGCAGTGTTACTGTCAGGTCACTGAAGGAGAGCGAGATCAAACGTTTGATAAGTCAACCAATTGAGATTCTTCTGGGCAAAAACATTTACACTCAAGAAAGAAGCAAGCATCAGTCATATGGATCTGATGCTGACGCAGGTAGACGACTTCAGTCAGTGCAGCTTATCCAGAACAGTCCAAAGAGTTCAGAAGACAGACCTGGAAAGACTGCGTACAGTGAAATGAGATCCTCAGACTCATGGCAGAATCTCAGTATGATGAGTTGTCCAGATTGTAGTCAGAACACTTTACACCTGCTGAATGAATGTGGCTGAGACTCTTAAGGCGATGCCGCTAAAGGGCAGTCGCAGCTCTGTGTGTTTGGGTCCGTGTTTTGCCGTCTGCTCTGTACAGAATGGTTCTGCTGACCGTAGCGCTTCTGTTGTACCTCTGTTGTTGCAGGGTCGTCTGCCCGTGAAATGGATGGCTCCGGAGGCTCTGTTCGACCGGGTCTACACGCACCAGAGCGACGTGTGAGTTTGCACAAACCCGCCGCCACATGCCGCCGGTCCACTCATGTGGAGCCGCCGTACACCGGAGGAATCCGGGTGTTGAGATATCGTGACTGAGCGCGTTAGCATCAAAAGCCCAGTTTGTGCGTGTGAATATGAACTCGTAGCGTTCCCTCTCCAAATATCTCCCGCTCGCTGTCATCTGCGCTCGCTCGATAATCCCGAGCTTCTTGTGAATCAGCGGCTTCACATTCCTCGCTGCGTTTGTTCTTTAATCTCCCAACACGACATCAGAGGGAGACAGAAACACAATGGAGACCCGACATCTTTCTGTTTTATCAGCGTAAATCCAACCTGCCCCAGAGCAGGAGGAGATGAGAGGGTCAGCGGATTTATCACAAGGCGTTCCCCTCAGGGCGCTTTTCCACAACAAGCCGAAGGAATCGGGCCGGCGGAGACAAACTCGCCCTTTACGACCTCTGATCGCTCCCGTTGGCCGCGATCAGNCCTCCCGTCGGCTGCAGCCAGACGCTGTGTCCCCAGCGCAGCCGTCCAAGCCAAACACGGGCCCCTGTCAACACTGGCTCGCCGTGTGATTACACTAGACTGGGAACGGGCCGAGAGGAGAATCAGCCTGCTCTGTTATTTCAGCAGGTCTGGATTACAGAGTCGATCCTCCCGCCAAACCTCCTCCTCCCTTTATACAGTAGTCGCTCTGCAGCCAGTTTACTCTCACACACACCCCGGGGGACTCTGACTTTTGACCTGTGATGGTTTTTACTGAAACATGCTACACAAGGAACAGACGAGGGACAATTCCAACAAATTAAAACAAATCTGTCACACGCTCACAGCGAAACAGCAAGGAAAGGAGTGAATTTAAGGAAAGTTTTGCGTGCAGCCGCTCGCACGGCAGAACTGGCATCGCAGCCGATGCACTTTTCCAAACGTTTGCAGCTCTGGAGGCAGAACTGGCAGCGAGAAGCCTCGGGGAGCCGCTTTTGTAGGATTTTTACAGGGTTGTTTCTCACAGTTTCTGTGCAAACAACGTGCAGAGTGTGAGGAATCTGCATCATCACATTGTGTTTCCAGCTGACAGTTTCTACCAATAACTTGGATTCACGTTATAAAATTCATATATGGGGGTTGTTTAGAGTCGATATGGACATCGTAATTCTTCAGCCACTGAGTTTTTAACACTGACAATATCATGGCAAAAACCAGCTGGTGTAAAACAGGAGAGAAGTGCAGCGTTAGACAAGAGCTTTTGGCTCTGACTCATTCACAGAAATGATTTATAGGAGGGAAACCTCGTCCGATGAATCAGTTCATCGATCACTGTCCCGTAGATCTGGATGGTTTAGGGAAGCTCTGAATCCTACCAGCAATCACACGGTTAGACTCACGATCATATAATCATCTCAGATCTTTGGGATTTTACAACTTCAGTGTATATTGTGATATATTTCATTATCTGGAAACACAATGCAGACACCAGATGTTTTTTACTGTTCTGGAGACTTTAATACCCTGAAATAAGGTTTGTCTTTACAAAGATCCAAACTCCTGTAATGAGTCGGACCTCGTGTTTCCAGGCCTAACCTGTTTGGTTTGGTGGGTTTAATCAAACCTGGGTTGGACCAGACCAAGACCCTTGAGAGGAGGTTTGTTTGTGATGGGAGCGTGAGTCCAATCCAACCACGAGGCGTTTGAGCGAGTCGGCTCTCGTAGCCAGGTTTGCTCTGCGTGACATGATTGAATTTAACGAGCTACTAACTGGAGAATGAATCGAGGTCGGACCTGGACTCATGCTACCTACCTTACGTTGCGTTTGGCCAATGGACCTCCTTCTCTGACCACATCTGACCAATGAGTGAAGAGATTATTCTTACCTGGCTTGTCGTGATGCATTTTGGTTTGATTTCTGTGTGAAAAGAAATCAAACTGAGGGACAGAACTCTTACTTCTGCAGGCGCCAATGAAAACTAAGTGCATACATCTTGACAGTCACCTAAAAGCCTGTGAAGATTCATCCCTGACGCCTTGCAGCGAATGTAAACAGCGGCTGCTTGTTCTGCTGGTCGTCCCTGACCCTAAAGACCTGATTTGTTCATGTCCAGAATAAAGATAATGACTTCGGTAGAGTTCAGTTGTCCAGCCGGTTATTCTCAACTCCTTTTCTGCCTCTGAATATAAATGTTTCCTTTCACTCTTTCACTGTTTGTGTGGACTCTCCGGCTCAGGCAGTAGTTTTCAGCCCTCTGGACCGGAGCGTGGATGATTAGATAAAGCCCGCTGAGCGCCGCAGTGGGAGGAGGGCTCTGATCCTGACTCAGTGGACGGACAGACGAACAATCGTACCCGGGGTTCATAGAGCGCCGTTATCTGATTACCGTCCCTCATTTAACAATTCAGGAATAATGCAGCAGTGAACTTGAGCCACAGACACAGACCTTGTCCTCACAAATGTGCAAAAACTTGAATTTGTTGTTCCATCAGAGCAAAGATGATTACCGTCCTCTCGTTAGGGATGCTTCGTCCTTTTGCTGCACAGCATGTGATCATTGAAAGGGTTTTTTTACATCCATGTTCAAATATGAACAGCTGTAGTTCACACTGATGATCAAATGTCTCTGTTCAGCTCACCTCTGTATTTATTGACAAAGCTAAATCTGTCCTCCATTCCTTTCTAACGGGTTCAAGCCTTCACTCGTCTCCTTTCTGGCTGGAGGGATGAGCTGTTGATTTCCACAGATATCGACCGACCGTCCCAGACAATAAGAATGTCAACTTGATTCCTAAATTGGTTGCAGTAAACATTATTGAAGATCAATATTTCTCCAACCAGAGTCATTGGTTTATCTGGGGAGCGCCATCCTCCTTCTGCTGCAGGCCATGAGTGTTGTTTGACCTCTAAATCTGTCTTCTGTGTGTGTGTGTGTGTTTGTGTGTGTGTTCAGGTGGTCCTATGGGGTGTTGTTGTGGGAGATCTTCACCCTGGGGGGCTCGCCCTATCCTGGAATCCCAGTAGAGGAACTCTTTAAGCTGCTGAAGGAAGGACATCGGATGGACAAACCTGCAAACTGCACCCATGAACTGTAGGTTTCTTTAGGAATTATCGCTAAAAAGCAGTAAAACTGTGATTTTCAGACACAGTTCTTTAAAGGGGATTAAAGGTTTTATTGATTTAATGTAAATATAAATCTAGATGATTCATGAATTTTCAACAAAATTGGAAGTTACATCAAGTAACCGCTTGCAGAAACCTCCACATATCCCAAAAATGTGAAGGAGATAACCTCAGTCTCTTCATTTAATCAGATTTTAGCCATTTTAAACATTAAAAAACATCCATTCCAATCACTGGAAACGTCCCACTGAAGATCTGAGGATGTTTGTAAATGTGTATTTCAGTGGCTAAGATGTGGATTGAGGAGACCTTGTTGCTGGTGTTTCAGGTACATGATCATGAGGGAGTGCTGGCACGCGGTGCCGTCGCAGAGACCGACCTTCAGACAGCTGGTAGAGGATCACGACCGGGTTTTATCAATGACCTCCACCGACGTAAGTCTCCCCGCACAGCTGCTGCTCACTGGTGACATGGAAGCACCTGGAAGAACACAAAACTTTACCTCCAGTTTCACCTTGGACCGCCTCACCCCACCAGAAAACACATTTCTTAAGCATAAAGCATTTAAAGTCAGAGGGAAACAGCAGGTGGAGCGAGTTTATCTTCTGTAACGAGACATATTTCTGGATGGAGGATGGAGGAAAAATCACTGAGTACAAACACAACCACGAAATGTGAGATGTTTTTGCCAAGAAAAATAATTTTTGAGATCTTTGGTCTTGATCTTTTCTTGATCTTTGTTAGCTACAACCACAAGCTAACAGTCACAAGTGTTTTCATGTGATGGGCTGAGTTAGCTCGTTGGCTAATAACATATTTGATTGGATGAATTTATGTTAACTCCATGAGTCATCAATAAAATCATACTTTTCTGTCATATATTTGGATCAGAACTTTGAAAACAAAAAAAACAACAAAAATGAACATTACATAAGAAGGAAACACTAAAGCATATTTATAGTCTTTTTTTCTGTAGAAGTCAATTAACATATTCAAAATACAGTAAAACTATATAATTCGTCACTTGATCATGTGACCACAGAAGAGATTTGACTGTGTCGCCCCCGTCTGACCTCTGACCCCTCCCCTGACAGGAGTACCTGGACCTGGCGGTGCCCTTCGAGCAGTACTCGCCCACCTGTCAGGACTCCAACAGCACCTGCTCGTCAGGAGACGACTCGGTGTTCGCCCACGACCCGCTGCCTGACGAGCCCTGTCTTCCCAAACAGCTCCCCAGTAACGGCGTGATTAGGACATAAAAGCTGAGCTGGGGCCGGCGTGCGACTAACAAACGCCTCTCAGCGCTCCTCAAGATACGGAAAACTCTGCATGCAATACTTCCACAGTGCTTCAGCTCTTCGATTCGTCTTAAACTCTCGGTCGAAACCCTCGTTGACTTTTCTTCCTCCTCCCCAAGAGACTCCTGAAACATTGAAGGATTATTTTTTTGCCGTTGAACCATGTTTGTGTTCTTCTTTTCAGAAATGAAATTATATTTTTGTACTCGGGCCAGTCTTTTGTTACGGACAATCTGTGGGGTGAAACCATTCCGTGCCTACTGGGATAAAAACCTCCTGAGACTGAAAAAAAGACAAAGAGGATGTAAGAGGAGGGAATGAACGGCATTGGTCGGTGACCGGTTGGCGGTCCAGTAGGCGAGGATCTCAGATTTCTATCCTCTCGTCTGCACGGAGCCCTTCGATCGCGATCTTAAAGAAAATCCGTTGACAAGATACCAGCAAAGCCAGAATCAACTCGATGATGGGACTCGTTCTTCCGAAGACACTCAGTGACTCGTCTCAGCTTCTCCAGAAGACGTTCACCAACAGAGAGGATTACATGAGCATTTAAATGTGTTTTCTCATGAATTCGTGCGCCATCGTCACGTTTAAGCATCCCGAAAAAACAGTTTTGTGATAATCATGGAACAAATTCCTCATCGGACGTGAGGCGGAGTTTCAGGGCCATTCAGTAATTAATACAGTAAGCTTCTGAGGTTTTTTATGTATCTAGAAAATGATTTATTGTAAATATATAAATGCAAATATGTATCATATTGCTGTCCACAGCCATGTACCTAAACAACAAAAGATGACGTTTTTTAAAGTATTGTTTTAGGATGGAAGCATTGCAATCTAGAAGACACTGTCATGAAAGTGTAAATCATTTAATCATTTAAAGTGATACAGAAAAGGTTTATTTGAATAATTAACGTGTATATTTGTAAAGATATTTATAGACTTAACATGTGGTTCTTAAGTACGAAAGGTCTAGTTTAGGATTTTAGTACTGTACGCAAAGATTTTTATTTCGATTTTTGGGTTTTTTTTGTAACTTATTTTACAACAGAACTGCGACGTTATTTTTCACAACTGGCAGACTCCTCTGGTTTTTGATCCATCTTTTTTTTTTTTGTTTACAGTTTTAAAAGATAAGAATGTATGACAGACGCGGAGATGATTTTTGAGAGCGAGTTTGATTCGACCGCCGGAGGAGGACTCGTGAGACGAAGGCTCCTGCAGAAGGAAGCCGGACGTTTTCCACCGAGTTCAAATTCTGGTTTGAAAAGTTGACGTTTGCAATATCAAAGCAACGATTAACTCTTGCTGGGCAAGAAATAGCAGCGCTTCGAGAAGTGTACCAGAGAGGCCTTTTAGTATAACTGAAGTACTTAAAGACGTATTGAACAACAACAACAACAACAACAACAACTAGCTGTGAATCATAAAAAGCCTTCAGAGACCCTCAGCAGCCTCCTCCAGTTTCACTGATCAGTCTGCAAAGTAAAATAATGAAGTGCATCCAAAATCCTAACAGTGGAACAAAAGATGAGCGTAGCATGTACGCTACTGCACCCCAAATCCCACAATGCAATGCGCTTTACTCCTGATTTGTACATTAAAGGTAATGCTCCTGTTAGCAACAATGCTATATGATTAATTAACTAGAGGAAAATCGTTAGTTATTAGAAGAGTCAGTTAATGAACAAAAGCAGTGATTTTAGTGAACTGCATTTCCCAGAATGCTTTGCAGATATCAAAGAACTTTGTTGCATCCACAAATGTGCGAAAACATGCTGGAGAACTAGTGTTAGCAACAGATTTTTAAAGTAAAGTGAATGCTGCTTTGCTTTCCCCAAGCCTAATCTGTGCTTAGCTGCAATGCATTGTGGGATTTTGAGTTCAGTAACAGTGCAGTGCAGAAATTGTCCTCTGTTCCCCTTTAACACTGGATTTCTTCCCGTATGATAGTTCTATGTCAGTGGCTCCGCTCCAGAAAGAAGGTCGCAGTCCTCGATTCAGACTCTTAATATACAGAAATAAATGAAATATACCAAATTACCCCAGAAATTCAAAGCATATCAACATCATCAGGTGCTATTTAACAGTGTTAAAGCATGTCTAGCCGGATTTTTTAAAGGTTTCTGTAAAGGACTCTAGCAGAAAGGTCACAAGGATGACGCTAACAAGCTAACATGCGGAGTCAAAGTGCCCTTGAGCAAGACGTTCAGCACCTGTGTGCACACTCGTTTGTGAAACCATCGGCTGGAAAGCAAAAATACAAAGCTGTTCTGTCCTTCTGTGCTTGAGTGTTACTAAAAATCCTGCCCAGAGGCTTGAGATTTTATCGCTGCTCTATAGTATTAATACTGAAATGAAGGCTTGCTGTGTGACTTGCAGATCACATGGCAAAAAAGAAAAAGTATATATAGTGTATATATATATATATATATATCAGTTTGTTAAAGTAGACTCTGAAGTCTGTGGTGGATCCTTCTACAAGCTTAGTTTGCTTCAAAAAAAAAAGTGCCAAATTAGTCTTAAAAGTCTATTTCTCCGAGCTCTCAGATCTCTGAACCAAATACTGCACTGTCGAATGTAGGCGAGCGGAGGTTACGCGTGCAGGGAAGGATCATGGGATTGCCAAATGGATGTCTCCCCTTCCTTTTATGCAGTCATCTCTCCAGCTGACCCCAAAAAAAGCGCAAGGGTTGAAATGTTTACAGAGTCTGTTTTTAGCAAAGTCACAAAAGGGAAAGCGACGTTCGAGTGGCATGGAAGGGTTCAGAAACATGATTCACTCGCTGCTAAATGGAAACGGCGGTGACGCTTTGCTGTGCAACGGCCTTTTTCCAGTGTGTCAGCTGAATTTATGCACCCAACAAGACTGAGTCAGTACTTCAAGAAATCTCCCCAATATTTAAAGTACTTAAAAGTGTGAAAATTAGTATTTAATTCTGTTGCTACACTGGGAGATTTTTGTGTTTTTGAGCACCAAATCATGTACTTTTCCTTTGGTTTATGCACGGAAACAAGGTCTTTGTAAAGTGAAAGGTTACGCTCACTTCTTGTTATGTCTGTTTTCAGCACAGTTTTGCAGTTTTGGCCCAAATCTCTAAAGTGCCTGGAATAATTTAGCGAACAAAAAGGAAATGGTTGATTTTGATCATGTTTTGAATGTATAATTGAAAAAAAAAAGCAGAAAAATAAAAAGCAGTTCTCAGTAGAAGCAGGCTATGTACATATTAGCCAGATTTTTTTTTTTTTCAAGTGAACAAGACGGACAAAAAGGCACTTGTGTAAAGGTTGGATGGATCTGATGAAACGGATGGTGTTTTGTTTTATTTATTCTTCCATGCTGGGTAAAAGCTTTCCCTATGGTGAGAGTATTTTTATTCATAGCTACCTGCTTTTCAGTGTTGTTTTTCATTAAAGAGCCAGAAGATGATGATGTAGAGTAGTCATTTACTAGATACTGATGCCCCATCAGGCTTTGCTCCTGGCTTAATTTATCCTTTATTTTACTCGGACGCCCTCCCTGGCCTTTTTCTGCGTCCTCGTCGAGCTTTTTACTCTGATGCTGATAAACGCAGAGCCTCTGTCTCTCTGTCAGATCACCTTTAAGAAGAATGTGTTGTTTTTAATGTGTGTCGTGGTGACAAAAGAGTCGAATCTGAACTCCCAGACATAACAGACATACATCTAAACATCCATAAATGCTCTAATCTGATCCTTATAGCTGCAGAACTCAGCACGTTGTTAAGTTTTCTTGAGCATCAAAGTAACACTGTGATAGTTTTCTGCACGTCCGCGGTTACACTGCAAACAGGAAGTGCTAACAGCTAATTCGGCTTACTTTTAATTGTGCCAAAATGTAAAGAAATAATAATAAAGTGCTTCCAGCTTCAAGAGCGTTTCCTGTGGCGACTGTGGACTTGACATTTGAGCCAGCTTTGCTAGTGATATGTCCCTTTACTCCATGAAAAAAGTGGAAGCTAATTAGCCTAGCTCGCTAACATTAGCGCTGAATCCCGCTCAACTTTGCGAAAATTTGGGGATAAATGCATTTCGTTGGACAGCAGCACAGGATGCAGGAGGTTTATTATAGAGAATGTGATCGTTTTAATAATGTTAATGTTGAATTATGATGCGGCTCAACCAAAATTAAAAAATTAGAAGTCTTTGGGGAGATTCAGCGTCAGTTTCAGATGCTTTTTCATCATGATAGGAACAACACTGAATCCTCATTTTAAACTGAACGGTTTCATCCCCAGCTCTCATGCAGAAACATCAGTGTCGGCCTCGAAAACCTGAAACAGATGTGTGCTGCTCAACAGACAGATGTTAAAAACAACACTTCTTCTTGAGAGCGAACGTGTTTCCTTTGCCGTTGGATGAATAAACAGCCCGGGCTCAGCGGGGAGGGGCTCTTACTGTATGTACAGTCACACATCGGCCTTCGACCACCTGTCGCCTCCACTCTGACTCACTTATTTATTGTCTTTTCCGCTCAACACAAAGAAAATCAGGATTGAAGATGAAGCTGGGAGGAGAGGGCGGTTGCTCGGCCTCCTGCGGTGCACGCCTCTCCTTCCAGAGGTTTCGAACTCCACATGTTTCTGTTTATTTGGTTTGCTTTTCCAGGTCGGATCGGTTAGTCTTCACGCAGCTCTCCTCCGTTTTTCATCCCGCTTTCATTTCATCGTGCGGTCCTAACCTGACGGCGTTAGTCCAGCTTAATTTATAGTTTGAAATATGCTTTGACGTCGCTGATGTACATGAGTAGAGTTTTGCGTGTAGCCGCGTGAGCTATTTTGTAAGAATCTTAGAGAGGAAGCGGTTTTCACCTGCGGTTTATTTTCTCGCGTCACGTTTCATTTTGCATTCCACGTCAGGTTTTTCACAGCAGTAGTGAGACAAAATCATGTTTGTCGTTTGTTTTTTCAGTCCCACATAATTTATTTTTCCTCCCTCTGTATTCATGTTTCTAACATAGAAAGGTGGAACTAACCATTTGGCATTATGTGATTTTTTTTTTTTTATTTGGAATTCATAGCTTGTTTGTTGCATTGTACCTGTTTTGATCATGATGAATCCGCTGTAACATTCCACCACATCCCCTCTGGGCAAACATCTCCCACTGGGAAAAAAAACAACTATTTCACAACTCTCTCTCTCTCTCTCTCTCTCTCTCTCTCTCTCTCTCTCAGCCTCTCTCCGTCTTTCTCTCTGTGCCTGACAAACTATGCTGTCAAAAAAGGTTTTCAATAAACATGTTATAATAGCGCTCGCTGTCGCTGGTGTGTCTGTCGCTGAAAAACAAACAGGTCCTGTGGCACAAACGAGTCAAACAAGAGCCCAAACAGATCGGGTGATTCACGGCGATCCCGTCAGAGTTTCGATGTTTATGTTAATGAAATGGAAGCAGAGTCCCTCACAATCCGCACGTCAGTGAATTTGTTTGCAGAGTGTCTCGGTTTGTTTTGTCTGAGCTCTTTGTTGGTTCAGTCACAGATTTGAGGGCTTGTTTTCCTTCTGCACAAACTGTCGCTTCCACTCAACACAAACAGGCTTTGAACGTGGACTAAACTGAAGCACCGGACAAATTACAGCTTGACCCGAGTTATGACAACATGACAGGACGTGGCAGAAACGTCAGCCCGGGGGGATTCGTCCTCTGGGGACCATGAATGTCTGCACAAAATGTCATAGCAATCCGTCCCGTAGAGAGACGAACCCACAGGCCAGCGGTGCCACTGCGGCAGAGAACGCTCTCAGCTCAAAGGTCCACTTACAAGCCGTCAGAGCTTTCAGCCGTGTTGGTTGAGGTATCACCACATGACCTAAATGTGGTAGTTCACATCATGTAAGTGTCCATATGTAACTATAATAAAGTCCTCCGATAATGTCCCCATTCCATATGAGGCTAACAGAGGCATTTTTTAAGCTTTTTTGGTTTTTCTTCATGCAAACTAGGTTAAATAAAAGGTTCTTAAATTCAGGTTTTTTCTTAATATATAACCAGAAAGTGAATAAATGTATTTCCCCAAATGTTAAACTATTCTGTCCAGAGATGAGTCGCGGTCATATCATCATTTACTGTATGTTAAAGTGTTTAAATGTATGCATACAAAGAAGCAGCCACCTGCGTGCAAACTGTGCCTAAAGACCACTGCAGTGAATGTAAACACTTTATCTGATCTGATTTCTTTTGCGTGCATGTGAACATATTCAGTGATGTTTACTGCAGCTGAATTCGACTGTGTAAAAACAAAAATCTGATTACGTGAAGACATAAAGGAGGCAGTGAGGGAGGCGCTCGCCGCGTGCAGACGTCAGTGAACGAGCTATTAATTCAAATCAAAGCGGTATTCTCCTTGAAATTGCAGCAGGAAATGCAGGCAGCGCAGATTTCTGCCCCCAGTTCCTGTTGATTCTGTCACACAGTGAACAAATTAGCCTCTCAGAGCATCTTAACTGCTCTTTAATCACAGAAAGTCTTTGCCCCTCTGTCTTTGTTTGCTGAGTACAGTTCCACGCCCTCCCTCGCCGCCTCGCTGGCTGCAGCTCAGTAAACGGCTGGTGGGAGGGGAAGGAGCAGGCGGGCAGGGGAGGACGGGGGGGAGGAGGGCTTTTGGGGAGGGGGTACTGAAGCCACTCGGCCTGGGTGGGAGGGCAAAGCTGGACAGTGACAGAGGGAGAGAGAGGGGTCTATGTATTCAGGCTTTTGGCCCTCAGCCCGTCTCAAGTGCGTCCTGAGGGGAACATCCTGCCCCTCGTTGGAACTTCCTCGGCCGGCTGAAGTGGCCCATTCACGGAGGTCTTGTGAGGGGGGCTTGTTTTCGCTGCTAAATGGATGTTTCTGTTTCAGAGGTGTTTGCGCTGGTGGACGCTTTCCATTCCTCCCTCCTCCTCCTCCTCCTCCTCCTCCTCCTCTCTCCATTCCCACTTTTTCTCCTTCTCCTTTCCCCCCTTTCCAGCTCCACACTCCCCTCCCTCATTGGCTGCCGGTCATCAAACCCACTCGCCCTCTTTCGGCTGCTGTACGACCTTTAAACCACCTCTAACCCAACCTATCAGAGGGGGAGGGGGAGGAGCTGGGGCCGAGGAGGTGTGGCAGGGGTACTACTGATGGGTGCGACTGTTAAAGTATTTTCCTGCAGGTCAACTTACAACAGGTGACGGCGACACGGACGATTTTTTGCAAAACTCTTCAGAGCAAAGGGCAAAAAGTTGTGAAGCTGATAAATTCACCTTCTGCGTTTCTTTTTTCTTTCACCGACATAAAAAATTTAAGATTTCCAAATGCAAAATGATGAGAGCAAACTGATTGAGGACTTGCAGCAAGACAACTTCCCTCCAAAATATGACTTTGTCCCTTTAAAGAATATGCAAGCAAACATAACTGGCACGTTTGTGTATCACACTTCCATCAAGTTTACTCTCAGATGGTTTAAAGTGAGTCTGTTGCCCAGTAAAAGACTTCCACCAGCTCTGTCTGCAACAATATCAGATCATGAAGAGGCCGCTGCAGTAAAAATATGTTTTCTATGATCAATTCCTGCAAAACATTTGTAAAAACACCGGTCTAGTAAAGATAAGACTGTCAGAGCAGCTCGCACACAGCCAATGGCGATCAACCAGCAGTAAACACGATCAGCTCGTCATTAGCTCGTTAGCGGTAATCAGCTGTTCTGTGGTTAATGCGCTCTGCTACCATCGCTGCGTAACACGACTCCACTGCGCAGCGAGAGGACTCTGCAGTTCCAGACCAGCGGAGCGGCCTCGGCCCTCATGGGAAAAGATCCGCTCACGCTCCATCTCACGTTTTCCTCTGTTGATTCTGACATGTTTCACTAATCAGACCAGTTGTAGTTGTGACTCCTGTGAGCATGGGAGAACTCCAATCAGGGTTATTTTCATTTATGATCCTCTCAGAAAAGCTTTTTGTGTCTGCGGCAGCTGTCAGACAAATGCAACAACAAAACAATTAAATGCTCATTTATCGGCCTTAATTTGTTCCTCACATTATTTGACGTGTGCGTCTGACGCCAGCAACTCTGTTCAGAGCATCAGTCTGCAGAAAGAAGATTATATAACAGAAGAATAAGAGAAGAAACTGATGCTAGCAGATCGTCTGGGGATGGATGCCAGCGCTACGCAGGTTAAGGTTGTTTTAATACGATGTTTGCATGTGTCAGTGCTTAAGTTCAGCAAAGATTTCAGAATCTAAAAAAGGAGAGCCGGACTTTTACTGACTTTCCAATGATGAGAAAGTTGCTTTTGCAGCTGTACACTGCGTGCGTGTGTGTGTGTGTGCGTGTGTGCGTGTGTGTGTGTTAACTGTAAGTACACTGTGCTCCCGGCGTGATGAGGCAAGAAGCAGCTCCTGCAGTCCAGGAGCAGAGTTTTCTGGTGGATTCTCATGACTCCAGACAAGCCGAGCTCGGGGGCCTCACCCGTGCTGAGAGGCTCAGCCATTTTTATCGCCGTCTGGCTTCATGCGCTGCCAAGAAGCACTTTAATTGTTTCCCATTCAGTCAAAGCCACAAAGCTTCGAGCGCTCCAGTATACACAAACTGTCACCCTTTTCTTGCACACCAGTGAGAATAATTGCAAGTTTCAGCTTTGAAAGTGCAGCCTGATGCGTTCAGCACACGTTTATTTTGGTGAGTCAACAATCGGAGGAGAAATCAAAGATGGCTGCTGAGCTGGTCGTCACATCGCGAGGGTCCAGCGTCTCTCGTTACACGGCCATTGTACTAATGTGGTCGTAATAGTATGTGTGTGTGTGTCAATAAAAGTGTGTTTTGATGTGTGTACATCTGTGTTGGTCAGAGGTTTCAAGCAGTAGTGTGCATATTTGTGTGTGAGTGTGTATAAGCATGAGAGTGTGTGTGTGTGTGGCCATGTATTACTCACGTTGTGGAGACATAAGTCTGTTTACACAGTCACATTGTGAGGATTGCCTGACTTGTGGGGACAAAATGCAGGTCCTCATAATGTCAGTGATTACATTTCAGGGTTAAGACTTGGATTAAGTTTAGGTTTAGGTTTAGGAAAGTACTGGTTATGGTTAAGTCTCCAAGAAATGAATGGAAATCTATGTAATGTCCCCAGAAATGATGGAAATGTAACACTGTGTGTGTGTGCATGTGCGTGCGTGTGTGCGTGCATGTGTGTGTGTGCTTGGTTCCTGAAACTGGACCTTGGTATGTTGTCACTGTAAGTGTGCCAAATCAGCGATTAACTGCGCTCCCTCTGAGACAGGCGTGTAGCCGAGTGACGTTCAGGAACAGGTGCGTGTAAAACAATCCGGTTTTCAGCGCTCCTTGGAGAACTCCGGTCCCACTGAGGAGCAGGAATAGACCTGATGATAGTTTAGGGACCAACATAGGTTTGTGTGCTGCTCAGGTTGTGGATGCCCGTCTGACAGCGGGGTTCTTCTCGGGTGGCTTTCAGAGCTGCAACAATCGGTGTTTGACTTATAAACAAAGCAGAAAGGCTGCTTAAAGGACAGGATCGCACTCAGTGTGACCCTCAGGTTCGCAAATAAATAAAGTCAAGCTGAAGCCTGACAGGACAGCTGGACATACTGTGACTCCTGAGGACGATAAGAAAAGAAAAACAAAGAAAAAACAAAGAGCAGCACCTTTAAAACCTCAATGCATCAACAGGAAATCCATTTATGGAGAAAAGTCTTTACAGCCCTGCCCACACTGTCTGATTGACAGCTGCAGGGACACAGTGAGGCTTCAGCTCAACCGGAGACAGTATACTGCAGAAAAACTGTAAAAGTAGTTTGTTGCCTTTGTTAAATGTCTTCTATCAGTGGGAATAAGATGATGCCTTCAGGGACAGCAGACACAGAGGGAGCTGATGCTTCATGAGCTGCTTTACATTTACAAGATCAAAAAGATTTTAGTTTATACAAAACTAATCTTGGAATTTACTGGTATTTATTTTGCGCATATAAAATGAGGTGAAATCTAATTAAAATCTGGTTGAGAAGCATAATATTTAGTATATTTATTGCTTTGAATGAAGAAATTAATCACCAGCTGTGTTTTTATCCCATTTTTCTCTTAATTTTGTGTTTTTTTGTAGTTTTCCTCATAGGCTCGTACTTTCTTGACTATAAATTCTGGAGTGATGTGTGTGGGAGTATAAAACCCAGGTGAATGTTTTGGGTTTTGTCAAGCAAATTATTCTTAGTTTAAGGCTTTTGGGGGTAAAACTATGCTTTAAATCTGCCTGACACATTTTTGAAGTGGTTTTAAAAGGTGGGTTTAACTTAAGTGTTTCGCAGAATAACACGGGCGTAAATTCACAAACACGTTTCGAGATACTCCTCCCGTCCTGATTTGTGTTCGCAGCAGTTTGTCACTGTAACTGATTTCACAGCGTTTGTGTTTCTGGACACCAGAAGTGAGACATAAAACTGTTTGACTCTGCAGCCAAAAGCAGCACACTGTCAAACTGCTGGACACGACTTCAAAACACGAAGCGTTTGGATTTAACCCCGACTGTAAAACTCTGTTTCACACCATCTGCAACAGGACTGTGCAGACAAGCTCCTTACTGTGTTCAACCTGGATCCAACAATACTGTGAAGACAGGTGGACGAGGATTCAGCAGCCAATATGACAGTTACTGATTTCTACTGATCGATGTGGACATGCTTTATTTTGTGTGCTGAAACAGTTCCATCCTCTTAAAGCAATGACGCCCACAACACCTACAGTGATATATTAGAGCAATTCTGGGCTGCAATAAGCTTTTAAATAAAGAATCAAAATGTAAAAATGAGAAATTTTGAGTGGAGCTGAACCCAGCAGCTATCTGAAAGTCCATAATTATGCAGAACTTTAAGCATCAACATATTTTACGTTATATAAAAATTCAACCCCGTCCAGTCGTCATTAACAGGAAATTAGCACAACAGACCAAAGCTGGTTTTTGTCGCAGGTTGTAAACCTGTTTATATCTGCTGTAAATTTGGCTTTTTAATACGGGGGTCTACTGCCAGCCTGGAGTGGCCATTCATGGAACTGCAGTTTTTGGCTCTTCAGCAGTGGTTTCATCGTTCAGCTTGTTGTGATCTACCCGTCCACCACATGCCCTCGTCTTCTTCTCCTCTCTCACATCCAGCCCTTCCTTCCTGCCCTGCAGTTACCTGATGATCCCGCCCACTCTCTCACCTGTTCAAACTTTGCCCAATCAAGCACTTAATTGGCCCACTCATTCATTGCCAGCCGCAGAGCCGTCGCATGGACTGTGCGAACTGTGCTACCGCACAGGGCCTCGCGCCACTAGGGGGCCTCGCGCCTGCAATCCTGCTTTTTTTTTTTCTTTTTTTAATTAATACATGAGTTATATATGATTTTGTCTGTCTCTGTCAAGGTCACATTAAAAACAAACAAATAAATAAAAAACAAATCCAACAAATTAAGCGGGTTTTTCATTGTCGCTGTCATCAGGCCTCACTGAAGCACGTCTCAGCACGTCCAAATCTCAGGATATGAATGCAGCGGACCTCTTTGCAGAGTTGAGGATACTTCGAGAGATAATCCCAAAGGGAACAACTGCAGCACTTAAAACACCTCAAAGGGACTGTGAGACTGCGCTCAGGATCCTGTTGACTTTTCCAGTAACGGTGGCGTCGGGCGAGCGAAGCTTTTCAAAGTTGAAACTAATTAAAAACTATTTGCGCACCTCCACGTCACAGACAGACTGCATGGGCTTGCCCTGCTATCAGATGAAAAGGACATTACATCTAAACTGGATTATAAAGATCTTAATGCTGAGTTTGCAGCCAAGAAGGCAAAGAAAGTGACTCTGACATGATCAGTTTCTGCGCAGGTTATGCAGGTGAGTCCGTCTTATTTGTTAGAGTTACAGCGCAGTAAACATGTTGTGTATAGTTATAATGAAAATGAACGTATATTATCGATGGAAAGTGTCCTAACCTACTTCTTTAAAATGTCAAGATGCCAAAAATAAAGTGTCTGAGCTGATGATGTAAAGCCACTTGTTGCACAGTTGATTTTGCCCCCATTTGAAATAAATAGCAAAAAGTCATAGCTGAGACTGTGTATGTATTGTTCAGCTTGATAAAAACGTACTGCAGCGGCATCCACGTGAAAGAGCAGGGCCTCTCACCCCTCCTGCGACAGCCCTGTTGAAGCCTCTGTGTTCTGTCATCAGTAACCTGCATCCTGGTTCCTGAGACTTGTTACCTGAAGTTTGAAACCTCCGCCTGAACGTTTTAGACTTTGGATCCCCTAACCCTGCTCGGGCTTTGACCCCGTCCTGCTTCACCATCCCGGAGGCCTTTGTACCTCTGTTTTGAACTGCATTAGCCTCTTGTTGGGTCGTCCAGCAGTTGCCCTGCAGCACCAGCCGTGACACATCCTCTAACAGCTGGGATGTGCTCAAAACAATCTCTGCATGTGTAGCTGTTTCAAAGGCAAAGGGAATAACCTGCATTTAAAGAGAACAGCAAGATGTGCTTATCATTTAGATGAGGAGACCCAGACACGCTGTCTGAAGTCTGTCCTCGAAGGATAGTTCATCTAAAGGAAAAGTGACGAAAGCAGTTTCTTAGAATCGTTAAAGAGACGTTGATATCTTGCTTGTTGTCTCAGCTCTGTACTGACCAA
Source organism: Chaetodon trifasciatus (assembly GCA_037975065.1). Lineage (NCBI taxonomy): Eukaryota > Metazoa > Chordata > Actinopteri > Chaetodontiformes > Chaetodontidae > Chaetodon > Chaetodon trifasciatus. Next base: position 1,965,669 of record JBBMOE010000054.1, on the reverse strand, counting down.
TCACAGCACACGTGGTCGTGCTTGTCAGATTAGTTAGAAACTGATGGAAGCATCCCCCTAAGGTGTGCGGGGAGGTAAAGTGATATCGGATCAGTTAACGTGAAGCTGGGTGACCCTTCAACTCCACCCCTCTGGCAAACGCTGGTGCCTAAAACAAGCCCCATGAATGATTAGAAGAGCACTGTTTGACCTCGGTGTGTCTGCTGCTGCAGGGTGGCTGCTGCCTTCCTCTCCCTGGTCGTCATCCTTGGGGAGATTAGGAATACCATCAGCGGCCAGGACTCCCTCTGCCATTCCCATTTATGGAACATCTGTTCCATCTCTCTGGCCTTGTCTCTAATTGTTGGATTAGAGGGTGACGGGAAGACCCTGGTTGTTGAGAGTCGTCTCAGAGCTGTTTTGACACGTTCACCCATGATGTGCGATCATGGGGGAAAAATGTCGGTGTAGGTCACGGCGCTGCGTCGCCGTGTTCAATAGCATTTAGGGGGACGATCGGAGGGAGAGGAGGGCAGGGCGTGTTTACGATTCCCTCTGGACGTTTTCATAGTGATTTACAGAGAAAGGTCATGCAAACAAATCATAGCTCCCTGGTGCGCAGCGTGTCTCACGAGCGCATGACATTTCCATCTATAGTATGGCTTCAACATTCACTAAAACATTCAACATTCAGACAAAATTCCATATGCGTTAAATGACACGTTTGCTACGACTGATTTCAAATAACGGCAGAATGAGGCTGCATGCTTTGGTTAAAACCAACAGCGCTGCAGCACATCACCCAACAACAGATGAAGTGAATGTTCATCTGACTGTAGGACAGTCGTGAGCGATGGAGTGGGTGTAACGGCTCAGCTGACGAGATATTTAAAATAGTTGTTTAAGATATGCAAGATTTGCTATCAGAGATAAAACACAGAGGCCGGAGGCGGCAGAAAACATACCATCTGCTGCACGGTTATATACGTACATTAATATTACTAAAAAAAACACAGTATAGGCTGTTACAGATAAAATCTTGTATTATATTCTTTTTGTTTTTCCCAGTGATACCATGAATGCACAAACACAAACCAGTTTCACATAGATGCATCCTGGTTGCTAATGGAGGCATAAAATGTTTAGTTAATGCTCGTTTGCACCAAGAAATAGGACTCCCAGAGGTTTCCAGCTCCTGTCATAACAAAATGCGCAGGTCAGTATTACATCAACGGAGATGTAAACATGTGGAGCTTCAGTTTATCCTCGCAGCAGTCGCCGCTGCTCGCTGACGCTGAGGCTGGAGTAAGTACACAGGGAGGAATCTGAAAGCTGTGAGTGGGAAAAGCCTCCATGTCTTTTCATTAAAACTCGTTCACTGGCTGCATGTTGCCTTTGTACAACACGTGGTGTTGACACCCTGGAAAGAAGAATTCTTGTTTCTTGCGTAAGGTTTTTTTAGGGGCACGCATTCTGTAAAATCTGCAAATCTTCATTTTTTTTCCATCGAGGACAGGGGTCGCACCGACGTGAATCGCCACCGAGAGGCTGAACAAACGTAAGAAGGCGACGACGTTGCAGCGGGGCCAGCGAAGTATCGTAGGCCTGCACATGTTGAGAATAAGACGGCTTGGCTAGCGGTCAAACAGAACATCCTAAGTCAGCCGAACCAACATCCCCTCAGAAAACATGTAAAATGTTCATTTTCTGTGTTTTTGTAGTCAGATTTGAAGGCTAAACGCTGTTGCAGTGTGCTTCATTTGTTATATTCATTCTTTAAAAGTCACCAGACTGCAGAAAACAAAGTCTCTGAAACCCCAGAACCTCACTTTGGTTTCAAAATCCTCCCTATTTTTGACGTCTCAAGGTCACTGAGTATGGCGTCGGTTGGCTTGTGGTTATTTGATTAATTGCAAATTTGCTTGGAAATGTTCACCACTAAAGTACAAAATTAACTGAAAGTACAGCTTATAATGCAGGACCCCTTTTTAACACCCTCAACATCAATCTTCCTGTGGCACTGTGTCAGGATTGCAATTGTAATTACTACAAATAGGTGATTATTGAGGGCTAATTTTAGCTCCTGGGCACCTTGGTGAATTAATCACTCCTTCTTCCTGAAATACAGCATACCCACTGTGGCTTTATATGTGTATAAATACTAAAAGATTAGTCATTTTTCTTCAGTTGATGGTAAAAAACAATGAGTTTCATACCTAAACGTAACTGCTCAGCCTGCAAACACTGCACCGACCAGCGACAGCGTCCCAACGCGAGGCACCGGACCCCAAACAGACCTGAAAAACAAAGCCCCAACAACAAACCAGAGTGCACTCGCAGGTCGATCGGCAGATAAGAAAGGAACATTTAAGCTGCACTTTGACTGGAAAAGAATGTGATTTTGTCTCGTAGCAATGCTTCGCAAATGGAGCGAGACTCAAAGGCATCATTGTTTAGCTTATTTGCCATGAAATTAGGCGTCATTAAGGCTGAGGAAAATGGTTCCACATGTAAAAACTGTCTCCCATCTCACGTTCAATGTAAACAACAAAGACCGGCAGCTCTCTCTCTCTCTCTCTCACTCAGTCTCTGGCTCTCTCGCTCGTCTTATTTTTATAACCTTAAGCCAGTTGCAGGTTGCCCCGCTGAGAGTACAAATCTCCCTTTCACCAGACGCCTGACCTCGAAAGTGGCATCAATGACAAACTTAACAACACACACCACCAACAATACATCTCTTTCTCTCAGCCTCACTTTTCACATTTTAGTTCGACCTTGCAGAGTGTTGAGATCTCACACACACACACACACACACACACACACACACACACTTCCTCCTCCTTTTTTTGTCAGCCAGAAATGAACATGACTGATGACGCTGAGGTAACATAATGCTATATGTGGAATTTAAAGTGGGCCTGTGAAACTTAGCTGCTACCGTCAAGACGGGGCTCATGCAGTCCGTGTACACAGCGCCGTGGACAGAAGGCGCGAACAGGAAGTTCACGGCTGCTGCAGACGGCGATGGACGGAGGCTGACGCACGATGACGTCATCGGGTTAAACTCGCAGGACCTTGGCGTTTTATCGTCATGTGGGACTTTTGACAGGTGAAAACTGGGAAAATAGGCGTCACGGTTTTCAGCGTTTAGACTGATGCGACTGGTATGACCAGGTTCAACGTGATCATATGTGATCAGGTTCAGATTGATCTCCATTGATCACTGTAAGAAAATTATCTTTAAGCTCTGATCTGTAAGTAAAAAACTGATGGTGAGTCAAAGTTACTTACAAATTAATGAGTCACATTCGGACTTTCTCACAATTTTGATTTACTATCTAATAATTTTGACTTATTAGTTCATTATTTTGACTTCGGAGCAACAAATTTGACTTAACAGTGTTGATTTATTGAGTCAAAATTATGACACAGTAACTATTTTCATTGAAATAGCAACAGCTCAGAAATGATTATCTCACAACTTTGACTTCCTATCTTAAAAGTTCTGACTATTTCCATTCCCATTATGCTTAACTTCCATGTTTTTTAATTTCTGTTCCTGGTGAGAGGAGCTTCATGGCGAGCCTTGTGCATCCCGACCAAATTAAACCTGATTATTCGACCGAGGGCATCTGTTCGGCCCAATCAGATTCTGTAAACAGATCAAAACCAGAACGGGATGAAAACATCACCCCCTGTGGTTACCACAATGCCGCCATCAGCCAGTATCCTGTAAGCATGATGAAACACGCTTATTTATGCTGCAAAATAACAGCACAGCTCATGCATTTTTCAACAGCGCGGCCAACTTGTCCAGCTTTTGCAAGTTTGCAAGTCAGCCCTTTACATCTTTAGAAATGTTACTTGCTGGTGTGTCAGACATGAAGCTGAAGCCTGGAGGGATCAGGCCGCTGCTTCGCCTGACGCCTACATTTGAAAACATATACTGCATATCATGTCTGATGAGCTACAACACTATACTCCCGAGTAGCTTCCGTAGCTAGCTGCGGTTGTTCGGACATTTAAAACAGTTTTATTTCATTCTTCTTAACTGACGGACACTATTCAGATTTGGCATAAGTGATAAAAGATCTTGACACACAACAGTCGTATCTTTATCATCCTCTGTGAGGACGTCATGCTCACAGCTAGCACTAGCTAGCATTAGCATCTCACCTCATGTAGCGTAAAAAACAAATGGATTTTCAGTTATTGGCGTTATTACAAATGCACCAAAGTGGGATTGTGGATGAGGTTTTCATTGTTCTGGAGCAAAACCTGGGTATTCTGGTTTCAGTTCGACTCTTTATATCAAAGATTTACTTTTTTGGTCACCAAAGTCGGGTACTTGTTGTTCACTTTAGGGCGCAAAATGCTCTATGAGGTTGCTCCTGGAGCAATTTAATGTAGGCTAATATCCTACAACTGGATGATTTTTGCAATAAATTCAGGTTGAGTAATGCAGCCAGATGAAATAGGATAACACATAAAATGATGTCATCTTAAGGTAGTAGGCGTATAACGAATACCTCTAAGAATGAAAGAAAAAGACAGCCTTATTTGCTATGAGAGCCTTTTGAAAGTGGCCAGAGCCAAAAGACAGCACCTGAATCAGCACCTGAACTACACAAAACACAGCACAAATCCTTGTACTACTACCAGCAGTGGTACAGCACAGTACAGTGCAGTGTAGGCCTGTGCAGCAGAAACACACACTGTGCTACAGCAGAGCCACAGTGCTACTGGTCATACTTAAAGTATTATTCAGGTTAAGCTTCCAGACCTTTACATGAACCTTTGATGCTGTGGGATTGAGTTTCCCTCTTGTCAAAAAAAGTTAATAGAATATTCCTGTCTGCTCCATAAAATTCATGAAAGGCTCCCAGCTCCCTCGGTGACCGAGGCTTCTCCTAATAGCCTACAGGGAAAATAAATGAGGATTCCCACGGCAGCAGTGATTGTCAGTCCCCCCCGCTCGCCATGCTGTGTTATTGACATCCAAATCTACCTACGACCCATAATTAAATTATGAGCTTAGCAAGGTTATTCAGAGTTATGACATTTACAAGCATTGATCACAACCAGGCCGCCCCCGTGCATGTAAATGAAGCACACCTGAGAAAGTGTTTCTCAGCATTTAGATGCTTTGTCCATTTAAAGCAGCCATCTATCTGCTTTAAACATAAATGGTTTTCAAGTACCATGCACCGAAAAGGTCCTCTGCTTGTCCCAGAGACTGAAAATTGAGCGTTGGGGTAACGAGGTTAAGAAGTGAACACTGTGCACGTGAACATGGCTGCTGTCTCCTGTGCTGTCAGGGCGTGATGGATGAGCTGCGAGGGAGATTAAACGCTCCTCAGTGTGCAGTGACAGGTGAGTCCATCGGCTCTGTGCGCCACGCTGCATTTCTGTCTGTCTCCAAACGGCACGAGGCCCTTTGTCAGGAGCCGGACTACAAAGCCACTTCAGGTCTCCATTGTTCTCTGAAATCAATACGGAGTTATAGCGCTGGAAACACCGCCAGCGCCGTTAAGGGAGTTCAATTAAAATGATGTTAAAATGTAGTGTACCATGGCAGAGTGCTTTTATAGCATAAGAATGATTTAACTTATAATACAATGTGTTTTTTTTTATTTCAGCAGGTGGAGAGATGAAAACTGCAATAAAAATAAGCTTTGAAAATATAAAATACACACGAAAAGAACGGCAATAAAATGGTTTATGCAGACATGTACAGGTGACGTTTTCATTGCTTTTCACAAAATCCAACTGGACAGATGATAAATAACGCAGTTTATGTTATAAGATGAATTTCTAGAAATGCACATTTCTTTTGTAGTATTACTCACATGTACTGAAAGTTTGTTTGAACTGTTGCTGCAGTTATGAATCATAACTACCCAAATAAACGTGACAACAGTTAAAATATGGACACTCCTGCAGGACACAGGACATATACTCTGATGACAAACAGCATGTGAGCGTTTAAGCTGCTGACAGTTCTATTAAATAACTCTGTCTACTGTTATACTTCTTGAATATCAGTGGAACTCCTGCTTTTATATACATGTACATGTATATTTGTAGATTTATGATCATATAATATCCAAATATGTCCTTTTAAGCTTTGTCCTGTCACAGTTACAGTACCTAATATGGTAGGCAGTGGTATATGCTGGGGTGTATTTCATCCACTACATGGCCAAAAGTATGTGGACACTGCATGAACATGAAAACATCAGTGTGATTGCTCAAAATGTCACTAAACCAGCGATCTGCAGCTCTCACTCGTCTGGTTTTCCATCAGATTTTGGGACCTGGCTGCAGGGATTTTAGTCCCATTCAGCCACAAGAGCATCAGTGAGGTCCAGCACTGATGCTGGGCCTGATAAGGTCTAGTTCATTTCAATGAGTTAAGGTTAGGAATCCGCGTAGGCCAGTCAGGTTCTTCCAAACTAATGGAGAAAAATCATTTCTACGTGGATGTTCTGGCTCTGTGCACGGGGGCATTGACATGTTGAAACATGAACTGTTAACGTCAGCTGGTGCCACAAAGGTGGAAGCACTCTATGTATGCTGTAGCAGTAAAGTTCACCTTAACTGGAACTAGGGCTGAATGATGTGTGGTAAAAAAGTCATATTGTCATCATTGTGACAGATGCTGCAGTTACAATGAGCCATGATGTCAGAATAGTGATTTTTGCGAAGGTCTTTACCAATTAAGCGTGTTCCTTTGGGTGGCACGGTGGAAGAAGTGGTAACACTGTCACCTCACAGCAAGAAGGTTCCCGGTTCGAATCCCGCTGTGGGCATGCCTTCAGTGCCTGCTAAAGGGGCCTTTCTGTGTGGAGTTTGCATGTTCTCCCCGTGTTCACCCAGGGTTTCCTCCTTAATAACCCCCACTAAAAAAACATGCAAGAAGATCCCCACCTGACCAATGGTGACGGAAAGGATGGGTCCCCAGGCGCCGCTGTTGGCTGGCAGCCCACCGCTCCTGGTCTGCCACGGAGGAACAACGGACCAAGATGGGTCAAATGCAGAGAAATAATTTCACGAAGCATGACGTGTGCATATAGTGTGTAATGTGTGTGATAAATAAAGTACAGTTTCTTCTTTCTTCTTCTTCTTTGCGTCTGGAGAATGTGATTTGTAGGCCGGCTCATCTCTGTAGCACCACAGAGCGTCATTTATGATTGTATATCATGACACATTTAGCAAAAAACTGCAGCTTCTGCGATTTGGATTTTACACTTTGTGATAATATTAATTGTTTAGCCCTAATTGGACCAATCAGGTCAAAAGCACACAGTTATGTGGGTTAGCGTGTTCACATACTTTTGGCCATATGGTGTACTTTCTGATTCTTGGTTTGCTCTTTTTTATATGAAAGATTACATATTTATAAAATCCCATAATCTGCACTTCTCTGAGTTGCAGAGGCTGCGTTTTAGCTCCACGGTGTGTTTTTTCATCAGTTTATTTACGGACGGTTTCATGAACTTTACACCATTTTTTACAGCCTTCACCTCAGAGGCTGCAGGCGTCTCCAGTGTTTTAGCTCCATTCATTCAAAGACCTGCAGTGTTGTGGTGATTACAGAGTTTTCAGGGTAGTTTCAAGCACTTTTTTTTCCTGCGTCGTTGTTCTTTACATACTGAAACATCAGTCAGAGGCTGCAGGTGTCACATCCTGGCATTACATCCTCGTGTTCTGCAGTGATCGCGGTGCTTTTATTCCAGAGTGCCCTCGTTCGTGCTCTCTCAACATGACAAAGCAAACAAAACCACAGAATTGATTTCCTTTTGTTTAGGTCTCCACTCAATGTCCGAGGCTGCAGCTGGTGTAAACACAAGGAGTAAACATACTGCTACATGATCTCATATGAGCATTTATAGTCTGCACGTCGGGACTGTTTGACACATTTCCTGTCATTCTTTTTTTTCCAAAGCACAAAAAAAATCTTTCATTTCTTTCTTTGAAACAACACTCAACAACAGCAACTGTGATTCGTTGCCTGGCCTGCATACTGTGCAAATACTGTGTACTGCGCTTAAGTATTTGTACTGCATTTCCTACAACATGAGCACCAGCAGAGCCAAATAAAAGCATGTCCTACTTCTTTTCTGTAAACAACAAAGGCTGCAGAGCTGTGGTGTGTGTAATTATACAGCACATACAGTATACGCCTATACGCACTTATTATAAGCTCTGCATACATTCACAGTGTGGTTTTCTGCATGTAACGCAATTCAAGCAAAATAAAAGCACAGAAATCTTTCTGTTTTCTTTGTGCTTTAACAACAAAGGCTGTGACTGCGGTTTATAGCCTGACCCACATATGTCCTGTGTACAGTGCAGTAATGCATGCACGCACAGAGCTGGTAGACATGTATGAGCTCAGAGCTGAACAGAGGCAGATCAGTCCCAGCAGTGTTTTATTTTGAGACTGCAGCTGATCAGAGGCTAAAAACTTGTGCCATGTCAGGTCTGTGTGTCCTTCAGCAAGTCACAGCGGCCGAACCTCTGACCTCTAAACAGAGTCATACATTCAAGGTTTAATGTAACGAGGGAGCAATATTAAATCAGCTTTAACCAACTTGCTCACAGTGGTAGTAAAGTTCTCTCTTCCCGTCACAGCTGCACAGTAACGAAGAGGAAAGGAAAGGCACAGAAGTCTCATACTTTGCCCATTTTTTCTCAGCAGCAGCCTCCCTTGTTGAAAGAAACCACAGGCTGCGGTTTACAGTATAATTACACACTGTAGTATGTATATTGCGTAATTATAGTATCACATGCACCCACACAGTTGAAGTGTGTTTTCCTACATCGTGCCAAAAAAGAGCCAAACAAAATCGCAGAAATCTCCCTCTCTCCTCTTTGAACAAGAGGCCACAATGTGGCTCCGAGCATAGTTTCTATATGGTGTAACTGCAGTATTGCGTGCACATATACAGATAGGCTGCGTTACTGTACGCCATTTTAACGGAGAGAAAAATAAAATCACAGAAATCTCATATTTCTTACCTTTCTCTCTCTCTCAGAAACTGGCTGCAACTGATTAGTATAATTATATAGTGGATCTATGCATCCATCCATCTGTTCATCCTATTCAGGGTTGCTGAGGGCTGAAGCCAGAGAGTACATTCAGTGTGTAATTATACTACAGTGCAGTCAGAAAGTGTAGTAGGACAGAGATATGCTTTGTTTTCTTTTTTACTCCGACACACAGGATCTGAACAAAGAGATTAAAGTGCAGACTTTCAGATTTATTTTCAGTGCATCCGCCTGTATTGGCTGAATGGCACGCAGCTCTTTCTTATGCACCACATGGTGTTTTGTATTTGATGTGCTTTTCTATACCGTGTATAGCTGATTGTTCTGTTTTTTCTTTATGCATTCAGTCAGTCGAGGAGGCGTCTCAGCTTCTCTCTGCGTGTATCAACACAGGATTTTGAGTCTAGCAAAGAAAAATCTGAGTTTTTTTCCTCACATCATGTCAAAAAGAAGCCAAACACAGAAATCACAGAAATCTGGTTGCTTCCACTCGTCAGCCTGTGACTGTCGGACGGTCCGTCCCGGCCAGAGGGTTTATTGTGCTGTGACACTGAGCGCAGCCAGAAAGCTAAGCAGCCCACACACACACACACACACACACGCACACACACACGCGTCCTCGTCCAGCAGAACCACCGCTGGCTCTGGACCGGCTTGTTTGGGCTGGACGAGGGCAGCCCGGCAGCTTCGGGCTGGGCCGGGTCAAAGGAGCGCGGTGGGAGGACCGCCAGCTCTGGCTGCCGCTGTCCCTCTCCAAGACAACTGGTGGCGGGCCAGAGAGGCCCAACTGGGCCGGGACCGGGCGCGCTCAATAGCTGCCATTGATGAAGCACTTCCTGGAAGCAGCAGTGCGCGGAGAAATAAGTAGAGAAGAAGAAGAGGATGCGAGAAAAGGAGAGGAAGAGCAGAGGGAGGACGGAAATAAAGCGGACGGGGGCAGAGGGATGTCAAAACAGACAAAGGGAGGAGAGGAGGACAAGGAGAAGAGGAGTTCAGATCGAAGTCAAAAAGGATGAGGAGGACAAGAAGAGAGGAGGTGACAATCAAAGAGGAGAAGACAGAAGGAGCAAATGGCTGAAAAAGAGGTGAGGTATGGAGGCAAAGGGAGAGAAAGAAAAAGATCGGAAAGAGGAGAAGATGTGGAAGAATGGAAGACATGAGGAAGACACAAGAGTGCAGCCATGCTAGCAGCTCACAGTGTTTTGAGCTAAATGCTAACAGCAGCAGGCTAACAAGCTGATGTTTAGATTCATCCTGAATAAACAGTTAATGGACATCGAAGAGTTGTTGAGATATTTCACTCTGGACCAAAGTGGTGGACCCGCTTCACTTTCGGAGAATCGCTTCACTCGGCTACAAAAGAGAAAAAGAGGAAGAAAAGGGTGAAGATGACATGAGTGGAGAGAAAAGAGAGGTGGACACGTAGGAGATGAAAGCAGGCAGAAAGAAAGGAGACGAGAGGAAGAAAAGGAAGCGATGAGATGAAAAGAGGAATTCATTGCTACAGTGTAGAACACACACCTGTCTCTGTCAGGTGGATTATACTGTCCTGACCCCCACTGAGGACCCAAAGGCTTCTTCTTCTCCCCTCCTCTCATCACCTCCTTCACTTCTTCTTCTTCTTCTTGCTTTTCTGCTTCTTTTCTTTCCCCTCTTTCTTCTTCCGACTGGGAGCAATTATCAGATCTGGAGCATTCCTCCTGACGTCCTTCGCTCCCGTATCAACAAACATCCACCACCTGCTCACCCTTTCATCTGACCAGAGACGACCGGGGCCCCATTATGTCGGCATCTGGAGCTTTAACCCGCTCGCTTATCTGATGGGGAAAATCTCTGGGTAATAATGTGCAAAATGCACAAATAAACAAGAGTTTGTTTTCCTGTTTTCTTCTTTTAATCGACGGCTGTTTTAAGAGAGAGACACCAAATGTTGGGTCGCTGTTTTTCTGCGTTGCATCACTCTAATTTGTTTCTTCTTGAAAATATGTTTCCCTTGGCAGTTTGTTTTTTTATTTGAATTTATGTCTGGGTAGAAAATAACATATTTCAAATTTCTGGATTGTTTTTCTGTCCCTGGCTATGCAAACACTAAAACTTGTTTCAAATCATGTGGTGAGGATTACAAAACCTGGCAGCTGACACAACGTTACCAGACTATAGACTGCACCAGTCTGTACGTCAGGCCAGACAAAAACATTTCTGGGGACACGAGGTTTGGCACAAAACCAGCGGAGGTCACGTCCAGCAACCGAAAACGGCCATTTGAGTCAGATCTGCAGCCATTAGCAGCAAACACCTAGAAGACACGAGGTGCAAGACGTGTGTGATGATGACCTGAAAGCATCTGTAACAATGGCTGGAAGCTTCTAGTCCACGTCCAACAGAGCTGATCGCTGCCATTCTAGACAACGAGAGCGATTCCACCGGGCCCATTCCATTTCGATTTCAGAAGCATCTCTCCGTTCTGCTCCGTGGAGAATACACACCGAGTCTATTTTTGATGACAACGCGTCAGTCTGCACAGAGCAGATCGAGCCAGGCAGGAAGTCAAACACAGGAACAGTGGAGAGAACACGGTACATTTTCAAAATAAAACTCCCTGTGCAAACTTGAGCACCAGATTTGCTTCATCTGCTCCATCTGTACTGTTTCTGTCCACCCTGTCTCCTAAAGATATGTGTATAGGTTAGCAAGTTACACTAGCAAATGTTGCTATCTTGATTGCTAGCATTTGTGCTAGCAACAGTTGCAAAGTTCATAAGTTCAAACTTGGCCAATTTTAAGTGTTCACGGATAGCTACGTACAGTGTTTACTGTGTTTAGATTAGTCTTCAAATATTTACTATCTCGGAGGGAATTGTTTCATTGCTAACTGTTAGTGAAATGTATTAGCTAACTGTTAGCAGTAATGTTAGCATGCTAATACATGACCCAAACAGAAAGAGGAGTAAAAGAAGATGAATTTTTCTGACATATCCAAACTGACTCGGGATCAAAATGTCGTTTAATAATGATGTAAAATGATGTAAAAACACACAATATGGCTCCAGTTGAAAAACATCCTGCTAATAACAAACAGATTTCCACACAAATGCACATAAACAGAACAAAGTCAGACCCACATTAAGTTTAATATATCATCTGGCCCCTTTAAAACACTTTGTTTGTGATGCTACAGTCACTTCCTGTTTACAGAATTTAAAGCTTTTCATTGGACGGTATGTTTCCTTGCAACTGATGTACACATTACTAGAGTCTTTAGTATCGAGGATATTCTTTAGGTTTTACTGATTTACGTTAGACTGTCTGTAATGGACCTCGTACAATAATGAACAAACATTTTTCAAGTTCATCTGCTGAACAAAATTCACAGCAGCATCATGTTAGGAGATTTTTAACTATTTCATACAATGTGCGAGTGATAGATAGTGAATGCAGGAGGCTCTGGCAGGTTTCCTGCTCCTGCACACCTGCCTCTCATCAGCTGATCACCCCTTTGACCGACTGCCTGCTCAGCTGCTCCTCATTGGCTCATCAGGCTGCGTGCATAAAAGGCAGATCTTTCCACTAAAAATGTCAGATTGCATGAACCATCTTTAGTTACTTTGACTGTTATCTGACTGCCAGCCTGTTGTTAAACCACTTTATATCTGAGCAGCTTTGTTACATCTGGCTGCTGAGCTCTTCTTTATAGACATAGAGGTTAACATGTTTGAAGCAACAACAAGATACACTGACAGAAAGTCCACGCACAAGATCTGAGAATAATGACGTTAAAGGATCAGTTGTTGTTTAATGTCCAAGACAAGCGGCACAGGAAACCACAGCAATCGTCACACAGGAGACAAATAAAGCAAAACTGAAAAGTAATAATGAAACACAAAGAGGCTGCTGAGCTCGAGTGTAGTGATTCTACAGCATTAGCTTATCTTTTGTTTTTTTAATGGTGTCACTTCGAGCTAAAACGTGGCTCAATGTTTAGATTAAACACCATGAAAATATGACTGAAGTTTGGTGGAGACCTGCTATATATTCTGTTTGCTCTCTGTATGTAATTATGATAGCCTGTTAATGGAGTGAATTATGTGCTGGAAAGTCACAGCCTGAGTGTTCAAGCTTGTTGCTCCAACATTTAATTGCTCACAGGGTGAAATGAAGAGGGGGCTGCGGGTGTTTTTCACTCTTTGCCTGCTTCAGTGAAAGCCCGCTCCATATCTTCCCCACTGTTTGGACTGAATTGCTTTTTGAATAATTCCATGCCTGATTTCTTATGGCTGTTAGCGCCTTGCTGTTCATCTCTGTGAAAGGAAGCAGAGGGGAGACAGAGACGCTCTGGTCTCAAACCTAGTTAGCCCCAGCGCTAAACCTGTCCACACCGCAGCGGCTAACACAGCTCCCCGGCTCGGTGTGGTAAAACGACACCCGTCCCCGAGGCGATAAAAACCCCTCTGCCACGAAGAACACCAGGTTAGTTTTTCAGGGTGTGTGCGAGAGAGAGGGAAAAAAAAAAAAAAAAAAACAGGCTATCAGAATAAAGCCGAGCGGAGGAGAGAGGCGAGGGGAGCTGTTGCCTAGCAACCGGCGGGCCTGACAGGTGCTTCGTAGGGATGCTGAGTTCATCCAGTTGTTTGCTTTTTCCCTCTTCAACTTCCTTTGGTGCTCACCAGCTGTGACAGCGTCTTCTGCTCTCAGCGACGTCTTTGTGTCAATGATTATGATGATAAATAACAACTTTTCCATTGTTAAGTCTGTGTTTTTCTGACCACAAGGGGGCAGCAGAGCAAACACTGAAGTTACTTCTTTTTTTTTTTAGACAGTGAGCAGCATCAGCATTCATTTTGACTTGTGTTTGTCCACCTGGAGAATACACAGTCAGGTTGATATTCACTCTTTTTCTTGCTTCCTGAGCTGCTAAATGCTCCTCTCTGTTCACCAGCTCGTTGCTAACTTTGCTGTTTGGTCCGAGAAGCTTTTAGAGCCTTTTCCCTAAAAACAGCAGCCTCTGCAAAAGGTAGCCTTACGGGTTGTAAAACCTACCAGAAAACCTGAAGACGTCAATGATTCTCTGTTGGTTTGTCACCACTTTCATGCTACACATTGCCATTATTGATAAGTTGAGCTTTAAGGTTTCAAAATTCAAACAAAACCAATGCGAAGGCAGAGAAAGCGCGACTAAAACACGACACATGCGAACCAATGAAACACACACTAAGACTAACTGCTGAGACAAAATCGTCCAGATGAAGTCATGTGACGTCCCGAGTGTGAGCGTACTCATGACAGAAGTCATGTTCTTGCTTTGCACCAGTTCAGGTTTTCAGTAGAAATCAATGGATTTGCTCACATCGAACTCTGCGTTATTCTGAACATCCTCATTATTTTTTGAAGACCAAATGAACTAAATGGCTCATTTTTTTTATGTATAAAGATGTTTTATTCATATGTTTCTGCACTGTGCCTTCTATTGTTGTGTAGATTGTGTTTTCATTAAGGCCCTTGAAAAAGATCTCCAGACTGTCCTTAAAAACTTACTACGTCCTCACAGGTGAATCAGTCAGAGCTCAGTTATCTAACAGGCCTTTGTGATGTTGGAGTACATCTCTCTACTCTCTATGAATGGTGACACAGTGACAGATCTCACTGTTAGACACTGGCTGACTCCATCTCACGTCCATCACTCCGTTTTGCATCATTCACCTTTAATAGCATTCACACCTGCATGCTTACGCTGCATTTTGAGGCGTGTCCACAGGCGACTGCCTCAGATCAGCAAGTTTCAACCTCTTATGAACACTAATCCCCTTCTCCCTCATACCGTCATCCTCTTTCCTTATCAGCCAGAGAATAAGTGCTAAAATAAGAATGGCCGTAACACTTAAACGTCCCTTCTGCGATTAACAAAATTGTGCTTTAAAACCAAAACCTGCACATTAGCCACCGTGGGCAGATTATAAGGCTCTCCCTCTGGTGCAAAAAACATAATGGGATGTCTTAATCACCCAATTCGAACTTCTCAGTCCTCCCACAGACGTGCAGGAGAGGTTTTTGGGGGTTGTTGCAGGAGCAGAAGGGCATTAGGACGGAGAGGTGGAGGGCTTTACAGGTGAATAGGTAGGAGGGTACGGATTAAAAAACGCAGGAGAGGAGAAAAGCCTGGAGGTCAACTTGACTGCCAAGACGCTCCTTTCATGCTCGCTCGCTCTCCCTTTCATCTGCCGCTCCTGCCTGAGGAGGAAGAGGAGGGGGGTGGATGCAGAGGGAGAGGCAGGAGGAGCGACACAATGCATGCAGGGAGAGAAAGGCAGGGTGGTATTAAATCTGTCTTAATCTTTCTGCTTTTGAGATGCAGCTTTTTTTTTTTTTTTGATTAACATTCATCACACATTGCGTCTCGCTCAAAGGGAGTCGGCAGACAGAAAGTGTAAAAGTGTGTTTCAACGAGACCGAGCCGGTAAACTGACCCTCGCATCACCCTGAGAACCCAGAAAAAGGCTCCTTTCATTACAGCTGTACAGTAGCTGCTGGCGCTGTTGTACGCTGTGATGTCAAGGCTTTGGTGGTGCTGGTGGTGGTGGTGGTGGTGGGCGACAAGGGGCACAGCTGGGCAGCTGTTGGGGAGAGCCAAGGGTCCCTCAGGTCCTTTTTAAATAGGCCTTTTCATACAACACCCACTCCAAGTCCTCCAAGAAACAAAGAGGAGGGAGAGGAGGCGGCTGAAGAGGAGGACGAGTGCGCCGTAAACAAACCTCTGTATCCAAGCCCATCCCGCCTGTTTATGGCGCTCAGCCGTAAACTGGCGTTCCCGCTGTTGTGGAAAAAGTGCGCTGTTGGTCTCTTCTGTTACAAGATTGTTATTTCATGCTGTCAACACTGTTGGTCGAGTGGCTTTCCGTACAATACACCAAGCCGGATGAGAAGGGAGAGTGTTACACTCAACAGGATGTTTTAGTTAAACTGGCTTTCTTTACGGTCAGCCTGACGTTTACGGAGCAAAGACTTGATATACAGCACGAACGCTGTGACTCCTATGTTTAATGCAGACTGTGACCATGGAAAGACTTTAGGTTCTGAAGTCCCGCAAATGACCTCCATGTTTGTTACAGCCCGGCAGAACAAACAGCCTTCACATGTGGGGC
Organism: Chaetodon trifasciatus; assembly: GCA_037975065.1. Lineage (NCBI taxonomy): Eukaryota > Metazoa > Chordata > Actinopteri > Chaetodontiformes > Chaetodontidae > Chaetodon > Chaetodon trifasciatus. The sequence continues at coordinate 1,949,500 of JBBMOE010000054.1, read as the reverse complement.
CAAAATGACGAAATCTGACATAAAGCTGGAGGTTGAAGAAACGCCCGAATATAAAGGATTTATCCCTTTCAGACAACCTGAACACTGACCATGCCATCAAGGTGTTTCAATGGAATAAAAAACCTGCCTTCCAACCTCTCCAATCCGCCATTTTTGCTTTTTGTAACACCTCCTGGTTGTCACGACTTAATTTTCGAGGTGTGGGATCAATAAAGTCTTAAGTCTGAAATTTCCTTGATCAATGTGGAGAAGCGTTAACTGCTCCCTGCAGCTGCTACCAGTGGATGTGTTATGAGAGAAGATGGCGGCCATTCATCTGAGTGAGCAGTGCTCGCTCAGCGTTTAACCCAGAAACACTCCCTAACATCACGGTTTCCACTCTGCGAGGGTCACACGGTGGGACAGTTTTAGAAATATCAAACCTTCGTGGCGTAACACAAAGCGTAATAACTGACCTTTGCTGCAGTGGGAGGTGTCCTGTCAGCAGTTCTGCAGACGTCTCTCTTGCCACAGGGGATTTTTTTTTCCAGTACCACAAGTGGTGACTGGAACGAATGGGAGGCTGACTAACTGCACCGCGTCCTGCGGCGACTGATGATGGCGGGACAGAGACGTCACTCGCTACTCCTTCTTCAAAGTTAGCCTTATTACATTTCTGCATCTAATGGCGTCACATCCCCTTTACCTCCTCCAGTTTCTGTAAGCTCTGGGAAAAAACCAGACGACATGTCAGAGCGAGCCAATGAGAACGCCACTCAGTTGTTTACTGTTGTTTGTGTTGCTCCGCCCTGATGGAGCACAATTATTCATCTTCACCTGCGGTGACGGTTGTTTACCAATGAAGGCAACATCTCCCATGATGCCACGCTACTTCACCACATCGTCAAACTACATCGTTTGTTATTGTTTTGATTGAGAGACCCCTAGTGGCAGAAATGACATACTGTGCCTTTAAAGTCACCGGGGTGGAAAAGTAGTTTACTTATAAGTACTTTCACTTGTTGGGCTTAATTTAAAGTATGTTTGACATACACTTCAAATAGAATAGTAGTGGTAGTAGTAGTAGTAGTGCTAGCAGCAGTAGAGGTGGTGGTGGTGTAGATTAATAGTTCATTAAACATATTAAAAATGCATACACTAATTCTGCAGTACTTAAAGTGCTATTTCAAAGGACCTATAAAAAGTGTACTTTATTGTAAGTGTTTTATAAATTGTACTTTTAAAAAGTGTACTAAATTACAAATACTTTTAGTAGTAATAAAGTGTACTTATGAAAGGTATACTTATTTTCAGGTCCTTTGTAATACACTGCTAGCATGCTTAATTAAAGTGTACTTTAATTTCACTTCATTTGAAGTATATTTACGTGTATTTTAGATGCTAATGAATCATGATTTTTACTGCCTTATTTAAGTACACTTAAAGATTTGCCAATTTAACTATTTGCACAATCAAGTATTACTCAGGTGGTACTCCAGGACCACTTGAGAAATACTTGAGTATAAGACCCGTCAGTTAAATTTAGATTATTGATTATGAGAAATTGGGTTTTCAGGGTCTCTGTGGGGCACAAATGAACCATCAATGGTCAGAAAAATATCCAGAAATCATCGTTCATCCCTGGAACACGTTAAGATTGTAGATGTTTACAGTTCGATGGCTCAGCTGTTGTCGGCGGTCCTGGAATAAAAAAAACAAAAAAAACAATGTGCATTAAAAAAAAAATCACAACTGCAATCAAACAGCAGCTGTGTAAGCACAGTCCTGTGAGTCCAGATCCACAGTGTGAAATATGTAAAAGACGTGTGGGGGTGGGAAAAACGCCGCTGCAGCGCTGCGAGAACGTGAGCATGACCGCGGGCAGAAGATGAGAAGGTGACATGGAGGGAGGAGGAAGCAAAGAGGAAGAGGAGATTATGTTTATGAAGCGTCCTCATTATGTAACCTTATAGCACCACATTACAATCACGGCCATTCCAGGAATTTCTCAGGGCTTCGCATGGAGTAAAATGGCGTCCGTTGTTTTTCTGGCTTGGCAGCTGTCGCCCCGCTCGGCCCTGTGGTCGCTGAGGATTGCGGCCCTGATGAGGCACGACATTGTTGAGGGAGCATAAGTGCAGCAAAATGCAATACCCCAAGAATGTAAACCCCCGGCCCCCACTCCCCCTGAGCTGTTCTTACAATTATCACACTCCCATGTTCATCACATACATTTGCACGGGGGGGGGTTTCTTCAAGACATAACTGTACAGCTACGTCAAGATGCCCCCCCCCCCGGAAGTGTCGAGTCCTAAAATTAAAAGTCGGGGTTTGTTCTCTTGTTCATCGACTGTTAAATCACTGTGAAAATTCCTTTCCTCTGGGGGGGACCCTGAACGCAACAGCCCATTTTTTTGCCTCTTGAAACATTAACTGGACTGTGCTTGAATATAATTTTAGTCACTTTTAACGCTTTCTTGCTTTTGTGGGGGGGTTTATACACAAGTTCCTAAAAATCTGGAATCTAAATTGTCATTTTTGTGCAGTTTTCAGGAGATGAGTTGTATAATTCAGCATATTCTTGCAGATATTTCTTTCTTTTACGCTTTTTTTGGGGGGTCCAAAATGCAATAAACCACTTTTGCCTCTTGAAAGAGATGCAGCATGTTTGATATGTCCAAAGTCAAGACTGTCAGCTGTCCTTAAAAGACACATGTACTGCACTTCTCCATTTCATATGTGTTACTCAGTTCTTAAGTGTACAATCTTGGGCTTAAAGCTCATGGTGAGAGCACAGTAACACAGTAAGTTTGTACAGAAAGTGGAGAAAAGAGGCTGAACTATGCTGAGACTGCAGATTGTGCAGACCTTCTTAAATGTGCTAAAACACGTCATTAATGATGAACGTAACAACCGCTGCAGCTGCATGTGTTTACGTGTTGTTTCACTCACATTCACAGGGTGAATTAAAAAGTGAAGGGGCCCCCTGAGGCTGCACGGGGTCCAGGTTTTTATGTGAGAGTGACATTTTCTCGGCTGTCCTTGAATACCATTTTGAAGTATTTGTGCTGTACTTTTCTGTTTCATTTGTTTTTTTTGATGTATGTGTAGTTTTCACAAAGTGTTAATTCATGAAGTGCACAGTCTTGGTGAGATTAATGAAGAGGATAACTGACGTATTTACACTTTCAAACCTGCCGCACAGACAATCTGGATCTCAGATTTAGCAGTCAGGGCCCAGACTGCATATATCGCTCAATTTAACGTATACACAGTGAGGCTTTTATCCCTGTGGTTTGCAGCCAGAGATGCAACGGAGCAACTTCTCATGTTCTAATGTGAAAAGCATTTTATGCTGCGAAGGAATCATCAGTAAAAGGGCCTCACTGAGGCCTGCTACGTCATTCATTTCTCCATAAACTGTATAAGCAAAGGCAAACCTATAATTTAGCCATGAGTGATCCGTGAGTCGATGCAGAGCGCGTTAATGGCTGAAGCGCTGAGACCTCTGAGAGCGAGAGCCCGCCGCTGATGTTTACCCTGCCTGTTCCTTTATCACGCGCCACTTCCAACGCCTAATTTGTCCATCGTGACTTTCCTACACGGCGTGTTCACCGTGTTGTTTATCCTGTCTCCAATGAATGGAAGGCTTACACACACACACACACACACACACACACACACACACACACACTCAGATCTTTCTGAATATACTCCTATGAGGATTCTTAATGCAAGGGACCATTTTGTGCTTCCTGAGGAGCCATCAGCTCTGTTTAATCTGTCCAGTAAAGTACAAATATTCAAGCTCTCTTGTGAACAAATTCAGCTTATTTTCAGTGTTTCTCACCAAAAATCAGTGTGTGCATCCTCGAGCTCTGACAAACGTGTTGAAGCAAAGCTTTATTTATTAAGTATTTTAAATCCAGAATTGTTTACGTCCATGTTTACAAGCTTGCGCTCTTCTTCCGTGGGCGCCTTTAAAGGACATTTTGCTGATAATTAATATTTTTTTGAGAACTTTCTCATTTAGAATTACTCTGTAAGTCTGTATGCTTCAGCTCATTTAGCATCACAGCTAACCATTTTAAGAAATGTGCATTAGCCGCAGTTCCAGGCGTCCACGGGTGTTCATTCTCTCTCATAATGATATGAAAGGTTTGCACTGTGACAGAGAGAAGAGTAAGAGAAGAGTTTTGAGGAGGACAATAACACAGGATGGACATCGTGAGCTGTGCAGAAACTGTTTGGATCAAAGGCTGAGAAGTGGGTTAAGCTGCAGGAGGTTTGAGATGTTTTGATGTGTGTTCGAGGCTCCTTCTAGCCGGCAGAGCGCTGACATTTGATACTCTGACACTTGATATTCCTCCAGAAATCTTCTTCTAAGTGAGCATGATTCGTAGTGAGCTTGCAGAGCATTAATCATGGAGTCATTTTTAAGTAAAAGCTCGAAGCACCTCCACCTCCACCGTCTCTGCGGGATATCACACGGAGCCTGAAACACTGGACATGAGATCTGAACATATCCCACAACCCGAGCCCCCCCGCAAAAAGTCACAGCTAATCCTGCCCCTGCAGCCCCGTGTCAGCTGTCTGCACCCCCTTCCAGCTGTCTCCCTAATGATATACCTAATGAGACATCTGGGGGGTCTCTCTCTCACACTCAGACAGTATGAGCTAACCGGAGGAGGAGCGCCGGGGTGGGGGGTGGGGGGGGGCATGTCAACTTTCCCACGTGTCCCAGTATGGCAGTGTGACTAACTCCTTGTTGCTCTTTCATGAAATTTCATCAACTGCTCCTTGAGGTTTTTGACCTGTAGTAGCACAAATCCACAGAGGGAGATAAAGCTGAGCGTGACGTGAAGCCGGAGTGTCGGCGTTATCCGTGAAATCAGCCAATATTTGAGATTCATAAGTGCCCACGCACTTGAAAGGATAAGCCCGAGTCAATCAATCATATCTATCCCAGTAGTTCTGCATAATGTCATGGCAAATAAGTTAAGCCTCTGGCTTTAATTCTTATTTCAGCTGAAATCTTTTGAGACTCACATGTGCCCTTGTGAGTATTTTCAGTCAAGTGCACCAAGAGAATAAATCTACTGTCGCTGGCGATTCACTGTGCTGTTAGAGGGTTTAAATGCTCACAGCGGTGGAGGAAGTATGCAGAGTATTTATTCGATAAAAGCATTAAGAACACACTGTAAAAATACCTGCATCTAAGATGTTACATAAGTAAAAGTATGTAAATGTAAAAATGTGTTTCAAGCATTCAAAGTACTTCATGCAGTAAAAAGTCTCCTGTGGCTTTGTCTCCTCTTCTGTCTGATCTCATGTGATTATTGTGTCAAAGCAGGATTTTACTGTTTTAGGTGAAGCTCAGCGTGAAGTATTTTGTGCAGGACTGCAGCTAATGATTCTTTTCATTCTGGATGAATTTGGTGATTATTTTCTCCATTAAAATGTCTGAAACAATGATCCAAACAGCTGCCAATTAACGCTTTTGCCATTCGACTGATTGGTTAATTGACGTTATATTTGATGAGCTTTTCGTATGTTTTTTGTGTGTAAATGTGTCTTAATTATGATTAAAGCTGTCAAGTAATTGCAGTGAATTAAAAAATACATTTTCATCTGAACTGTAAAGTGAAACTTTAATGTCAAATTTGTATTTAAGTAAGTACTTGAGTGAATGTATTTAGTCACATTCCACCGCTGACGGTTTCAACAGCTGACTTTGACACGTTGGCCTAATGAATGTTTGAAATATGCATCTTTATCATAGACTTTCTTTAAGTTTCTCTCCTTTGTAAAGCCCTCTGTGACTGTTAAGAAACGTGCAAATACAAATAAAGTTACTATCATAAGTCTAATTGTCAGATCTGCTCATTAATGTTACAGGTGCGTCTTCATAGAGCCAGCGTGCATTCATACGTTTCCTTGCTGTAACTGCATTGATATTCAACAAATATGAACATCTGTATTCCTTCAGTGTCACTCCTCGTGTTGCAATTTTGGGTTTCATTTACGGGGAAACCTTCAATACATTATTTATGAAGAGAGAGACTTTGGACCAGACGACATGCCGGTAGAAGAAGAAAAATGGAGATAATGAATAATTGCTATGTCAAGTCAGAATGCATCCATCCTCCTCTTTATTTCATTTTCTCTCCTGTACTTTTTTCTTTTGTCTTTTATTGAACTACGTTCCTGATTTAATTTGGGTAAAAATCAGAAAACGGCAAAAGCTTCCACAACAGCTCGACACGAGCAAGGCTGTGAAATCAGACTGTGTCCTCATTTGTTCGAGGAGAAGAAGAAACGACGACTTCTGCACCTTTCTGGATTCCCTCGTCGTTCCGGTCAGGTTAGTTTGTTACCGCCTGCCGGTCTGAGCCCAGATGTTTTTAACCTTCACTCGTCAGGAAGAAGTTTCCAGAACAAACCGCTGCTTTGCATTCATGTCACACAGCCTGCAGGTAGTCCAGCCTGTGCTGCTCTGTAAGCACTGATCTGTCGTTGTGCGGGTCGCAAAGCTCCTGGAATAAAACTGAGAGATGTTTCAGGCATTTGATTTACACTCATCTGCTCTAATTACTGAAATGGTGCTGGAACAATGATTATATTTTAACCAAAATGCCTTAAAAACATCACTTTTTTGACGCCTTTCCACCTGAAGACCAAATCGATGTGTACTGGGGGGTGATCACAGAGCGGCTTTGCTGCTGCAGCTGAGGTTTAGATGCCTTGATCAGAGTTTAAAAATTCATTGTTCCCCACAGCTGTCAGTCCTCTTCTCTTTAAGGTGCACCAGCAGAGACGTTTGGGTGTTGAATGGTTCAACACAGGATCTGGAAACGCGACATAAACTCCCATTTCCAAGGTCAAGAATTAGCATTCAAGCTCCTTTGATTTAGCTGACGAGGTGGCAATTTAGAAAATGATCATTTAAGTCTGTTTTTCTGCCATCATATGCATTTAAAGCACAAATTGCTTTATAAAACATGCAGTGCATCTCATTTGCCTTAAACTCGTAGATGCATTGCCCCAAATGGACTTCCTGGCTTATAGTTAATCTTATCACAGTATTTTAAACAGACCACCCACACCTTTTTTTCTGAATGTGCCGAAAGCTGCAACACATACCATCTAACTGTCTTTCCAATTTACACAGTGTCACATTTACTCGCATGAAAGAGGGAAAAACAGGCACTTGAATGTAATCCATCTCAAAGTTCTTGGACAGAACCGACACTGAAGCACCTCAGGGAGCATCGCCTCGACGTCTTGTGCTGTCGTGCTCCAAAATAAAAACAATTGTCATTTGCGGTCCATGTTTTTCACTTGTATTTAAGTGTCTGTCTGCCTCTGGATGAGAAAAGATTCATCCCCAGAGAGTATAACTCTATCACCAGCCTGTCAGCAGACAACAAAACACATTACTGTGAGGAGAATGGGCTGCCGCTAACTTCGGCCCTCGGGATGCTCCTGAGACGGTTTGATGGCGGGGAAATCACAGAGAGCTGGTTAAAATGGACTCTCAGCTGTCGACGTGTGAGGTGTGCAGAATCGTGCCATTCATTCTGCTGAAGTCTCGCTTTGACCTGCACGCCGCTGATCTTTTATATGTCACGTGCGCATGAATCAACCGGTCAGGAGTCTGAGTGCACGTGGGCGCCGGAGGCCAAGAGCAGCTTAGCTTTTTATCAAAAGTTTTTTTTTTGTCTCCTGCTGCACTCTTCAAACGATGACGCACTCCACAAAATCCATACTGTAGTCCTCCTCCGTGTCTCCATCCGGTGAGGCTGTTTTGGCCGCGTAATGAAAACAAATGGCGATGTGGCCTCGCTGCACGCGGCCTCATCCATCCCCATCTGAATGAGATCTATTCGCCATCACAGCGAGAGGACGCAGAGCTCCCACAGCCCCATCGCTGCAGTTACACCTCCACACTGGCATCAGGTTGCTAAACGTGTTCAAATCAATTGATCTGAGATCGCTGCACCAAAGCTCGTCCTCGTGGCAGCCGCAAACCAGCCTACATGACTTATTTGCAAATGCAGGGAGGGCCAGGTCGAGGGAGCGAGGGTGTGATCTTTCTCGCACTGAAGATTTTGTTTTAAATGGCAGCTTTGAGTGACAGCTCGCTGCTAGGTTTCAGCAGCCAGGCTTTGTTCAGCCACCTCAGCTTCACACACGCTCCACCTTTTTGCTCGTGTTTGAATCAGCTGGGTGGAGTCAGGCACTGCCAAGTTGCGGACAGTCTGAGCCACTTCAGGAAGCAAGTGGGTGACGTCATGGAGGCTACACCCATGTTGTACACAGTCTATGGTCTGAACAGACTTTCATACAACTTTATTTTTGGTGTTGTCAAACAGAAAAAAGAAAAAAACTCACTAACACATCACATTTCAGAGGACTAACACACAACTTTCTGATGAATTTAAAAACAATGCAAAGCATGCAAAGTGCATCCATCACTGGATCATTCCAGATCAGACAACACGATACCACAGAAGCTCTCTGATGAAGTTCAGTCGCTCCAACCTGGATCTGATATTATAGAAGAATGAGGTTCCCCGCACATATATTGTTCATCTGACTCCATTATAGCCCGAGGAGAGGTATAAATTGGCTCATTTGCTGCTTATACTCAGGACTTTTGCCTGCAGGGGCCTTAAAATTGCCAATCAACTGACTGACGGGGGTCGCCCATGCAAAACCACACAAAACATCAAGAAAAAAACAAAAAGGACTGAAAACAGGGAGGCGAAGAAATGAGAAACTCTGGACACAGAACAACACTGCCTGACGGACGCTGACATGCATCTCAATCACAAGTGCTATACGACATGAAATAACTGCGATACTTTGTCGTATTCTACAAGTATATGGTACTATTTTTACACGATAGGTGCATTGTGCAAGGCAAGAATTTTAGCTTAACATGTAAACAAAAATATTACAGTATCAGCTTTGGCATTATGTGAAACACGTCATACGTTAGCATGCTAACCAGCTAGCTGTGGCCTGTCCTGTCTGGACAGGCTTTGTACTTTGTACCTGTATCTGTCTCAGGGTTGCGCTCAGCCCTGATACGACCGTGTTCACTGGGACTGTGCTGAGCCCGGTTCTGTTGCCTGCTGCGTAAATACCAACAATCCCCCGGTGCTCCACACTCCTTAGCTAGCTAACTAGCTAACAGCAGCTAGAAGCTACAGCCAAAGACAGCAAAGAGTATTCTGAGAGCGGGATGAAACGCCACTTTGATGATCCCTCAACTTCATTTACGACCAAATACCTAGGACACTGATGACATTCCCATCAGCCTCAGCTGCACTTGTGTTTTATGCTAATTGGTAAATGTTAGCATGCTAACACACTAAAATGAGATGGTGAGCATGGTTAGCATTACAACTGCTTGACATTAACACATTAGCGTTGTCATTGTGAGCATGTTAGCATGCTGACATTAGCGTTAGCTCCTAATGCTAAGCGTGGCTATCACTGTTAGTCTTGATAGAGATTCAGAATTTGTTTGTAAAATTTTAAAATCCTCTAATCATATTGTTTGTGTTGTTTGCTGAAGATGGTGAGGAAAAATGATCATACATTTCTATTATTTCTTTGTTTTTATTGCTTGTTTGTTTGTTTTTTAGACCTATTTGTTTTAGCTGTGTTAGAAGACTGCAAATTAGTTGATTAGCTAATGTTAGAAATCTTAAAATGCACTTTATCCTAAAACTAGATTAGAGAATAGAGACTAGAGTAGAAACTAATTTAAAAAAATTCAACTTCATATGTATTTTTGGTGTTTATAACATTTATGATTTTTTTTTGTTGAAATTGTTAGAATCTTTTGCTTTTGTGTGTTATATTTTTGAAATTGTTTTCGCCCCATAACTTCATGATAATAACAATAAAACTTAATTTATGCAGCAGATTTCATGCAAACAATACTATAAATGAAAAACGCACACATACAGATTTAAAAAGCAGAAACATGAAAACCAAAGACATTCGTACAGTAAGCCTCTTGTTTTTGTTTTCCGCCGTCACCTGTGCACAGTTTCAATTAATTTTTTCTCCGTTTTATCTAATCTTCACATCCTAATATTAAACGGAAAAGTGGATTCTTTTGTCCGCCTCAGGCAGTAAACAAAGCTGCTGTTGGTGTTGGAGGGTGGGGATGAGAGCTGGCTCAGGACTGCATCAGTCACTGTAAAGGCTCCTCTCCCCCTCATCAACAGCAGCAGCAGCAACCTGGCAGACGTCCACCGCCTCGTGTGTGTGTGTGTGTGTGTGTGTGTGTGTGTGTGTGTGTGTGTGTGTGTGTGTGTGTAGACGCCCTTCAAAGACACTGTACTTGGCCATATAAATGCAGTTGCACAGGGAGAAGGAGGGAGCTCCACCTGTCTTCCCCCCCTGCCAGAATGTGGGTGTGTTGGTGGAGGGGGGGTGAAGGGATGGGATGGGGGGGGTCTCCTTCTAAACAAGGTGATTCCCACCCCTCCACCTCCTCCAATCTCCTTCCCATACTCCCTTTTCTCCTCCCCCTCTCCCTTCTCTCCTACATCCTGTCAGTCTTAAATTGGAGGCTGCTGGGAGGGTGAGGAGGGGTGGGTGGAGGGTTAAGGAGACCCCCAAATTCTGTCACCCTTCCTCTTTGCGGTTAAGGTGGCCTACTCAGGAGGGGTGAGGACGGTGGAGCTCCACCTCTCTCCTCCTCCCACCATCTTGTCTGCTCACCTTGCCAGACTGCGTGTGTGTGTAGGAGAGGGGGTAAGGGGAGGGGGCCTCCACCTCTGTCCCGCCCGCCCCCCCCCCTTAAATTCAGCACTCAGAAGGTCTCGTCTGTTTCAGTGCCAAGGTGGCGGCGGGTCGTCCAGCCGACGCGCTGCCAGGCCCTCAGCCGTCCAAAACGCCGTGAAATTTTTAAAAAGCGTCTGTGTGTCCTTTGGTCACCTGCCTGCAGAGGGAGGCGCTGAGCAGCCTCTGGAAAAGGTGTGCTGCAACAGTTGGGGCGGGTGGAGTTTGATGCACACACACATTTACACACAGGCCCGGCAGAGTAACTAAGAACCAACATTCATGGGGATTTATCTGGTGACACGTTTAGGTTTATTCCAAAATGATGCTGAATTTCCAGCACGTGCATGAGAGACAGCGTGCATCCATCACACCTCCACCCATCCTAAAGCAGTGGTGGAAAGGAACTACGTGCATTTGCTTGTACTATATTAAGTACAATTTTTAGATTTTGACTGTTCACTTTTTTTTATAGGACAAGACTTCATCAATCTCTGGGAGGAAATTCACATCTTTATATGAATGGACTGTTCCAGCAATAAGTGCTAATATTTTGACAAAAGTAACATTTTGAATGCAGGATTTTTACTTCTAACAGAGTATTTGTACACTGTGGTACTGCTGCTATGACATAAGAAAAGGATTGGAGTACTTCCTCTACCACTGGCTCAAGCATGACAAGGTTTAGTTTGTTGTCACATGACCTGAATATGACATTTTGGTCATGAAAATGGTCTCTGGTCTTCACAGACAGGATTCAGGTCTTTGCCGTCTCACCGGTGTCCCCTCAGCTGTCACACACCACCATCGTCTTGTCTCTAAAGTGGTGCTGAATGGTTTGAATGGTTTGTTTCCAGTTAAACCTGCCGTTTTCAGCATGAGGAATGAACCAGAAACCTGACTAAGTTCAACCAAACCTTCACCAGAAAGGTGCCAATTTAGAAAACCATCATTTACTGTGAGGTTTGTCATTTTCAGCCTCTGTCTTTGTTTGTTTTGTTTGTCTCTATAAACTCTGACTTTATTGTTATTGCTAACTTCATCTCTTGGTCATAAACAAAAACTGCATTTTGGAGACACTAATAAACAACGTCGTCCCACCTCATCAGAAAACCCTCATGGCTCCTGTTAGAAGGCACCGACAAGCGGCATTTGTTTTTGGGTTTGACATTTCGGAGATGAAGCATGTTTCCACTTCAGGATAATAAGATGTTTAGCCTTTAAAGCAGTGAAAGTAAAGGCTCCGTCAGGCAGGAGAATTACTGTCATAAGGGACGCAAACAGAATCAGCCTTCGCATCAGTTACAGGCATCATTATGATCAGGAAACCTTTCGGGATGGCTTAATGTGCATGGTTGCAGAAAATAATTTAATGCACAGCTAGAAAGGGAAAAACAAGGAGATGCTGATGAAGACGGAGCTACATCAAGCATTCATTCATTTCCTTCAGTTTTGGCACCGAGGCGCTGTTTTCCGTTTATTCTGTTGGGTTTTATTTTGAAATCAGATGCTATTTATTAGAAAATAAAGTGAGATCTAATCCTTAAAAATGACTGATGGGTCAAATTCAGCCGTTGGACTCAATGATGTGTCTTTGACAATACTGAAAGGAGCCATTGTGCAAAGATAATCCCTTTATCCTTTTGGAGAAGGGATGTGATTTATGGCAACTTCTGCCAAAAAGGTTTCATTTTTCACCCTTATTAGTGTGTTTGTCCGCCTGCCAGCGGAGCGTCTCGCACGCTTCACCGTGACATCGGATGGACAGACTTTGGGTCAAAGAACAGTTTCTGCTGCTGATCAGGAATTTCCACCAAGAACGGATGATTATCATTTTTCAGCCATAACTATGCAACTAATGAAAATAAAGGCTTAATTCCAAATCCAGAGGGAGGTTTCATGGCGGAAAAAAGTCAGCTCCGAGTGACGGCAGGGGTGCCTTTGGCTGTGACAGGAAGTTAATGATTTGTTTAGCATCAGGAGCTTCAGTTCTCGGGTTATTTCTGGAGGCTTAACTCATGGATTCAGACGCCAGCGTCTCTGTTTCGCCGGATTTTAGGCCCTGATATCTCTGTAAGTCTGTTACAAGCAGCCAAGGTCAGTTTATGTATTCAGAGTACTTCAGGTGCGTCTTCGTCAAGGTTGAGTACACTAATTAAACCTCCTCTGTCTCACTCTCACACCTTTATTTATGTCTGATGCATTTTTGATCCCGAGCTATAGAGAAAATCTGCCTGTTTCACCATCAAAGAAACCTCACATTCTTGTGCTTCCCACTGTTGCTTCATATAACTTTTCACTCTTGCTTTCCTCTCGCCGGTCTCTAATTTCAAAGCGAGCGTTTAGAGATGGGGACGGCCTCGCTTCTCTTTCTCCTGTCGTCATGGCCAAAAGTCGAACACATCAATCGCACATTTGTTTTCCATTTAACAGAGACGCTTTTAAGAAAGATGGAAATATCCTCTTGGCAGCGCGTCGGTGCGCTCTTCCTCTTTCAAGCCATCTTATTTAGCTGCTTTTATCCCCCCCCCTCCCTCCCACAGCAGAGCTCCCGCCACATCTGTACTGTGGTTTAAAGGGGAGGGACGGGGGGGGGGGGGGGGGGAGTGTGTGTGTGGTGTAAAGGAGAGTCAAACTTTGAGAAAGCAACCTGAGTCCATCACAGCTCTGCTGATTACCTAAAGAGCGTTGTCCCACATGCACGCCACTGCGTCCTGAACGGCGCTAAGCTAGCTCTGAAGTAGCACAGAGGAAACACAGAGCATCCGATCTCACTGTTGGAGGGGGCCCAGCTTTGGTCTTTAGGGCAAATGTGGTGAGACGGTCCAAAGAGGAGAGAAACCAGAGCCAGAGTGTGGCCATGCCACTTTAAAGCAACATTATGCAAGTATTTTACCTTAAAATAACAGCTTCAGAGTCATTTTGATGGTACACTGACTTGTAATAGGGAGGATGGTGCCTCTTTCATTCCCGGTCTGCAGCCACGACGCCTCCTGCGCTCTGTAACTTGGGTTGAGCGGGTACAAGGCACAGTTTGTATTTATGACAGTGAAACCAGATCGCAAACAATAGCAATCCCTGCGTTGCAGGCCTCTGAAGCACTAAGCTGGTTTTGCACATTTTCATGACCCGCCAAGACTTTGCGTTTATTTCCTACAACCCCAAGTCGGGACAGCGTGCAACACGTGAATAAAACAGAAAATTGCTCACCCTTTTTTAGATATACAGTTAAAAACAGCACAGAGACAATATATTTAATGTCTGACCTCATCAGCTTCATCGATTGGATAAAGGAGATCACTGCATGGACTCAGGGACGCTTTGAAAACTGTTGATGGTCCAGACTTTTCTGAATCAGGGTTGAACCTGCAGGCTGTTTCTGGCAGAGATGGAGACTTGAGAACTGAACTTAAGGCTGATTTATGTCACAAAATGTGTTTTAGAAACTCAGCTTTGACTTATCTGCTGTAAGATTTGATTTTCTTCACATCTGGCTGCGCAAAGTCTCAACTAGATGGACTCGAGTCTCGAGGAAAAAACAAACACTCAGAAGCAAATTTGTCTTCAGCTGAAACTTCAAAACGGGGAACGCTTCAAATGCTCTCTTAACGCTGAGCCGTCCTCCTTCATTTCATCTCAGTGAGCTGTGAAAATCAACTGTCTGTGACTTTAAACCCTCCTGAGAAACGTACAGTGAACATTTAACTTCCTTCGTTTTTAAGTCACATTATCGTTGCAGGCTCATGCAAATACGCTAAAACACTGTTTTCATTTATTTTCTCTTATTCGTACACACAAGGATCTGCCAAAATGAGCAAAACCTGCTGCAATGTAAGTCACATGTGGATTTGGGGACATCATTTCAAACTTATGGATCATGACAAATAAACTATGGCTGCATCAAAGCGTGTTCAGGAAGAAATAAGCTGATTTTTTTGGTCCAGAGAGGAAGAACGTGCTTACTGAACATCACGTCAGCTTCAGGGCAGGATACGAATTCTCTCACTTCAGCTGCATCGGCTGCTGCCGGCTGACTGAGAGGTCATTTCTGAACCCAGACTTTCTCTCTCCTGTTTATTCAGGACGTATAACAGCGCAGGGCCAGAAAACGGCTTGTTCTGCCATAATGGTGATAAAATGCTGATGATGGTCCTTAAAAAGCCCTCAGTGAGAGAGCTGCCAATTAAAGGGAGTATGGTGATTTAATGGGAACAGCTTTATCTGCTTTGTCACACACACACACACACACACACACACACACACACACACACACACACACGCACACACACACATTTGTACGTCTATACTTGTGAGGGCCTTTACTTCAGTAATGCATTTCTGTTCTCTTATCCTAACCTCAACCCTAAAGCCAATATCCTCACCTTGTTCAACATAATATCCTCGCTTTTCATCCATGTGAGCGGCTCCAGAGACGCCGTCAGTCCCTCCACCTCATTGGTCCAGACTGAAATATCTCAACAGCTATTGGATGAAATTCTGCACAGCTGCCCAAGAGCTGCAGCGACAACCCACACACAGTAATTAACATCAGTATGATGTAAACGATGTAAAGATTCAGTGAAAGGGATCATCTGTAAGCACAGGCAGATGTAACGGCATCACAGCACATGAAGGATATCAACATCTAGATTAAGTTTACTGTATTAAGGCATTAAGATTACTGTAGACATCCATGTTTCCCTCAGGAATAATTCTAATGTGCATGAGGAAAAATCAAAGAATCATCAATCATCAGATTAATTTATCCAATCAGCCTCAGCTGCTTTTAGTGTTTAGTGCTAATAATTAGCAACTGTTAGCATGATAACACACCAAACTAAGATGCTGAACATGGTAATTATTGTACCTGCTGAACATCAGCAGGTTAGCATCGTAATTATGAGCTATTAGCATGCTGACGTTAGCATTTAGCTCAAAGCACCACTGTGCTGAAGACTCACTTTTTCCTCATTCACACCCAAAATAACATAATCGATGAGATGAATGAGAGCACATAGAAGAAGCACACACACCTCTCACTCCCTCAGTCGTAGCTCACTGGCACACAAAGCAGCTCTGGAGCCTGTGGAGCAGTCGGGGGTTTGCTTTGTTTCTCCGGAGTTTGTCCGTTGAACTCGGTGTTGCCACCAGACACCAGGACCCACTGGAGTCTTAATGAGTCTCTGAGGAACAGCCAGCTGTGCAGCAGCCAGGAAACCCTGTTTAAAAACTGTCATTTCGTCCACGCCGCTCACCCACTTCCCTTCCAGACATGCCAGTTCTGCAACCCGCATCGGGCCGGACCACCTGCCACACAGCGCCGCAGCCCTCCCACCTCCATCTCCCAGCAGTAAACTGTGAACCTGAACAGCCGGCCAAGCGCTTGGCCTCCAGTCACCTGAAAACATCATCTGCATTTAAATTGAAAACTGGCTTTGGTGACTCATTATTACTCCATAGGTTCAGGGTGTTTCATTAAGGGGATTTGCATGCAGGAGAGTGGAGGCAGACTCGCCGTAAACATACTGCTGTGACTCGTGATGGACAGGAAGCCTCGTTTTTGTGGGTTTTGATGAGCTGGATTAAAGCAGAAAGAGGCAGCAGTGATTTGAGCATGCAGAGAATAGAGAGCTGCACATAGTTATCTGACATCTATCTTAGATTAGACCCTGCATTTCACCGCACAACCTGTCGAATAAAACATTTTGAATCTTGAAAGCACGTTTATTATCAAGATAAACACTCTGATCTCTATTGAACTTCATATCTAGTTACTCTATGTGGGCAGTGATGAAGGTTAGGAACCCCTCATGCCTCATCTGGACCTTTTTATAATGTAAATTTAATTGAAATTAAAACTGTACATACAGAATGCATCTAATAACATGCTTATATATTAAGAGGGTATTACATTCATGAATATTTAGTCATTAAAGTTGCTGTGAAAATGATGTGAAAGCGGTCGTTTGTGGTGATGAACAATGAATCATCACCTGAATCTGCAGCTCCTACAGTGAGTTTCAGCTCATTGTTTCTCTCTCTGGTCACAGCTTCACTGATTTGGTTCACTCTCACGCTCTCAGAGCCTCGTTTTCAGCTTTCAGCAGCAGCTGTTTTCAGGGAAAAAGCCAAGAGAAAATCTTCTGTGCAGCCCCTGTTTGCAGCTGAAGAGGCAGATATTTCCCTCGGGAGCTGGTGGAGACCAAAAACAGAGCTAAAAGAGAGTAAATGGAGAATGATGATGTCGCTCCATAGCTGCTGGACGTGTAAATAAGTTAAATCAAATTAAGTCTTCAGTTGTCTGTATGCTGAGTTCAAGATAATCAGCAGCCAGATGAACATGATGAATCGTGTAGTTCCTTTGGTGGCGTTACCTCCACACAAAACAGAGCTTTCAGATTTTAAACTAAGTAGAAAATGTGAGCAAACGTTGAAGAACAACCCATCAGTGTCTGTTATAACAGCCAGTATTCGTTCTCGAGGAAGTGCACTGAGGACTTCTGGGTAGCATCAGGCAGAAGCTTGCAGTGTGGTGAGGAGAGTCTGGATCTTCTTAAACAGTCAGACTGTCTCTTGAAGAAAAAATGTTTTCTGCTTTAGAATCCAGCCAAGAACAAGAAACCTTCAGGTTTCTCAAACCTGGATGTGGTATTTTCAATCGCTATGTTCAGCACAATTTATTCAGTTTCATCAGGTTCAAAAGGGCGGAACCATTTGGTTTCTGTGCCAGTTTGTGATTATCATTTTTCTGCCACAAACAAATAGCTCAAATTGCCGTGAGACGGAATCAGCTAGAAACATAAAACTCGGCCAAATAACTGGAAATGATTTGCAAGTGTTTCTAAAGACATATGAGCCCGACTGGCCAGATGGTGGCGCTGTAATTAAGACCCAAAAATTCAGTTTTGGAAAGGTGAGCTCAACTACTTGAAAGTGGACATGCAAGTCCAGCTCAATGTCCTCCACAGGAAAAGCCTCTGGGACCAGAAAAGTCCACCATGATGGACTTTCTGCCATTTTGAATGTTTTGAAAAACAGTAATATAAATAGAACTTGTTGGATTTTGACATATCAGCACCAAAATTGTTGGACTGAGAAACACATTTTTATTGTAAAGGAATCCGATCAGTTAAAAAAACATGGCCGCCATCACCCAGGGGCTTGGCAGGAAAATGGCCATAAGTCATTAAAGATTTGTCCAATCATGAAAAATCTGGGTAAATATGTACAGGCCGCCCTGTAGGGGGCGCCACAAATACCAGCAACATGTACCTCTAAACCTAGAGGACAGAATTTCAGTTTCTCTGTGCGTGCTCGGGGTGCAAGTATTAACCTAAATCTGAGGTGCCGTATTGATTAATGCAAGCAGGCTCGGTCCATCACACATTCATTCATATTTCAAGAACAAGCCTGATCAAACTCACTGCAGACATGTGACGCTGCCTCCTGACCGTACACACAGAGTTCCAGTCAAAGCCGATGAAGGAGTGATTATCAGGGAGCAGTTATTCAAATACTGCAGGCTTTGTGATGCTCAGCGGTCTCTTTGGTGGCCGCTGTAGCTTCAGTGGTTCGAGCAGTTCCCACTCAGTATCTCCCCTGTCCGTGCAGCTCAGGCCCAGAAAGAAACACCACCACTGTGAGGAGCTGGACAAGTTTTATTACCTCTATAAAAACCTCTGTATGTACTCTTGGTGACTGCGAGGCGCACTGGTGAAGCTCTCCAAGACGTTCATCATCATCTCCCACTAATACTGATTCCTGTGAGTGACCACAGAGGCTGGGTGGCCTCCGGTGACGAGCCAGGCTGTTTACGGACGCCAGAGTGAAGGTTAGCTCGACGCCAGATAGCAGAGGTCACCGTCAGCCCGGGAGACGGAGATGGATGTGTGTTTGGTCTGGAAGAGAGACAGGCCTGGAGTCGCTCTCTCTCCTACAGAGAGGCCTCAGTGCAGCTCGCCCACTAACTCACACATAAAAACTTAGTGAGCAGTACACAAACAGCAGAGCTGTAAAATCAGCATGTACCTTCACTCAAGTACTGCACTTTGAGATTATGTTGCAGTACTGGTACTTTACTTGACTGGTTTGTCCTTTCCATCAAGGCTGAGCAGTCATTTGTTCTTTTAATGATACACTATGTGGCCAAAAGTATGTGGACGCCCGACATGTCACCTGAAAGCATTAATCTACAGCTACCACAGCCTCCACTCTTCTGGTTTCAGGCTTTCCACCAGCGACAGGAGCATCAGTGAGGTCCAACACGGATGTTAGGAGATAAGGTCTGGATCGAAGTCACCATTCAGGTTCATCCCAAAGGTGTTGGATGCGGTTGAGGTCAGGACTCTGTGCAGGCCAGTCAAGTTCCTCCACACCGCACTGGGACAACAATTTCCTCATGACGCTGCTTTGTGGGCAGTGCTGGAAGAACACTAGTACCTAAAGTACTGTGTCATTGTTTGCTGTAATAATACCTTCAGCTGGAACAAACCTTGAAAAACAGCCCAAGGACAAGGATGCGCTGTCCACATACTTTTGGCCACAATGTAATAAGATTAATCAGCATCTGGATCCAACTCTTCATCTGCAAATCCTACAAAATACAGACTGTGATGGACAGGGATGCATGTGTGTCTATGGGATTTTTGTCATTCATGAGCAGTTAATTCCTAAAAAATATAATCAGTGTTTTCATCTTTGCAGCTTCAGATTTTAGATTTAGTTTAAGCACAAAAAGTGTCTCAGGAGATCCATTAAAAAACAACCATCTGATGGATTTCAGAGGGAAGTAAATCCCTCAGGTGATCTAAAAGCATGCTGGGAAACAAACCTTTTACGGCCATTTTTTTATTACAGTGTCCATTTTTGGGGATTTTCATCACTGAAGCATTATCTCTGCACAGGTAGTCACTTTTAGTCCTCACACCTGGAACAGTTTCGGTTCCTTTCTCAGTAAAAGTCTGGAAAGATCTTTCCCTCGCTGCACTAACCCCACTCCGCCTGGTACCACACCTTCCTCAGTGTATCCTGAATCATTGTGACAGCTTGAAACCAGAAAAACAATGTGCTTTTTGCCAGTTTACCCATAAAGTTAACTGCTCATTAAGGAGATCCAGTTGAATTCTGCTCGCGGAGCCTTTGAAAACCCTTTTTATGGTTTGTTTTCCCTGCTCGGATGCCAGGTAGGTGGAGTTTCTCTACGAGGAAACATAATGAGGACAGAAAGATTACACAATCACAGGCAAGTGTTTGAAGGCCAATTAGTCGACCGGCTTACCTGTCGCATAAAACCTCCCACCTGACCTGCAGCTCCTGGGCGGTGAGGACAAACCCTTTCCTGAAGCGCCCTCTCTGTCAGTAGCTGCGTGGCTGACCGTGGTCTGCTCATTCATCACTCACCAGAACAAGAAGTCACAGTTTGAGAGCGTCTGTTCATCCAAATCTGCTGTCACACACTGCCATCTAGTGGCCAGACTGCAAACACCACCAAACTGAATGAGGTGAACTCACAGCAAGAGGAAGGAGCTCCTGAGCAAGGCACTCTGGTGCTGTGAAGCTGCCCAGGTTCTCAGTCAGTTTGTGTTTTTAAAGGCTGAAATCTGAAGTGGCTTTAACTTCATCATACACATGAGGGGCTGTGGGATGAAGCTGCAGGAAACACATGCAGACATGGAGAAAACATGCAAAAAGTAAAAGCAGTAAAAAAGAAGGAAAGCAAAAGTTTTAAACTACTAAATTGCTTCCAAACTGCCTTTCTTTATATCTTTATTTCCATTGTTTTTACGGTGGGAAAAGCTCTCTCTCCAGTGAAATCCAGAATAAGTCAATTCTTTCAAAGTAAAAGTAACCCGCTGCATGTTTTCAACAGATGGGGAATTTCTTGATTGAAACTGCTTTCAATAAGGAATTGATACATAAAAGCATTATTGAAGGACTTCATGAATGCATTAAACATGAGAATATAATTAGCAGGGGTTACAGGGAGGAGAATATTTAACAAAGAGGAGCAGGAGCCTCAGCAGAGCTCTATTCAAAACAGCCTCTCCTCAATAACAGACCAACAGACAGAAGCACATGGGGAAGCTGCGTTGAGAGATTTATTGCAGTTTGTTTCAAGCGATATGAATAACAGCGTGATCACAGCAGCTTCTGAACCACCCAGATGTCTCAGATGTGTTCGGTTCTCCTCCGTTTAGGAGCAGAGCAGGTCTACATGGAGTAAACAGAGCAGACAGACAGCACTGTGGTTTCCACTGCAGCAGACAGCGGCGCGGTTTCACTATCGCTCGGTCAGTCCTCGTTTCACAAACCTCGACGTCTTTGTGGTGATTTACACGTACTTCTCTGCTTCTACCACGACCGCAGCGTCTTTCAGGTCGTGTGTAATTCCCACATTTACGCTCTTTTCCTTTCTGAAGTGGTGCATGAGGCCTGTGATGTGACGGAACATTCGGCTGTCGTGACTGATGGAAGAGCAGTAGTGACTGTAAATCTTTAACGCGGCTTTGAACTGTGACGCCTGAAGCAGCGTGAGTCCTGCAGGACAACGTGGCAACTTCCAAATGTGACAAAGCCTTCAGAAGAGACCGTTCAGATGCTGCAGCATCGCGTCGTTAGAGGAACTTATTACACCACAAATGAAGGTCTGAAAATAATAATGACGAGGTGCACATTCTTCACACCTTTATGAGCTTTTACATTATTAATCTATGTCATTATTGCATTCCTGCAAAGCCCTTAAGATGTAATTAAGGGGGATTTGTTAAATTAACAAATTCTGTTCTACTTGCAAGCATCACAGAGGGGACACTTAAATAACAGGTGGTGTTACGTTGTCAATTAGCACCAGTGTGGCTCAGCCAGGTTTGTGTTTGTGGGGTGTAATTTAAAGTAATTGTGGGCAGATTCTTGCAGCGTGCAGCCTCTTTAGAGTCAGTTCATCTGGAGGTAAAGTCTCCCTCAGCTCTGCAGAGATATTTACTCTATTCTGGATCATTGTTTCTGTTTGACGGTGCGCAAAACCTGCTCTCGTTAACATCAGCTCAAGCACCAGCAGGAAGCCGTTTTCAGCAAGTAAGCCCTAATAAACCCAGGAAAAGTAAAAACGCGGTGGAGCATCGAGCTGCTGAAAAGACAGCAGCTGCTGGAGACCAAAAATGGAGCTAAAAGGAAAATATGTTCAGAAACACGAGTCCAAACGGAGGCTGATGTTCCTCTGTGTGTGTAAATAAGCAACTCCTTTCTTCAGAAAACAGCTTTAAAATATGTCAGTGTTGTGTTTACGGTTTGTGTTTACGCTGCCCCCATGTGGCCAAAAACAATTCATGCAGCTTTAAAGGAAGAATATAAACTCTGTTAAGACTAAGCAACGGGCACGGAAACGGCCAAAGTGAGTTTTCCTTGAACGCAGAGCAGAAGAGGCACTGAGGGCAGCAGAGCGATGCCGCTTCCGGTTTTAAGGCTGTTTGTTCGGCCGTGCACGCTGCAAGACTTCAAGCCAAAGGTCACCCACACGAGAGCAACGGTCAGTCAGTCAGTCAGTCAGTCAGTCAGTCAGTGGCTCTAACTGAGGGTCAAAGGTCACAGGGATGGTGAGAAAACATACTCCTGCTTCTTTCCTATTGGCTGATTGTGATGTTTCCTGGTCTTTTTTTTTTTTTTAAATGTCATCTTATTCTATTGAAATTAATTAGTTTTCCATTTGATTGTGTTGTTTTAATGATCATTGTTTGTTCACAAGCTTTTTTTCCAAGAAAGTTTAGTGTCTTTGTTATTTCAAGAAATCATAATTTTGCATCTTAACTGCCTTTTTTTTTAACTGGCTCAGTCTAAAGAGCAGTATAACATCAATGTTTATCAATCATTTCTTGGTTTTAAATGCCCTTTTTTTTGTTGTTGTTGTTGTTATGAAATCCTGACGTCCAAAAAGAAATTTCGCCCTCAGAACACACAAAAAAACACATCATGGCAGCTCCGGAGGAAATGAGAAATTAACATAAAAGCTCTCTGAAACCACCAACTCCTTTTGGGACCCGAACAAGATGTTAACAATTAATGTGTTTACGACAATAAAAGATCCAAACAACAAGTTGTTTTAAGCACAGTAACCAGAACAGGCCACCGAAACGGGGACGAAGAGGAGCCAGATGTGACAGAGAGGAAACGCTGGACCTCCACAGGAAATAAGACCGAGTCACAGCACAGAAGCACCTGTGGTGAGACGACGCCTCAGCTGAGAGGACAAACAAGTCCTCCTCTTCTTCTTGAGTTTTAACAGCACGTGAAGAAGCAGGTTCGTCCGGTCGGTCCACAAAGTTCACAGCTCAGCAGAGGAGCTGAAACACTGTGGCGTCGCTCCTCTGCAGCAGCAGCAGACGATCCAACAGAGCAGGAAAAAGCCCCAAAAGGTGACATTTACAAAACATCACAGGCTGAGTTATTACAGTGACACTGACAGAACATCTGGACGTGGAAGCTGGCATGCAACCTGATAAATGATCATTTCTTCTTCAGCATGCAGTCAGCGCTTTGACTTTCTGCTGCACGAGGAGATTAAATGAAACCGTACTTTAAAAGAAGGCTTACATACACTTTACACAGCTGATAGGGTTAGGGTTAACCCCTCTGCTGTCTGCAGGTGTCCCACAGAAAAACTCTTCAACCCCTCAGCTGGACTGAAAATCAGTTTTTTCACTCAGAATGACTTAAGTTTGGTCATCCTCACGAAGGCTGGAGCCACCGCTGAGCGTGTTCACATGCACATGCACGTCTTAGCCAGGCCTGTATTTATCAAACGTCTAAGGATTCAAATTAAAAATGCTCCAAAAAGCCAACTTTAGGGTCAAAAAGCTCACTATACTTTGGATTTTTTAAGGAGTTGATTTAATGTGTGTGAAATCTTTAAAGCCTCTGTGAGCTTTCAGGTTCTCTGCTGGATTAAAGAGGCTTTTTAGGGTCAGGAAAAACTCCAAAACTGAAGGATTTTAACTTTTATCTTTGATTTAAGTCTAAAATTTCACTGTTAACGTTTGATTAATTCAGGCTCGGGTGTCGTCCCGACAAACATGATCCAGGATAAGAGCCACACCAGAACAGTGTGCATGTACACGCTCACACTGAGGTCACGTGTTCTGGATTTACCTTCTATCATTTTAAAGTTACACACGTCATTTAAAGGCTTATTTTAAACCATCTCCGTCCATACAAGCTGCGTTTGTAACTGTGCTATCTGGATCTGGATTTCTTACTGCATGAAGAGGAAACAGTGAGAAGCTCTGAACTCTGAACGTGCAGAAGTTCACTGACAGCGTTTCATTTGTTTTCCCGACAAGATGTGCACATAGCAACTAAAGCATTATTCAGCCTATTGTGGTCGCGCTCAGGCGCTCGCGGAGCTCGGTTAGGGTCGAGGAAAGATTGCGGTCTTGATTTAATATTGAAAAAGTGGTCGCGTAAGGAAATTCTGGGACAGACTCATGACCTCAGTGTCTTGCTGCAGCCCTGATTTTCAACTTTTGGGCACATTTTCCAAACCAGATATAATCTAAACCGTCGCTCACATTTAGAAGAGGAAATTTCTGTCTGTGAAAACAACACATTTCTCAATAGCTTCACATTTGGGATCTTATGTACAATAATATGTGTGTGCTTCCTATTTACAGACCATATCCTGTGCAGACGCTGGGCTTTTCTGAGCCTCCTGCAGCCATGTGCTGCTCTGTAACAGGTGGGTTTTCTGCGTAGTTCATATCTATAATCACAGAGTGAGCTTCAAAAACCTTTCGCCGCAGCACCCGATCAGTTCAGTTTCAGGGTAACCATCAAAGCTGTGAGAGATGAAATGTGGCCGTCATTCAGAGACCTCGAGCGGCACGCGCTGATGCCGAGTCTCCAAAACAAAAGGGATGCAGGACTTGGTCTAAAGCCGCTCAATCCTTCAAGACTGTTCCCCTTCACTGCAATCAACACCTCCTCATCAGAACATCGTAAACAGAAACTCCCTGAAGCAGACAGCTCACACTTCCTGAGATCAGCGCGCGTCTCCGTTCAGAGGCTGCAGGCCTGAGCCGCCGCCGCCGCCGCCGCCGTGAGCAGCTAACAGACAGCTTCAGCGCCCTGACAGGCAGCCTGCAGACAGACGCCTGACACCCGACTACTGAGCTGACAGAGGTGCAAATATCTTTGATTCTCTGCAGAGACGTGACGACGGATGGAAACAGGGAGCAGGAACAAAGTGGGAAAACATTTAACTGTCTGTTACAGGGTGTCTGCAAGTTCAGGTCGACCTGTTTTTTTCATGTTTGCTGGAAATGTCACAGCGAGAGCAACCATTTCCAAGGTTGTTTTGACTTTCTTCAAGGCTGCACTAAGAAATGTGGAGACATCTGTGCCCTCAAAATGAGAGTGGGGTAAATTTTGGCATCTTTTTGAGACAAAAGTTTGGATTTTACTCTAAAATGTCACTTTGTGTGAGTGAGCTGATCATTTCTGACATCTAACAAACATGCAGAATCCACAGGACCTCAAATACTCCCATTTTCCCATCATGACTCCAGTGCGTTACCACAGGTGTGCTCTTTTAATGCCGTTAGCTTTGGTTTCTGAGGTCACTCTCGTCTGCAGGAGGTGTAACGGATCACCTCCGCCTCCTCGGCCTCCTCCTGCTCTAGCACGTACCGGCAGTTTCTTCCTCATTCGCTCGTTAAATGTTGTGTCTCAGGCTCTGTCAGGAGGCTTTATGAGCTCGGCGGCAGCCACACCACCAAAATAAAATGCACATTGTTGCAATAAACGGCGAAATCCTTGACGTGACTGAACTTTAGATGAAGATTATCTTGTGGAAAAGATCTGCGACGGATGATGGTGATTTTCAATAAAAACCTGCAAGACGTTAGCGCGTCCGCCGCCTCCTCGCTCTCCTGCCAGCGGCTCGCTCTGGATGCTGATCATCTACCAAGGTCTGGGTCGGCTCAAGACCAGATCGGGACTCGTCTCGGACTGAACGACCCCTCGTGTCGATTCTCCGGCTCGAGGGGTTTTCGCTTCACATTTCAAAAAAGCATCCAAGACAGGAAAGCGATGGCAGCCGTCGGCCAGTCTGCGCTGGGTTTTAGATGGTTGTGTTACTGGAAAACAGTCTGCGGTAACAACTGGGTTTAAACCAAAGCCAATCATGTGTCTTTCCTGGTCGACTGCAAACATCCTGGAGATCAAGATGCAAACTAATGTTTAGGAAAATCTGTTTCCAAGCTTTCAGAAGCTCTGACGTTCATCATGAAGTCATGAATGCTCCCATTAGCACTGCAGACACGACACCTGAAGGCATCATAGAACATGTTAGGGATGCTGAGGTCAGAGGTCAAACAGATATTAGAGGGCGGGGGAGTCTGCCTTCTGCTCGGCCAATGAGAGATGTGTAAATCAAATCTCAGTGCAGCCTTAAAGGTTGTATTTCTGATGATACTGATCCATATTAATGAGTTAAACCACCTGGAAACCTTTCAGCTCTGACAGCACAACACTGAATCTTTGCCTTTCAGCCACAATCAGATCAGGTCTGTGCAGGCAGACGTTAAAGCTCCCGCTTACGAGGTCTTCGCCAGCACGTAAAGGGTTAAAAACCAGACCTTTTACGTCTTTTATGCGTTTGTGTATCCTGCTCCAGTCTGTTAAAACAACCACTTACACACAGAGGTTAAAAGTGTCGCAGGGAAAATAAGCCGGGGTGCATTCCAGCGGCAGAGGACGGAGGCTCTGTGGGGAGTGGCAGCGAGCGCGGCGAGGCCGGTCACAGCTCAGGAATGACGCTCTGGGATGAGAAATAATAAGAAATGGCTGCGTGGATGGATTTGGAGATGACACACGCGAGCTACAACGGCCGCGTGGGAGCGGGATGAGTGACGCGAGATGAGTGATGGGAAACAAAAGGAAGAAAAAGGAAAAAGAATCCAGGATCGTCCATCATTTATTCAGCACTTCAGTTTGGAAATGACGTTTCTTTACATGAACACTTGATCTGGTGCTTTTCACACACGAGAAGTTCAACTAAAATCAAATCCAGTTCCAGTCATTAATAAAAAAAAACAAACTTTGGAAAATTTGATTGAATAAATAAATAAATAAACATGTGATTACCTCAAAAGAAAAGCTCCAGTGGTCTATATTTCAGACTGACTCGATGACTAATATTCTTTTCATTCCAAATATAATTGCAAAACCAACAGAGATTAAACTGCAGCGCGTCGCCTCCTCTTCCAAACTCCTCTCTGCTTCTTTTTTTTCTTCTAAAACCTCAAAAGATCAACACTGGATTCACTTTTCTTTTCTCTCTCGGGCCCATTTGAAAACTTTGTTTGGGGTTTAGCGTCATGTGAGCTGAGTGACTGCACGCCACGGCGCTTTTAATCATTTCCAAGTGGAAAATGACTCTTCGCTGTGCGTTCAGACAGAACAGCGCTCGGTTCGGAGGATCTTTGCGTTTCCGGCTGAGTGAAACTTTCTCTGAATCTGAGAGACTGAAGGGAAATAAGAGGCGAAGGCTTTCTGTCTGAACACGCCCTCAGTTTCCTCTGTAAAAAGATGGTGGCTGCTCTATTTTAAATTTAGTTTTCTGCACTTATTTTGAGTTCAGTTCTCAAACCGGAGAGGTTTAAAGACGCTGCTGATCCTGCGGTCAGTCTCCTTCCTCCCACCTCAACAGAAAACTCATATATTCTTCGACATTCTACAAAAAATAGCGTTCTTCTAGTGATGAAAGGGCTGGTGCAAAGTGGTTAAAGGAAAAAAGAGGTCTTCAAAGAGTCTGTACAATAATCAACTACACGTGCATCAACTCCCAAACCAGCAGAATATCACCCCGACACCAAACACGGCTTTAATTACAGCATCCTCTCTCTCTAAATCACATATATTACA
Source organism: Chaetodon trifasciatus (assembly GCA_037975065.1). NCBI lineage: Eukaryota > Metazoa > Chordata > Actinopteri > Chaetodontiformes > Chaetodontidae > Chaetodon > Chaetodon trifasciatus. Next base: position 1,921,801 of record JBBMOE010000054.1, on the reverse strand, counting down.
ATATCATTTTGACAAATTAATCTCACTTGTTCCACCTCAAAAATGGAGATCAAACAGAGCTCGGGAAGCTACACGGTGCATAAATGACTTATTGCTTTAATATTTGTTCTTCTAGTACATAAAATCCGCGGCTCGCCTCCTCAAACTCAACGGGAATCTCTTAGGACGGTTTGTATCGCGGGTCACGACACGTCAGACGGCGTCAGGCTGAACACTCGCGCCGAGTCCACACACACACACACACACACACACACCTGCTGCGTGGACAACCAATAGTGCATTTCCACAGAGGCAATGCTCCTCAGAGAGCAGCCGGAGAGCTCGGACAGCGAGCGGAGACCAGCCTCTCTTCCTCTAACTGGCCTAAAATATCAAAGAGGCTGAAAAACGGCCGATCTAAGCTCGCTGCATCTCTCCTCTCCCCCTTTCTCAGGTAGCCAGCGCAGTGCAACACCGCTGCCGGAGGCGGCGGCGGCGAGCTCCGGCTCCTCGCCAACGACGAGCACGCGCACTCATAAACTTCCACTCACGCCTGCGCGGCTTCTGTCGTATCAGGGTTTCTTCACATTCTCCGCTCCCAGAATCAAATTATTTTTTCCAGGATTTCCTGAATGCATCTGAAGGTTTGACAGGTTTTCATAAATCATGATCGCATCCCGGCAGCATGAGGGAAATATGACTGTGGTGTCGTATCGCTGCCTGTACGGCTGAAAGACCTTCCTCACTGTGAAACAGCGGCGCCTGAGACGTCAGGACAGGCCAGCGGCGGCAGCACGAGCTGAGCCGTGAGCGCTAATTTACAAAGACAGAGTGACAAACGCTCGCCGGCTGCAGCTCCTCACAGTGAATATCTTTAGATTTTGGACTTTTTTGGGCAAAACAAACACGTCGAGAACGTCAGAAGCATCAGAATTTAAACAGTTTGTCAATTAATTAATCAACTGTTGCAGCCTTTAAACAAGCAACAGCTTTTCTCTGTTTTCCATCAGTGGAAGCTCATTTTCTTTAGGTTTTGGAGCCAAAAACAGACTTTAACGACGTCGGCTCGGGCGCTGAGAGGTTCATTTATCACAATTTTCCTGCACTTTATTAATCAAACTGTAAAATGATGATCAAAATGGAAAAGAATACCAATCAATGCGGACCTAATCAGGGCTTTTCAGGTGTTCACCTGCCTGCCAGGTGCTCAGATCAGAGGGAGTCTAATGTCTTCATCAAATCTCTGAATCTTCTGATTATTTTCTTCTGTTTTTGAAGGTGAAGGCAAAACATTTTGCTTGAAAATACTTGAAATGACAGTCGGAAATGATCACATTATCACACAGCTGCCGATGGACGTCCTTCCATCCGACTGATCGGCGAATCGTTCCAGCTCCACTGGACTGGACGGAGCTCAGTGTGTTTGGGTGTTTCATTCAGCTTCAAAGTGGTTGATATGCCGAGAAAGTTTTTACTCCTCACCACAATCAGCGGGTAAATGAATCCAGCAGAAATGAGAGAGCGCACAGGTTTGATTGGCCATCTGTGCCTGGAGGCGTGTACGTCCTTTCAATCTAAGCTCTGCTGGTCTCAGAGCTGTCTGGAGCCTCGAGCATTGATCTCCTCATTCCTTCCTGGAATCTGTCACCGTCATACGCCCCCCCCCCCCCCCCCGACCCCGGGCACCTCCGTGCCTGGAAACAGTGGCAGCGCCGCTAATGCACACCGCTCTCTCCTGCCAAGTGTAACCGAGAGGCTGTCACAACGGTCCTCGGACGTGTTTACACCGCCGGCTGATTTACGCAGGAGAGCGCATGCCACGTCCCGCCGGATCGTCTCTAACCTAAACAAAACCCTCCAGAGGAGCTGGCTGTGGCCCATGTATGGGCCGAGTGTTTACCCTGCACCCATCAGTCTGCTGCTCCCAGGCGAAGCAGAGCGCTCGCCCCCTCAGCCGGGTGACGGGAGACGGACGACCTCTTAATCATCCGCACGTCTGACGGCGGATTCCTGGAGGGGATTGAACGCAGCGTCGTCCACTCGCCGTTATCTCTACGTTCACACATCTGTGCCGGTTACTGTGGGATGACTACGACCACGAACGATTCATCCATCAGCAGTCAACTAACCAGCCTTTCTGCTTTCTCTGACTGTTTTATCTGGCAAAAAGCAAAATGAAAGTCTCCCACTGAGCCTCTTATTGACAGACTGCAGAGGTTAGCGTCTTAAAACCCAGAGCCTGGAGTGTGAATCCAGAGCTGGGGCCAGTTCAGCTGGAAAATCTGTCACTTATACGAGTCATTCGTTAAGCCAAAACGCTGAACAGTAGCTGGTTCAGCTTCTAAAATGTGAGATTTTACTGATTTCCTCTGATCATAAATTCAACCTGAAGATAATGGGTGCTGCTCATATAGAACAAATGATGGGCTCTTTTCTCAGCTTTCCTGACGCTTTAGATATTAAACAGCTAAACAAAACAAATGAAATAGAGTGGAAAACGATCACTGGGTGCAGCCATGATTGGAATATGTTGTGAGAGTACTGCTGCTTGCAGTGTGAACACATCTGAAAATGTGCCAACAAGCAGAAATATGAACATGACGGTCGGTCGCTGACTTGAATATTACGTCACTTCGTCCACGTTCACTCATCGCCGCAGTGCAAATAAAACAAAGCCGAGGACTCAAACGAGTGAATCCTCAGTGAGGAGAACCTCAGAGCTCCACCGCCGCCTTTAAACATTCAACACTAAACACACATCAGCGCACGATCCACAACGTCTGCGTGAAGAGAAGGCCACTTAGCATTTAAACCACGGAGCGCCACATCGCCGCGGGCGTCGGGCTGCTCACGTGCACGGATCAAACCGCTTCACGTCCACGCCGAGCGGATCTGAACTGGTTTGTCTGCTGATTTTGGGAATAATCAGAGTGTGTTATTAAACGTGCCACAGTGCAACTTTGGCATTTCACAGAGATCCACTGAACGCGACAGGAATAGATATGAAGAGCTGTGATGATGTGGTAAGTACAAAATAAAAGAAATTACAGTACAATACGAGTTAACGTTGCTGTGAATGCTGCTAACTTCAGTCCTTTTTGGACAGACGTCCGACACGTGTCCAGCGTGAGTCCTCCATTTACTTGTGTTTCAGTGGGAATGATTAACATAAAGCTATTTTCTTTTATTCTTACAATTAAAACGACTCTTTCACCCTGCACATAATCTGATGTTTTGTTCATTTTTTGGTTATATACTTGGTTGCAGCCACCATTTAAACCTCCCATAGCCCGCGATAAGCCTCCCCGCCATGAACGATTCAGGGAAAATAACGTGACGATGCGGGAGGATGAGGATGATGATGATGATGATGATGAAGAGAATCGAATGGGGAACGAAATAATGGCGATGATTTTTACAGTGCAAGTCCAGAAATGATGTCTCATTTCTCTGAGATGGTGACATGAATGAAATGAAAGGCAAGACGGTTCACCTCAAACTGAAACAATAAATATTTCCCAAACGTGATTTTTGATCAGCTTCCTCCTCTGCCAGCTCTGAAGCCGGCAGAACAGCCGCGGCTCCGTGTCACTGTGTTCCCTCTGTCAATAAGTTATTGAGTAAAATTACAAATGTCCACATATGAAACATGATCAGTCCAGGAGGGTTAACGTGATGGCAATTTAAGTTTCTTTGTGATTTTGTGCGTTTTAAAGGCAATGTGCCTTTTTTTTTCCCCATTTTTAACCTATTTTTAAGAGCTAAATTTCTGGTGAAGTGACATTTTGAGCAGGCGGCTGTGACCTGGCGCCTCCACCTGTGAGCTCTGCCGGACACAAACCCCTCAGTGGTCAGTTTTTACATGTGCGCTGTGCCTCTGTGGAAATGAGTTAGCTGTTGAGTGTGGCTGCCTTCTCCTTCTCCGCCTTCTCCTTGGCCTTCTCCTTCTCCATCAGCTTCTCCTCCTTCTGCAGCATCACCATGATGTCGGCCACCTGAGAGGTGGAGATGTCCACGTCCTCCTTGTCGATCAGCTCCACCACCTGAAGGAAGGCGAGATGAGAAGAATTCACTAAAGCCCCGAAATGCTTGATTTCAGATCTGGATGATGTTAAAAACTCAAGGCTAAATAGGCTAGAATTAAAGTAAAGTTTGGAAAAAAGGCACCGACAGGTAAAATTTCTGAACTGTTTAACAGTGAAAAACTCAAATGACGTGCTTCATCAGGACTGTGTGGGTGATGTTCATCAGGTTTGACTCCACCGCCGTCAGAAAGTGTGTTTTCAGACATTTGGAGGACACTGATTTCTACCAACAATGTGTTTCTTTTCCAAATGTAAGACAACACGCTAAAAAGGGAGATTTTGAAAACTTATAAATATCTAAATATCTTTGCCTCCATCGGCATCAAATGGTTCATCCCGACTGCTGACCCTGTCGGTTAAGAACACGTTAACATACGTTAAAACGTCACTTCTCACGTGTTTGATTAGTAAGAATAATGCATATTTCTGTTTGGTAACTCACAATTAAAGGCCCGACAATCATTATCGACCATATGAATCAATGGAAAAGTTGCATTTCTGGTTTCTCTTCTGAAAATCATAATTAACTATGAGCCTGTTTTACTGATTTACAAACATTAAACATTAGTGGAATTAAAAGTTCACTACCTGAGATTGTGATTTTGTAGTTATTAATCAATAAAATCACTGTTAATCAATTGAAGAGTGACAGCAGGATCCAATCACCAATCATACGAAAGAAGAAGTATAGCTAATTGATTAATTTAACTAGTTGTGTGAATCAATTAAATGATGAATAATCATTAGCAATATTAGCTAAAATCCGCACATTAAACCCCGATCTTACTTACTTCAAACATCCTCTATCACAAACCTGTTCATCCTCTTTAAATCAGAGCTCAGAAAGAGTTTAACTCGTCTGGCGGTTTAAAAAAATGTCCTCTCAGCGCACCTTGATGACGTCGTCGATGTCGATCTTGCCGTCCTTGTTGTCGTCGAGAGCCTCGGCGATTCTCTGCAGCTTGTCCTCTGGAATGTTCTGGATCTGCCGCATGACGCCGATGAGCTCGTCGATGCTGATGAGGTTCTCCCTGAAGGTGTAGAACAGACTGCATACAGGAAACGGTATGTAACGAGATGTCATGGAAATGTGGTGAAGTCCGACGTCAACATGCTGCATTCAGGGTTCCCAGATCACACCAATCAACCTGATTCTGCACGTCCGTTTCCACTCAGGGAAGGTTACAGTTTAGTAAAAGTCAGTTAATTTATGCTGAAAATGCTTCTTAGAATTAAGGGATGGTTTAAAGTGATTTGCTTTGAAGCTGCAGCTTTAAACAGTGGCACCTCAGAAAAAGCAGCAAACAGAATGAATTTAGACATTTGAACACAACCTAATATCAGGAAAGGTCAAACGTCCCTGACCGAGACTCACAGGTCCACTTCAGACCGCCTCCCATCCTCCACATCAGGCAGTCTGAGTTAGACCTTCATATTCACTCTGATTGCATTCATTCAGGAACATGAACTGTTCATGAAAACCAGTCCACAGCACCCGGTGGGCGGCACGCTGGTGGAGGGAGCAGCGACGGAAGCAGCCGACCTTTACGGCACAATTTCAGCCACCATGATGCGATGTTAGCGTTCAGCAAGCAAGCAGAGGCGGTTTACCACAGTCCAGCTTACCTCGTGGCATCGCTATGTTTAGTAAAGAATAATCTGTAAAATTTGGAATAAATTAGGATTTGGTTTGACAGCCGTGAAGTCAAACCCTGACTCCAAAGAGCTGGGACGCTGCGTGAAAGTCCATGAGGTGACCTCCTTTATCCAATCAGCAATCAGTCATTGTGTGCATGTTTTACACAGAGTCTCAGCCTTTTTGGAACCAGGGTTGGGTTTTTTCCTGGGAAACCTTTTGTTCCTCGTTTTATATCAGTTTTGCAATGAAAGTAATGATGATGATGATGATGATGATGACAGTCACAAAACACATCCAGCATAAACTGAAATAAGTGATCGATACGCTGTTTTATGTGATGAGAGTCGCTTAAATGACACAAAGGCGACATTTAGAGATGGTGCGAAGCCGTGAGAGACAGCCGAGCTTTGCTCTTGGTGCTACGTCGATCCATCGCAAAAACAGCAGCGCACCAACTTCACAGTGTTTTTACTCACTGTTCTTTGTAATATAGTGATGCTTTGTGTTACATGATAGTTATTTTGCAGATTGTATTTTTGAATTTTCCAGTAATAAAAACGGTGACGTTCTATATTTTTCAACAAATCTCACGAAAAGACCAAAACTAACGGTGAAACGTTCCAACACGTTTTAATTCCTCTGTGCCACAGAGCGCCATCGCCATTGGCCTGTTTTCCAAGATGGAGGCAGACTTACACGTTGTTGGTTTTGGTCTTTTCAAAGGAGGAAATTAAAAATACTGAATATTTCAGCCCTACACTTTATTACAAAATAAAGTGTAGGGCTGAAATATTCAGCTGAAATATTCAGTCCTACACAAAATAAAGTGTAGGGTTTCATTGACTACTCTCATGCACCGCAGACGGCTACGTACTGGTCACAATGACATGTCGGTCTCTTACCCGACGGGTGGGCTGGATCCGCCGTCTATCTGTCCGTCCAGGATGACCTTGTCCTTCTCCAGCTCCAGGATGATCTTGTCGATGCGGCCGATCATGCGGTTCACCCTCTTGGACAGACGCTGGCTCGCCTTCGATTCCTCCAGAGCCTTTTCTTGGCCGGTCTTAGAGAGCTCCTTCTTTATCTCCTCCAGGTCCTGAAAAACACACGTGAATTAAGAGCTGAAGCACGCACACACACGCACTAACTCACACACAAAGCCATCATCCGGCTCAGGCAAAACACTCCATTACTGTCTCTCATTAACGATTAATTCTAAGACGGGCACCTCGTTGTACTCCTGGACGTCGTCCTTCAGTTCCTCGAGCTCCTCCTTCTCCAGAGTCAGCAGCCTCTTCTGCTCCTTCAGCTTCGAGCATGCGTCACTCAGCAGGTCGATCTCCTCTTTGGTGATCTCCTCGCCCTGGAACACAAACATAACGACGTCGACTCGGATTAAAACGTCTCTCACAATCTCATCTGCAGCGTGCCGTTTGATGCCGGCTGCTTTTTAGATGCTGAGTGATAAACACAGCAGCCTCAGGTCACATTCTCCCTCCAAAAAGGATGTATGTCACCAAACCCTTCAGCTACTGAGAGACGTGGGCCAAAAAGTGCATTCACTTAACAAGCACCACATGTGCATTTAATATAAAGCCACATAAGAGAGCGACCCAAGCACACAGAACGGGTGGAGGAGGGAAGCTCTGGAGGACACTGGGAGACTCCCCGTAACCCAAAAATACATTCCCACATGAAGAAGAGAACTCTGTGGATCTACAGAGGCTGCTGGGGAGGGAAAGTGACTCCGCCTGGAAGGGCCGGCAAGGAAAAGAGAAGGAGAAGTCCACGGAGATGTGGGCCAAACAGAATTTGCACGTCATGTTTAGCATTTCTTTAAGAGCAGGAGATAAGTGGGGGACCACAGCTGCCATGGTTTGCCCACTCTGCAATCTGTTGAAGACAGATGCTCACGTTTTAGGCTTAAAGGCTTGAAAATACCTAATTCTAGTCCAGAAATCTATATATTTCATCCCAATCCGTGTAACTGCGATTTGTCTCTGCTCTTTGCTTTAATTCAACTTGTCTGCTTTACATTCCTCACTTGATTTTCTCCTGCAGGCTGAGACCGTTCACCTCATCACACCCACTGAACTTTGCATTCAGGGGTTACTTCCCGTCACTTGCATTGTGCTCTCATTCCAACTGGACCTGACATCAAACGGCCTGAAACAGTTAAAACCAATGCCAGAACTACATGCAAGTGCTGTTTAAGCCACATCTGGGTCTGCTCAGGGAAAGACCAGGTACTGTGCAAACAGGGTAAACTGGGACGGACGTGAGGGTCGTTTGGGAGGAGACGTCATTAAACCTAACCTGGAAGCGCAGGAATGTCTGCCACTGTCCGAACTGTGTGGTGCAGAAGATGCAGAAGTGATCCGATGAAAAGTGAACGACAGGTAAATTACAGTCTGGGTAACAATCAGTAGATAAATAAGTAATATCATACATGAGTGTTCTACGGTAAAATCCTCTGCGTCGTAAACTCTGCGTCTGTCGTAAACCCTCCTGATGTCACACTGTGTACGTTCAGAGACATTACCTTGATTCCCTCTATGACAGGTGCCGTGTCCCTCAGCGTCTCCGAATGAGCGGCCACGTCAGCTTTAGCCGGCTCTGCTTTGAGCTCCAGCTCCTCCTCCTGCAGAGGACAGTGACGGGGCAAAGCCAACGGAGAGCAACGGGGCTAAATTAGGTCAGATAACACAGACCTGCTCCTCAAACAAGCTCCACATGACCCCGCAGGTGTGCTGGGCCGGATATCAGTGAAAAGAGGTATTAAACAATTCAAATGTTTTCTTAAAAAGCACAAACAAGTGGTCAGAGTTGTTACCCTGGCAGCCTTCTCTGCAGCATCCGCCAACCTCTCCATCTCCCTGTCCTTGTTGTCCTGGCGTATGGCCTCCTCCTCCTGCAGCATGGTCTCCAGCTTGGTCTTATTGTCCACTTTGGACAGCTCCATCTCTGCCACCATCAGCTGGGCCTCCTTAGCCTGGAGAGAGGAGGGCAGGACAGAGCAGAGTACCACAATATTTACTCATTTCACCACAGCAGACAGGACTACAGTGAAGTCACACGTCCCAGCTCCGGCCTCTTGACGTACCACCATCTCGGGCAGCGTCTGCAGGGTTGTCTTCAGCTGGTCTGCGGGGGAGAGGGTGTCGGGGAGGTACATGGCTCGAGACAGCAGCAGCAGGGACGTGGGGATCTGCTGGTTCAGATGCAGCTCCAGCCACTACGAGAACCCAACATAAGACGACAGAGGTGATGACAAATATGTGACGTAACATGGACAACAGTGAGACCGTTTGAAATGTCCTCAGATCACCTCCGTCTGCGTCGCTGGTTGCTGTTGTTACCTGGCTGAGTTGCTCTCTCAGTCGTTCTTCTGTGACTCCGAGAGACCTCATCCCTCTGACGCGACAGGCTGCCTGCACCTCGTTCACGTTCAGACTCTCCACCCCTTCCTCTGCTATCAGCTGGACGAACAGAGTTCACACCGATGATCAGCTAACAGTTTAATTACGAGGAGCGTTTAACTACAAGAGTGCTGAGAGTGGAGCTGCACGTTCAGTTTTGATAACGATGATGGACATCGGCTAGTCGAGGTTCAAACCTTGTCGTCTGCACGGATGGCCCTCAGCTTCATGATGAGCTGGAAACGGAGGAAGTTGTTGGTCCCGATGGACTGCAGCTCCAGGAGACGGCAGAGGGCCACCAGCTGAGGTCGGGTCAGGTTGTCCAGAGTCAGCTCATCCTCGAACAGCTTGGAGAATTTCAAGATCTGCTCATTACTGGGACGCTCCCCGGAGTCCCGGATCTGCCACGATGAAAAGGTTATGACTTGTAAATCATTGTGGATGATTTGCATACAGAAATAAAATATAAATTTAACTGAAAGCCCTATTTTACATGTATGACCTCATCTTCCAAGTATTTTCACTTTCACCAAAAGCACAATACAGCAGGTAGAGACACATCACTGTTTCAACCACCAGAGGGCAGTGCTGAGTCTGGTGTCCCTCATTTCCTGACCGCCTGTCTCAGAGAACACTGACACAAACCTTCTGGAAGAAGGTGGAGAACTCCTCCGTCACATTGCCCTGGGCGGCCTTGTTCCGCAGAGCGATCTCCTCGATGGTGTCCTGCAAGAACTTGGCCATCTCCAGTTTGACCCTCAGCTCTGTTTTCAACCTCTCCTCCTAAAAACAACAGGTTATGAAGTCATTGAGGTGTAAAAGTCCCCATTATTCATACAGGATGAGGATTCTGATTTCAAGAATGTCATCAATCCACACTGGCGAAACACTGCAGACCTACAAATGGACGACAACTTTTAACTTCAGCAGCTCACAAATCAATTCCCAAAAGTGATTTCATGCATCTTGTCTTAAGGCAGCTCTGATTACCTTCTTCGACTGTGTCTCGAAGGTGGACGGCAGCATGTTGGGGAAGAGCTTCAGAGCTACTGGAAGCAGGAACTCCATGAAGGGGACGATGATGAACACCAGGAAGGGAAGAAGTCTGAAGACGTCGGCACATGTTCGGAGGAACTTGGGGAAAAAAAAGGAAAAAGTGGAATTAGAATTGACTCCTCAAAAATGAGGAACATTTGGGATTTTTTGGGGGAGTCAGTGTGTCTTGAAGAGCTGCAGAGGTTATGTTAAATGCCCGTGGTATTGATAAACTGATGCATCTATTAACCAAGTCTCTGCATGTGTCTGAAGCAGCAGTCTGAGGCTGTAGTTCGTGCATCCCTCCAGCAGAGAGCAGCAGCGAGGCGAAAAGCCAGCAGGGAACCATGTGAAAATGTTTACATCATCTTCCTTTGTCCCTTGGTACAATCAGCTTGCTCAATCCCTCTTATAACAGTTTCCACAGTCAGCACTTCTGTCCCTGTGCCCATACACCCCCAGCGCAGCAGAAACCTCCTAATTCACTGGTGTGTCATTTGCATGGAGCTGTGGACCAAAGTGAACATTCTGCCTCACAAGGCTCACAAACTGCCCACTTTAGCCAACAGGAAGCACATTTGTTCAGCAGCAACCTGAACAATCCTCAGAGCATAGAAGCACCAGGCCAGCACTGGTCTACTTCATTGTACAGCTGTCCAACTGTGGCTTACTGACCGTCCCGGGACACAATCCCAACCAGCCATCTACAGAACCGGCCCGAGGGGTGAAGGCCAAAACACGAGTCCTTCTTTCTACGTCCTTTCCACCTGCATGCCAGTGGAAAAGTAGGGTGAAGGAATTAGGCCAGCCTGAGTGAAAGGGCCTTTGTCCTCAGCCCCATTGACATGTATATCATCTCCCAGAGTTCCACATCAAAGGAGGGAGGAGGGGGTGGCAGATTAAAATAGAAGAAGCCTTAAAATGCAGGCCTGAGTATTGTAGGCGAATACGAAAGGAGGAGATTAAGGAGGCAAAAGCCATCCAGGTCGGATGAATGGGCCGCCGATGGGCTCGGGACATGCGCTCCAAGGGAGTCAGCTGCATGTGAAAAGGTGCAGATGGGGTGGTGGTGGTGTGGGTTAACGGGGAGGGTGACTGTGGCCATCATCAGCGCTGACCAGCAGCTATCAGCACCATGGGAAGGCTTTATTTCCGCTGTTACTTCAGCACAACCACACCGAGCGTGGTCAGCGTTGAATGCACATACTGTCGGGCTTGGCAGCAACTAAACTATATTATTTATGTTTGCAGAGTTCTGTCTGATGTGAGTCATTACAGTCACACTGTTGTAAATAAATGTTTCATATTTTATGTCGTTTTCCAAACAGTGATATATACTGACACTCCAAAAAATACACTAAGATATTGACAACTATAAGTGGCTTTATGCTCCAACGCACTACTGCATCTGAGACTGTGTTAAACTGAAATTTATTTCATTATTGCATTTCTCAGATTAGGGGATTGGAATAGTTAATCCGACTAAACATAATAAACATGAGCGCTTTGAGTCAATCTCTCATTAACTTTCCTATAGCAGTATAAATTACTACCAGAAACTAAAGTGGATTTTTATCACGACCTTCTCAAAAGGTCACAGGAGAAGGTGAATGGGACATCACTGAAAAGGTCCTCACTGTACTGTTGCACCATCCCTTCGGGTGCAACGAGGTCCCACTGTCATCACATGTCCGCCTGACTTGTGAAACTACATTGCAAACGTGCCTCTGCACGGACGTCACTGGACACGGACACCTGTACATTCCTCTGAAGACCCTGCACTGAACTTAGACGACATCAACCTACATCTGAGCAGGTGTTTCATCAACATCACGTACGCTTAAACGTTGTAAAAGACATAAAGATGAAAGAACAATTCTTTGCCACTATAAGATTTAGTCTCTTCATCTCAAAAACCTCTTGTGGCTCTAGTTTAATTCAATCACATAAACCCACACATGGAGCTACCTTAGCCAAAGTGTCCTTGCCAGTGGCAGATACTGTATACTAGCACTGAAGATATGTGGTTAGCTGTTTGTCAGCCTCTCTGGCGGACAAACAAGCCTCATTTAAAGGGTAATGTCTCTGTTTTACCTCACTTTATTTAGTCCAGTAACAAAAGCAGTTAGTGAGTTTTGAATCTGTAGCTTGTATCTCAGCCAAAGCACATGGAAAGCTTCCCGGACGAGGGCGGCAGCCAGTCAACCACAGCGGCAGCTCACACTTAAAGAGGAGCATTCACAACTCGCCAGCCATTGCCACTAAGTCTGTACCATCCTGTGCTATTGAGAGACGTGGTAACAGGAAGTGAGTGTGAGCTGACAGCCTCTCTGAGCATCAGACAGCAGGCGGATTCAGAACGAGATCCAGATCAAGTCAAAGAATACGAGACGAATCTGGACTTTAAGCATTTTTAGCACTTCACTGCCTGTGGAGGAGGTCAAATGCTCTGGACTATGAATCAAAAAACTAAACACAACCACATATGAGTAAACAATAACCAATTAAAAAGCCAGCTAGGATATAAACTTACACCCAGGTATAACCCTTGTAGTATAACAAACACATAACCCGGGAAAACACTCCTGTAAGAGGTATTTTACTTCAGACAACTAACATTTCATTACATTTTAACAAGATATTTCATCACGTAGCAGTTACATCATCATCAGTTGCTGCAAACCCGAGAAAAAGTAAATAAAGTTCTGATTGTTTTGCATTTTTCATCTGCAAGGGAAACCACAACTGCTGAAACATTGATGAGAAGCCCGCTGGAGAAACCGGGTGACGCTAAAGCTAAACGAGGATATTTTTTTAAATCAGAGGCAACGCATAAAGCTTCTTCCGAAAGAGCTTTAATCAAGCAGCACAATCTGCTGAGCGCTGGTGAGTAAACACTCAGCATGCAGCCCGTTTCTTTAATTGATCCCATTAGGTTTGAGAAGCCGTGGATTAAACATTACAGAACAAGATGTCTGCGCTGTAAACCGAGCTCCGATGTCTGAAGTCATGCCGGTGGCCTGCGCCGTGAACTCTGAGCTTTCTCCTCTGGAAACTCTGAACAGATCTTTGTCCCATTTTTATTTAATTTTAATAAATTGTTATCTTATCTTATCAAAACCACGGCTCCTGGTCTGCCGCAGAGGAAGTACGACCAGGATGGGTTAAAGGCGGAGGAAAATTTTCACCAGTGCATGGCGTGTGTGTGCATGTGGATGTTGCTGTGTGACAAATAAAGATTGTACCTCTGATTCTTCTTCTTCTTCTTCAAAACCCCCTCTCCAAGTTCAATGCAGAATACTGTTGCTGTAATGGGTGTGCGTGTGTGTGTGCTCACCTGTCTCCTCTCGCGGCGGGACAGGGCGTGTCCGTTCAGCACCCTCCACAGCATTCGGCCGGCGATGGTGGTGTCGATCCACAGCAGCCTGAAGCCGTGGTAGTAGTGCTTGATTTCATCTACAACCCGCTGTCGGATCGTCCGTCTCACAGGTTCTGCGTCCAGCGTGGGGCTGTACACCGGCCCCCCCTCCTCCAGCTTCTTCTTCTTGTCCTTTAACGAACGCAGCGACTTCTCCACCTTGGAGTCGTCCCACCTCCTCCTCGAGGTGTGTATCCACCTGACGCCGCGGACGTCCTGCGGTCGCGCTATCGTCCACTGGGCCCCCGCTGTGATCGCAGGGTACAGCGAGGAGGAGGCCCCTAACACAAAAGCACAGTAAGGCCGCTGTGAGTCCAGGCTCTGGCAGGGGCCCGTGTAGCCATCTGACAAGGGGAGGAAAGGACCGGATGACGAGACCTGGGACAAGCTGCCGAGTTGGAGCCCATCAAGTCTGAGGAGACAACAGGACGAAGAGCTTCAGGATACAAAATTTAGAGTGACAGCGAAGGCAATGCATGCAAAATGGATAAACACACCGTGTCGCTGAGTGAAATCTTTTAAGACTTTTACTGGGATGGGAAACAAAACCAGTGTAGGCCCTTCTGAAAACGTGGGTGTGTGAACTGGGGTTGCATCCAATAAAACACAGAGCTTTAGAGACATAACCTTAAAGCTTAGATACACAAAGGGGTAGCAGGTGTTTTGTTAGCATGCAGCAATGGCTAAGCTTAAGTCAGATCCCAGTTTAAATCGGCAAAAGACCAAGAATGAGACACCCTTATCCCTAAAAATGACCTTTAAGTTACATTAAAGACAGGATGCAGAGCTCCCAAAACGTCAGTCAGGCTTGAACATCCAAAACACCACAATGCTTTAAAGACAAATGTTCTATGATACTGCGTGCTGCTGGAGAAATAAAGGTTTCATGTTCCACTCCGTGAGTTATTTTCAGGTGTTTTCAGGAGCTGCAGACACTGTGAACGCCCAGCACATTTAATTGGCTTACTTTTGACTGGAAAGTCTGAGCGCTGCGCAGCTGAAACAAGCACCATCTTGTAGTTTCCCTGAAAGGAAGACAAAAAAAAAAACATGAGCAGGTGTGATCAGATCGTAGACATTCAACAGAGACGGACAAACACACACGGAGCGTGCTCAGGGATTTCATGAACCGCCGCTCAAACATCTGCAGCTATCTCACAGCGGTACATCATACCTGAAGTCAGTGGCCCAGCTATGATACCAGCGAAAACACACAGCGCCTGAAACAGGTTATGCAATCACATGATATAGCATAGCATGGTGTCTTTCACAGTGCTCCATCTAAGGACATATAACAGTCCCCTGCAGTCTTGGACAGGCCTTGTCCTTCTCACTAATGCTGTACTTTTATCACAAGGTAGCGTGCAAATGTCAGGCACAAGGCTTGATCAAGATCAGTTCCCTGAGAGGTAATTTATTTGAGTTATTGCCTCTAGTTTATAACCTCTTTTCACAGACTTTGATACTTATTTTGCAGTGTATATTATCTGTAAGGATCCCTGCCAATCACATGAAGTGTACCATCCTGTTAATATCTTTACATTCATCTGCCTTGGAGGCCAGGACATTCACACCCTCAGTGGGGCCCACAGAGGGGCTTCCAAACCCCGGAGGCCACCGTCAGAATGACGTACATGCAGAGCGGGGCGGAGTGGTGAGATACTTCCAACCAATCGTCTCGGAGCACACGGCCAAACCCCGCCCCTGGCCCGGCTCTCACATGGCCGGCTGGAGCGAGTCCAGCAGGGCCTGGCTGAACATGACAGGCTGTGGCTGGCAGCCAGGAGGACGCAGAGTTTACTGGAACAGTGTCACCTTTGTGGCCGAACAGCCGGCAGCTGGAGCACAGAAGGAAAACCCTGGAAATACGGCAGATTACCTAAACCTCCGCCATTCACCTGGGCTGAACAAGCCGCTGCGCTCTGCCACAGACTGGTGTCATCACCTGGGAGTTTCAACAGTTTTGGTTTCACAGTCACACACAAAGCCCACACTAACAATGTATTAAGTGATTTTGTTCACTGTTGGTGTCTACTTTATCATGAATCACAATGGAGACACTTTGGAAATGCAAAAATATCTGTTTTCTCTTCATTATATCAGCAAAACTACACAGTTCAGCTCTGATCCTTGTATGAAGTTTCTATCATGTGCTGCTTTTCCTCATAGACTCCCATTAAAATGACATAATGTCGTGTACTATGCCACGGTGGCATTAATACTGAACCTTGAGAGGATTTTCAAGTCAGTCAGTTTTATTTATTTGGACCAAAATCACGAGTTTGCCTCTAAGGGCTTTACAATCTGTTCAGCATATGACACCCTCTATTCTTGGACGCTTCAGATAAGGAAAAACTTCCAAAAAAACAGAAAAACTAACACAAAGTTTTTGTCGACTAAACACAGTGATATAAAACCAGCATGTTTACTAAAGCTTAGAATAATCTATGGCTAAAGGAGCCCGAGGAGATAAATCAAACGCATCGTTCCTACCCTGTTTTTCTCATCCAGATCAATGTTGATTGAATTAAAAATTGAATTTGGTGACTGGAAAGGTTGTCATGATAGCTCTCTGTGGAGCTGAGGGGCTTCTTCTTGCACACAAGAACACCTTGTTAATGATTAGTATCTTGGATTTTGTGAAACACGTCTGCTGAACCTGCTGAACTTGAGCTGAAATCAGGTCAAACTCTGCACGGCTACAATGCAGAACTTCTGCTGAAACGTCTGAATCTACGGCGACCTCTGAAGCATGACGGTTGCATTTGTAATCTTTAGTATTAATTACCCATTTTGGCTCTGGGTATTTTACTATGGCTATGGCCTTTGGACTTCATCCCCTCTGGATCTGGTCTTGGAGGGTCACGGCTCGGTCACGGCCTGCCCCGCCTGCAGCAGCTAACTCCTGTGTGACCCGCAGCCTGCAGCTGTTTGACTGCTAAGTGCTAAAACCGCCGTCTCATCTCACTTCCTCATTCCCCGTGTGAGCAGCATATAGAAAACAGGCCTGGAGCCAGTTATTTGAAATAATGAGGTTGAATAAAGACACACAAGTTTTAGCTATTTCAATACAGATACGGCTGTCTTACACCAAAAAAATCCATATGTTGTGTTTAAGTTACGACCTGAACATCGAACAATATCTCAGTTCTGGAAGCAAAAGTGACGTGGACTCAGAACGAGCGTGCTGATTGGACAGAACGTTGGGAAGCTTCAGTCCAGACTGTGATTTGTTGTGAAATGCCTGGCTTTCAGAGCATGTGGCTTTAGTGGCTCTCAAATGTCAGTCATCTCAGATCACAGAACCCATAAAATATGACGTTAATGCCCCTGGGTCACATCCACTGGACGACACTCTCAGTTATAATGAGACTGAAACTCGCATTTTCAGGGATCTCAGTGTGTGAAGTGAGTGAAACTGACTAGTCTCAGCAGGATAAAAAATGAGGAAACGCTCAAATAAATAAATCCACTGCTCCACATGTTGTTGCAGGTACCCTCTCACAAAGCAGCAATAGTGCATTTAAACAAATGCATATGCATGAAGCCGTTAGCACAGCGGGAACTTTATTCTTTCTCCTGTAGGTTACGCCACTGCTTCAGATAACGCCATAATCTTTACTACTTCTGACCTTAGAACCGCTATTTGACTACAGCTACAGATCCGTTTAGCAAAGACAGCATACTGGTCAATGTTCAGCAGCCACAGCAGGACCCAAAGCCCACAGGGCAGCTCAAGAGTTTCTTTATCATCCTTGTCTAGTCCTTCGCTGCTTGGTAGATTGCTTCTGATTGACTGTGGGATATCCACAATCAAGATGTGGTCTTGTAATGTAGAATATCTCAGTCAGAATATGAGGTGGTGCCCACCAGCTACGCCACAGGCATGTGATAGCACTCAGGTCAGCACAGACATGAAAACAAACTGGGAAATTAAGCTCAGCTTGTCTCAGGTGGAGTTAAAAGAGGCACTGACCTTTCCACATGGAAGCAGAGCAATTTGTCTGATAATCTGGGCCTAAAGCCAAGAACACAGTCTCAGTCCAACCAGCGCAGACAGACAAATTCCCCTCATGATCCCTTCATCTATTTATAAGCACGGCTTTAATGCACCAACTAAAGTACAGACCTAAATATTTTCTCCTGCAGAAGTCCTCTAATGTCTTCAACATCACTCACTGACAGTCTGTGATATACAACAGCAAACATGCAATGCTTATCCAAGATGAGATGACATGAAATTACTGAGCTGGTCTGGAGCCACACACTCAGTTTGAGCTACGCCCAGTTCGGGTCAGTGGAGAGAGAAGTTTGCATAGAAAAGATCAGCATTCCTCTAAAAAGATGGGGATTTTAATAAAATCACTGAAGGGTGGTTGAGAGTTTAAGGCAGTTAAATTGAGAGCTTAATATTCTTTGGAGTATACAGATAGAGCTATAATACTGTGGTTATACATATAAAATCCTCTATAACATTGTTTGATATTTGACTCTATAATATTGCTTTAGGCTGGGATGCTGAAAACTTAACTGGGAAACAGTTAATGGTGACTGGATAATACTGCAAAAGTAGCACAATTTTAATGTGAATACAGCTAGCTAGAAGCCAAATCTGGTACAAAGCATTGCTTGTCTTTGTATGAATTCATGTTTTTTTGCACATAAACGACACATAAATATAAGACCACTAAAAACCGACCTTTTTCTAGCATTAATGATCTATTGGTTAATTCAAAAGGTGAGACATAGACTGTACAATAACTTAAAGTGAAAGTCAAACATTAGTAGCAGAACCTTGTTTGGAAAAGCACAAAATTCCCACAGTGCATTGCAGCATCACACTTCCTGTGGATCAACATTTCTCCACCCTGTCCAAACATCAACAATAAACAGACGACCGTGACGACTGTGCTGCATGGTGGCAACACAAGGAACGAGTTAACTGGACGAAATCAGCCCCGCATACAGGCAAAATGTAGCTTCAGTAGGTAAAACTCTGTTTCTCTTCCTCACATCCCGCTTAAATGAGGATATCACCTGCTGAATAAACAGAATGGAGCCTTTCTGACACAACAACGAGCATCCTCTCACGGTGCTGTGGAAGAAGATGGTGCTCAACAGCCAGAACAAACACCAGGTTGTCCTCAGATAACCTGATTCCTTAATCGTGTTTTGCTCCTCACTGAATTCTCATCAGACAGGTGCGGTGCCTCGAGCTGTCAAGTCTCGCGAGGTCGTAACATTAAACCTCAACGTGACATACAATACAGCCTTGATGCAAAGTAATAACTGATCTGTAGCTGGAAATAGTGAATGCTAGACGTCTTTAACTGTGATGCTGACTTATCTGCTAGTACCATGTCACCTTGAGTCATCCACAATCCTCCTGAAAACCCAAACAGGGCCAACCGAGAACCACCTGCCTCTGGCTTTACACTGCTACATGCTAACTGTTAGCTTCATCTTGTCTTTATTTACACTGTCATAATAAACACAGACAATTGAGTGAGACAGTATCGAACTAACATGGAAACCTTACCTTTTCTGAATTCGTTCTTTAAAGACCTGGACGTTTTCATTAAAGGTGCCCGAGACCTCGTAAACAGGATTAACGCCATGCGGAGGCTTTCTGTTTGAACTCGCTGCCTTTACAGTTACAGTAAGTTACAAGCTAGCTAGCCGGTTAGCTAGCGGCAGTTTGTTCAGGACGTCGAAACGAAAGGACCGCTGTCGCTATCTGGTACATAGAAACACTAAAACACTTGTGTGCTTCTAACAAGCTACGACGCATATATAACTGTATATCGGAAAATTTAGCCCCATGTCATGCCCTTCCCTTCTGCGCGGATGACAGCTAGCCGGGCCAGGCTCCCAAGTGACGTCAATCCGATGTTGCGTGTTCGTTAACCAGCTTGTGATGTGTGAGCGGGAGACACTTCCGGTATATTTAGAAAATAAAAGCCCGTGTTTCCGACTTGGCGTTTATAGTAGCAAAGTGGGTATTTGAGGTGTCCAGGCCACTTGTTACCTTTACAACTTTAAAAAGTAATATTGATTTAAAATTTAGAAATTGATGATTGTGGAAGAGAAGTACAGTTTGGATTTATGTTGATACCTAAAAGCACCAAACAGGTGTTTCTGGAGCATTTCACATCTTTCCCAGTCTTTTGTTGCTCCTGTCCCAACTTGTTTGACACATTTTGCTGTGTCAAATTCAGAACAAGCAGATAGTTACAGAAACCAATGGCTGATGGGGTCAAACATAAAATATATTGTTTTTGTACTGTTTTCATTTGAGAATGTGTCAAAAAGGATTAGCAAATTGTCACAATCTGTTTGTCTATGTTTTAAACAGTCCCAACTTGGCTTGTATTTACTCATTTAATGTTTATGTTTTCAGGGACAAGGGTATGGCACAATGCCACATACCACAGTATTTATAGCCGAAGATAGTTTGAATGCCCCTTAGGGCCTATACATTAAACTCAATAAGAAAATACATACAAAACTGCACAAAAAATCAAACTACAATACTACAAGTATGGAGGCACCTTCACTGTGCTTACCCTGCTTTTGTTCTGGAATTTATATCTTGTCAAGCACCTCTCAGTTAGACAAGTTGATCAAACATGTTATCTTATGATTAGGTCCAATTAAAGCAATAGATAGCGTTTCCTGTGGGCTTCAGGTTTTTCAGATCAGTCCTGTTTTTTAATTCCCATCTGGATTACATATCCCAAAGATGACCATAAATACTCCATTTAATCCACTTTCCATCCAGGTTGGTGTACTGCCGCAGCACATGCTGAGTCAGGGTGTAAAAATGTAATCCATGTGGGACAAAGTTTGATAAGACTTAATTAGACCCTTCCTCATTATCACAGCTGAGGAAGACCCTAAAGCCCAGCAGTGGAGCTGCTCAGTAGCCCACGAAGGACTGTGGTGACACAGGGCAGCTGTCAGGTGTGAATGCATGACCATGTGAGTGTGAGCAAGAACCAGCATTGCTGGAAAGCTTGCATAGGGGATAGATAAAGAAACTGGAAATAAAAATAGATCTCCATGCCAACCACTTCAACAAATAAATGACAATGACCAATAAGTGCAGGTTTGCTGCATATGTGCTGTTCTTTCTCATTGTGGCTTCTAGTTTGAAAACACTAATTTAATTGTCTAATTTGCAGCTGTTGCTGTTTTGGTTTCCCCCTTTTTAACCTAATCTCAATGAATTCCCTCCTGCTTTGTTGAACCTCAGCCCATCTGTAGCCCCAATCTCAACTGTTATACTCAAAGGCTGATCATAACAAAACCCTCAAAACCCACAAAGGACATCACCATAAGGAACACACTACAACACGAGACCCGCTCTTATGACTGCAAGTCAATGATTAAACCAATGTGTTAACTGTAGCTACAATATTCATAATGTCTTATGGAAATTACAATTTAATCTTTAAAGATTCCAATTTTCACTTGCTCATTACGTATCACCTGTCGTTCATCGCCACAATATGCCATCAAGGATGGTGGCTTTTATTTTGAAAGGCAAACTTTTGCCGGAAGATATTGTATTAGTTCAGTTTCACGCCCCCCAGCGTCCTCCGTTGGAACTGCAGGTTAAAGAATCGACTGTACAGTGTCAATGAGGTGCAAAGAGGCTCTGGGGCCTGTGCTCTTTCATGATAAGACACAACCTAGAATTTGTTTTCAGTTTCGTGTTCTTTGAAACCTGTTTCTTATATTTCTAGAGCAACACACATTTGATCAAAATTAAATGTTGGGTCAGCTTTTCAGCTTGAACAAGGGCACTGTGTTTCTGCTCATCCTGTGGTTATATGCAATGAATTTACTATGGATCAAAGCTAACATTGATACTTAGAGTAAAATCTAATTACAAACTTTGATCTAAATAAAAGGTCTCAGGCCTAATTAGGGTCCATGTCGCAGGCCACCATATATACATCAGATGATAGCCAGCCAACTCAAAGGAATACAGTACAATTAAAAAATAGACCCTCACGGCTAGTTACCAGTTGTTGACATTGTTTAAAAATGTTCCGGATTTAATGGGCACTTTTACCTGAATTTCCCAAACATGAGACTGCTTGGACTGGCTTGGCTGAGGCAGGTTGACTGTAATGGCTTCACGTATGTAGTGTCAAATTCTGTATCCCCATCGCAACCATCTCCCCTCCCCTTCGAAGATCGGCTCACCAGCCTTTTATCGTGTTATCAAGTTGAGACATCTTTGAAGTGGGGAAACTCAGGTGGCATGCTCCCATAATGTTTATTTAATTTTAATACTTCACTTCTTCGACGGTAACGATGTTTAGGAGAGACCGATTCTAACACAATTTGTACTTAAACGTTATACGTTAGATGACATAGTAGCTCCAAACCTTGTATGTTATTGTTGTAAGAGACAAATAAATATTTGTATAGTCACTGTAAGCAGTAACGACTGAAAAAAGTCATAAAGTTATGTCAAAACACTCGGGAGACACCGGGTCAGCTACTTCCTACGGTTGGTTTTTTTTGAAAGGACCGGTTAGAGCCTCTCTCTGCTCCCGACCAATCGGAAGTGAGTATTTTTCGCGCTGGTTGGCCGGAGAGTTTGAGTTTCCCGCAAGCTTTTGATTCGACTTGAATGAAATCCTTCGCTTTACAGGATGAATGCGGGCATTATCTCCCTTTAACCACCGAGAGGAGATTGAACAGGTAACTACAAAGAAACGGTCTTTCATGTTATTGTCAACCCTGAGGATATTTGCCGGCATCAGTTTTTTGCAAGTACACTTGTTCGGGCCGACCATCCATTTTAGTAAGGGAGGACCTGCTAGCTAGCGAGCTAGCTAACTGTGCTAACGTTGAGTGTGCAGATTGACTTGGTTTCAATGGTACGCTGGTTAGCTTCAGCTAGCGCGGTTAGCTTTTTGAAAGGAGCTGTCATGGCGCCTACAAATTGAGTCTATCACCGAAACAGAAGCAAAGCAGTTTACACACACTACGGCAATCGTCTAGTCGTGTCACCATACGTTAATTCACGCGTTTTAGCTTTAACCCAGTAGGTTAGCTTGTACGTTAATGGCATTTAGCGTTTGGGTGGCGGCTTTGTCTATTTGCTGGAATGCGGCGTAATGGCTGACTGTAGCAATGACAGAGATGCGGTTGTACGGTATGGGAAAGTGCTTGTCCATGGCTGGTATCCATGACATTCCCACATCGTGGCTTCCGCTTCAGATTATAGTCGGTGCCCTGTTTCGTGCATGACATGATAGTGTAACTGCTGGCTAAAGTTTATACTTTATGTCGGACACTTAAACGTTTTAACGCGAGGTTTGATAGCTTAGGAATGACAGAGTGGTTGTTAAATACGCTTGCGTTAACGTTACTTTAACGTTGACTAGTCGCCTTGCCGTTACATTACAACAAAGCTAACCAACGTTAACGGTTGCCTTTTACTTAAACCACAATGTAACTTGTTAGCTTTCAGCTGAAGTGTGATGCATTTAATTCCATCAACTATTCGCACTCCATTAACATTACTCGGACTTGTCAGCTGCTTCCATTTCCGCGGCTTTTCTCGCCGGTGATGCGGTGGTTACGCGGCACAGCTAGCCACCCACTCATTGGGCATTCGCTGCATGCGGTGGAGCCTGCCTCCTGCCTTCTTCATACCGCTTTGCCACAGACTGCAGCTAGCCGCTAGCTAAGTTAGTCATTTTCCAGGAGAAAGCCAACTTAAAATTGTCGCGGTAAGAGCTTTTCCGCCCGCCCAGTGGTTTTTTGTTCGTATGCATGGATGTAATCGAGAATGGATTTGACTTGCTCTCGTCCACATCACAGTTGTGATTAACGTATATGTCTAGAATTCATTGAGGCATTAGTATTCATTTACTATAGTGAGGTGTTGTTGCTTCCGACTATTGGTTTGTCGAGACGCTTGACTTTCTCATAAATCATCCAAAACTACGCGGCAAGGACATTCCGTGACAGGTGCAGTTTTCTCTGTCGCCTCCAAGCTCTCTGTTAATGCTCCGCTGGAGCAAGTGAGTGCCATTTTGTAAAATGTGTAACGTTAAGCTCATAGGATTCATATCCCTGAATGCTGTTTTACAAATTGCATAATCAAGAGCGTCAAATATCTACTGCATGATATAGTTAATGTTTTCTGGTGGAACCTGTGTGACAAGAAGTTTCTGTTTGTTCTCTGTCCTGTAGCTCAGTGAGCCTGGAGGGGGTTAGATGGGATGGACAGCAAAGGTAGCTCCCTGCCTTCGATGCCTGAACCAGCCAACCCGATCAGCATGAAGCAGCCACCAGAGTCCCTGAGCGTACGGAAAGGTGGGGGGGACATGAGCAAAGACCCTGCTCTACTAATGAACAAAGCTGTTACCCAGCTGGCTGTCACACTACAAGACGGTGTCCTTCAGAAGGTGCCTGACCACAGTCATAACAACCACAGCCACGAGAGGCTCAAAGACCTCACCTCCCGCGTGCTGAATGAGGATCAAGACGCTCTGCCGAAGCTTTGTGTCCCGGAGCCACCTATGCCTAAGGGTGCTGAAGTCCCTGCTACGAATGGCACCCACCAGCACAACTGCACTCCTCATGCTGAACCTGAACTGAAGGTGACGATACCCCAGGTGGTCAAGCAGCCGCTGTTTGAGCCATGCTGTGCCAATGGGACCAGTTTGGTAACAACCACCGAAGAGACTATATCTGCATCTGAGAAGAGACAGGACGCGAAGAAAAGGAGGGGGAGACCTCACAAACCAAAACCTCAACCAAACCTCAGTTCCTCTCCCGTCCCTGTGGAGCCGCTTGACCACACAAATGCTGATGCAGCAGCTGATGAGGTTTTGCTTTTATTCACATTTTTTAAGTAAAAAGATGGATATCTTTAAAGATAAAACTTGTGTTTGCTTGTGGCGAGTTATCCAGGCAGATGGTAGTAAGACAAAAGGACCATACATATGAATGTGAAGGAACGCTACTAGGACTCCTATGGGCAGTTACAGTGAATGTTAACTAACAGATGTATAAAGTTTAATTGATCTATGACGTTCACATATTTGCTGACTTATCTTGGAAATAAATGCTAAACATAAAGTAAATAAGATTTCTACAAAGCCTTAAAAATGTGGGAAATTTGCAAGTCTTTAAGCCGAAATGTGTGGCTGCAGTGTGTTGTGTTTGTATAATCATCAGCCAGTATTTACAGGTGTAAAAGACTGTTGGTGATGCATATGTGTCAGATATAGGATGTGAGGAAAGTAATTGATTTTGGAAAAGAAAAGGTGTGAGAGCCTTGAATAGTTTCTGTTTTTATCTATTGATCAGCTGATTGTTCTTTCTCTTCTCCAGCCTGGTCTCATTCCGGAGTTAACGCAGGAGGCTACGGAGGAGTCCCCTTTGCCCATCTCTTTTTCTGTTGGTGATGTGGTTTGGACCAAGGTGTCAGGATACCCCTGGTGGCCTTGCATGGTGACCGCAGACCCTGAATTCAACAGTCACTTCAAACAGAAACAGAAAGGTGAGACACAGTCACTACCACCTACATCCGTTTTGCTTTGCTTATATGTATGCCAGTGTATGGGACATGTTTTGATCTTGTTTGTTTGTTTTAGCAACCAGCAGCAGGTCGGGCCTCCTTTACCATGTGCAGTACTTTGGAGATGCCCCAGAGAGAGGTTACATCTTTGAGAAGAACATGGTGTCCTTCACAGGGGAGGATCAATACCAGGAGCTTAGCCAGGGTAACAAACAGCCAGCCTCCCGTGTCATCCACAAAAAGGTAAATTAGCTTCTTCTCCAATGTGATGCTGCTGTGTATTGACCTGTAGAGGATGTGGTGTGTTGTTGTTAAGAAAGGCTTGACTCAGAAACCCATTCAAATATTATACTTCCTTAAAATGTTTTGTACAAGGTGCGCTCTGAAAGAACAATCAGGCGAATTTAAAAAGTTGGTTTCAAACATAAATGTATTCTGCAACTTTAACACATTGATTATACGCATTATATATAGTTTTTTCAGCTATTTCCCCTGAACCTTACACAAGCAGTCAAAATTTTAGCCCATTTTCTCAATACTGCCAAACCAGAAAGGAATATTACATTTGTGCAGGGAATTTTTGACATGTGCCAAATGTTCTACTACAGAACGATGACAAGCTGCTAAACATATATGTAATCTCGTTTTAAGGATTGCCCACAATGTACAAACAAGTGTTTGTTTAATGCCATGTTCTTGGTAGTGACACATGTTCCCCGGTTCAAATCAGTGATTAAACGTCACCGCTGTGTTGTCTTTTGTAACTTGATGTGTAACTGTTGTATTTTTTCCTCGTGTCATGCAGACGGCTCCCTCTGTGCCCCGTAAACTCAAGGCTCAGTGGAACATGGGTGTCATTCAAGCCAAGGAGGCCGTCAGCATGTCACTGGATGAGCGCATGACCAACTTCGCATTTCTTTACGATGACAACGGGCCTCATTTGAACCCCCACATCATGGAGAAGTTGAGGCCAGAGCAGAGCAACAAGATGGACCAGGAAACGGAGTCTAGGCTTAGCCCAAATCTGCCCTCGCTGCTGGCGGACCCTGCCAACGGTCCCACAGCCGCCCCTCACTCCCAAGACAGCACTTCAGCAGGGAAAAAGACACAAGCACCCAAAACAAAACTCAAAACGGGAGAATGGCAGAAAAGGGACAAAGCCCATCCAAACGATTTCCTATTGAACGACACAGTTTCTTCCAAAGAAATGAGTCATCCGCAGCCGGCCTCACAGGTGAGGATACTCACTAAAACTGATCACCAGGGGAAGGCATGTGTCCTGCATCAGTTTAAGTTCTTCACGTGCAGAGGCTGCGAGGGTTTCGAGAGCAGACAAATGTATGAATGGTATGAGAACAAGTTGTAACTTCTCAAATCAGACTAAATGTAAAGTGGGGAAAAAGCTTTTCAGCCCAGTATAACCCAGGCACTAACAGGTGTGGTTTATCTTGTCACTGTTAATATTTTCGCTGCCTCAAAGTTTGTGTTTGCTTCATTGCATGTTTTTTTCTCTCCGTAGGGTCCCACCACTTCTGTACCAGACATACAAGCTGAATCAATCATACCTCAGAAGAGAAAGAGGAGACCCAAGCAGGCTCAGTCTCCCGTGAAGACTGTGAGGAGGAGGAAAAAATCTGCAGTCGACAGCACTTCTGACCCCGTGAAGAAAAGGAAATCAAAGCTGGGTTCTTCGACAGAAGACATTTCGGAACAAGTCTCACTTCCAGTTTCAGTTCCAGGTCAGTTGAAAGTTGAATCACAGGCAGCATTAGCCATTACTCTTTGGTTGAATTTACCATATGTGGCTAATAATGTAGTGAAGTGGTCAGTTTATTGTGGAGTTTATTGCTTAATGTAACCAGTACATTTAGGAACCTCCCCTCCTGAGTGTAGACAGAAAGTGAGTTTTTGTTGTTAGACTTATAAAACCAAGTAAGCCGTTAATCCTTGATAGCACTGAAGCTTAGAAGCACAGAGAATTTAGCTAAAACCCTGTTTCATAGTAGCGTGTTGCTTTTTAATGTCATCACATAACATCAAAATCCAATTTGTACAGACACTCGCTCAGAAAATCAGATTTTAATGGCAGCTGGGAGGTTGTTTCTTTACTATTTATGAAGCATAGAAAAAGCTTAAAGTCCTACTTGATGGAAGAACTGGAGATGGAACTTTCCAAAAACTCAACCAAAAGTTGATCCTCACCTGTAGTTAACCTGCAAAATGGTGTTTTCACACACATTTAGCTTTGTTAATTAATTTAAAAAGAGCCTTTTGTTGCCGTAGATGTCAAAGTGA
The DNA here is from genome assembly GCA_037975065.1 of Chaetodon trifasciatus. NCBI lineage: Eukaryota > Metazoa > Chordata > Actinopteri > Chaetodontiformes > Chaetodontidae > Chaetodon > Chaetodon trifasciatus. Next base: position 1,894,377 of record JBBMOE010000054.1, on the reverse strand, counting down.
AGAGAAGGCGAAAGCAAAAGTCTCCTGATGAGCAGAGGGCTGATTCCTCAGGTGAGTCGGCTGGCAGTTAATTTTTCTAAAACACACATCAGTAAATTTACAGGAATAAGAAATGATTATTTATTTTGGCTTTTTGTATGTAGTTTAGCCCAGTTCAGTGCTCGGAACATGATGGGAGAAAGCTTTTAAATGAACCATGAGGCTACTCGAACGCTGCATTTTCAACATTTCCTGTTTAACCGTTAACAGCAGATTCAAATCTGAAGTCGAACCCAAATTAGAGGAGTGTTCTCTCTTTTGTTTTTAGTCCAGGGGGAGTGGAAGAAGACCTCTAAAAGGCCACTAACAGACGCCGCAGCAGAAAAGGGGCAGCAGCCTAAAAAGAGACGTAAAACAAGCAAAGATGCTGAAAAAGAGGTGAGTTTTCAGACCCAGGAGTGCACGTCGCTGTGGAGACTTTAAATAACGTCTTATAAGAAGCAGTGTTTTTTAATACAACACATTTTTCTTCCTCTAATAAACTATTTAATAATTTCCTTTTCTTCATCACATCTGCAAACTTTCTCAGGCCTCCGCCTCAGAGGGAACAGACAAAAAGCAGAGAAGAAGAAAGAAAACTGAAAAAGACGTGAAAGAAACCAAGAAGTGGCTAAAAAAGTCACCAGCTGTCCTTACTGGTAAACCATCTTGTTAATCTGTGTTGAAGAAACCTCCTGCTCGGCTCTGCCGCCTCGCTCTCAGCTCCACATCCTGCCTGTGTCGTAGTGGCTCCGCAGTACCTACCTGTCATTGTTTCTTTTCACAGATGACCAAGACGCAGAGAAACCAAAGCGCAGGAGGAAAAGAAAGCAGGATGGAGAGAACCAGGCCACCCTCTCCAAGGCAAAGAAGAGCCGGTCCTCCCCATGTCCTGATCCCGAGGTCAGAGGGAATAAGTCTCATCACTCTGAGATGTACTAGTAAACCTGAGAAAGTTCTCAAGTGTTCAAAAGCTTAAACAGATTTAATCGTTACTTTGAAGTTTGATGTGGCTAAATCATTTCACGAGGGCAGTTTCGACTTTGACTTGACTTAGCCTCCTTCATCACTCCGGTGTGTTGGAAGCGAATGGACTTTACTTCATGTGATTGTAAATCGTGTTGCTGACGGCGTGAATGTGCAGCTGTAGAATAAAGTTCACCACATGTCGTTCGCTGCAGGGCTCTGGGAGCGAAGGACGTCCTGATTCTCCGAGCGACAGCTTGGACGGGACAAAGAAAGGCGAACGGAAGAAAGAGTTTGTCTGCCAGGTGCGTCTGTCCTCCCTTATGTCAATGTGAGACCTTTCTTGTGAAAAGGCTCCTTCACACAAGTGGTTTCAGTAAACACACATGTGGAATCACTCACATCTCCATCCCTGTGTGATCACTGTGGAAACTCATATACGTATTCTCAGTTTTAAATGTTTGTAGTCAACAGCTTCAGTTCTGGTTCGCTTTTCATTCTGATTTTATTTATTTATACACTGATGACTGAAATGTCTGCGTCTCTGCGTACGTTTTGACGTGTGTGTTTTCCCCTGCAGGCGTGTGAGCAGGCCGGTGAGGACTTGGTGCCCTGTGAAGGCCAGTGCTGTGGGATGTTTCACCTCCACTGTCTCGGCCTGTCATTCAAACCTGACGAGAAGCTGCAGTGTCAGGAGTGCAGGACGGGTGAGGAGTTCACTCACCTGATGTTTAAAGTGACGCCTTGCTGCTCTACGCTCACTGCACTCATCTGTTTTTCTTCTTCATCAATCTATGAATAATTTAGTCCTTTAAATCATGTCTCAGAATCTGAAAAATGCCCCCCCCCCCTTCCCTTTTGCTCCTCTCAGGAGTTCACTCATGCTTCAACTGTAAGAAGTCGGAGGGCACGGTGCGGCGCTGCCACGTCCCACACTGCGGCAAGTTTTACCACGATGCATGCATCCGCCTCAACCCCCTCACCGTGTTCGACAACAAGGGCTTCCGCTGTCCGCTCCACACCTGCCTGGGCTGCCACTACGGCTGCCGCACCAAGCACAAGTCCACCAAGGGTGAGGGTCACAGGCTGCGCTTTCACCGTGGAGCTTCCTTTAGATTTTGGTCCACTTTTAGTCAGTGAACGATCAATCCACTGATTTCTAAAGATTAGGAAAGGCTTGTTTTCATATCTATGTCATTATGTAAAGGCAGTTGCACTTGAGTTGATCTCTGGCACTCTGAACTTCACTGCAGCTGATGGAATTTTATTGTGGCTTATTTAAGGCTGTGTGGGCAGAACGTTTTTGAGTCAGCTCTCCAGTTTGATAACTGTGAGGGAAATTCATCGTCGTCAGCCACGAACAGTGACGTTTGGACAGCTTCAGGGTAGATCTGTTAAATGTTGAAAGAAAAAGAAAGGAAAGGAAAAAAGTAGAGACGGATGGTGTTCAGTGTCCAGTCATGAAGTTACTGATGTTTAGTTTTCCTTATAAGATTAATTTGAGCCTCACAGTTACAGACGTTGAACTCCACTCACAAATGTTGTATTTTTCAGTTTCTTTGATTCTATAATTTGGTCGCTTGTTTTCGATATCTGTCTAATCTGGTGTGTCCGTCGCTCTCCGTACTGTAGGTAGGCTGATGCGTTGCCTGCGCTGCCCCGTCGCGTACCACGCCGGTGATCTGTGCGTTGCTGCAGGCAGTGAGATGATCACCAACTCCACCATCATCTGCACCAACCACTTCAACGCCAAGAAGGCCTACAGCCACCACAGCCACGTTAATGTCAGCTGGTGCTTCGTCTGCTCCAAAGGTTTGCCTCTTGGCTTCTCTCGCTAACAAGGAGGGCAGTTACCAGTAGCCATGTTTGATCGTTCTGTGTTTACTTTGCCAGCCAGCCGTGTAAGTCTTTTGTGCGGGTGAAGCCATATTTCAGCTGTGGAACGTTTTATACTAAACCTCATTTGACACCGGTAAACATGAGCGGTTTTCCTCCATGACTGTGCCTGTTTACATTTTATTTAGCTCATTACTTCACTTCAGCTGAGGCATTTATCCAAAGCGGCTCACAATAAGTGCATTCAGCCATATGGACACAACCCATCATGTAATGAATCATGTAAGCACATTTAAGCTGAACTGCTTCAGGTCACAGCAGACGAGATAAACCTCCTGGATCCTGATGCCCTTTGGCTTGTGATCAGTTTAGTTTGTACATGGCAGCAAAAACAACAGCAGCAAATTAAAACAGCACGCTTTGTGAGACTTTCTGTTTCCCTGAATTTCAGTGTTCTGTTTCATAGTTTGTTGTTTTTATGTAAGTGGAGGTTTTCTTTATTTCAGGAGAGGTGGCCCACCTCTGCCATCAAACACTGCAGGAGATCCTGCTTTAATTTGATGTAATAGCTCCACGGAGGAAGAATTATGTGAAGTAAAAGGTTGTAGATTTTCCAAATGTTCTTGTAGAGCATTAACATGTGCTCTGAAATTGATTAATATCTCCTTAATGTCTATAAAGGGTAATAAGAAAATCATTTTGGCACGGCCAGCTGCACTGGGGCTGCAGAGGGGAGGGTGTGTAGCTCTTCATCACACATAATGCCGCAAATCAAATCAGGAAATGCTGAACTACAGCAGTCCCCGAGCATCGGTTTTCAGTTGAAATCGCAGCCAGTTTTGCAGACGCGGCTGTGATGTCGTGGGAGTTATTTTCTGAAGTTGTGTCAGATGATACTGAAACCCAGAAAGCGAGTCAGTCAAAAGTTTGATGCTGAATAATTTTCACTTTTCAGTATATAAAGTGATTAGCTTTGTGAGTAAGAGTTTGCTCTTCAGTGTAAAGTCCTGTGGAAATGCCTCTGAGTCTCTGTACCAGTCCACCTGTATCCACTCAGCTTCACAGCCCAAACACACACACAGCAGCAGTGTGTGTGGGGGTCGATAGACGGGTGGGTACGTGGCAGTTTTTTGGGCTGCGACCTGGACTCGTTTCACTGTGCTTGTTTTTATCACGCTGCACACATGACTCAGCTGTAATTAGTGTAAATTCTTCCACGCTCGTCTAAAAAGCTTAATTTAAAGTCTGATGTGTTGCAGGAGGGCAGCTGCTGTGCTGTGAATCCTGTCCAGCAGCTTTTCACCCCGACTGTCTGAACATCGCTATGCCTGATGGGAGCTGGTTCTGCAACGACTGCCGGGCCGGGAAGAAGCCTAAATACAGGGACATCATCTGGGTCAAACTGGGAACGTACAGGTGAGACAAACTGTCCTCCACTCCGCCGTCTTTTCTGATTCCACCCAAACGTTTGCTTCTCATTGTTCCACATTGAGCATTGCCCCTGAATAAAGAACTCCGACCTGTTCCTGCCGCTTTACCTCCTCAGGTGGTGGCCTGCAGAGATCCACCACCCCAGAAACATCCCCACCAACATCCAGCACCTGCGGCATGAGATCGGAGAGTTCCCGGTCTTTTTCTTCGGCTCCAAGGACTATTTCTGGACTCACCAGGGACGAGTGTTTCCCTACATGGAGGGAGACAGGGGCAGCAAGCACCAGAGGACCGGCATCGGCAAAGTCTTCAAAAATGGTGAAGATTTACCTCCTAGAAACACATTTTATGCACTTTTTATAATCAGATGAACACAGGTGAACACAATCATGACCAAAAGTTGCATCAAAGCACAACTGTTACACATAATTACAGAAAATGAGTCTTTGATTTTTACCTTCATAGTTAAAGCTGGGACAGAGGAAAGTTCACTTTAGGAATCTTAGTATGACATGCAGCACACTGAACTAAACAGATCTGTATTAAAACTGAAGTAATGTGATGAGCCCTGACACCGTTTTCCCTCCTCAGCTCTGTTGGAGGCTGAAGCTCGATTCAAGGAGATAAAAATTAAACGAGAGGCCAAGGAGGCGCAAGAGAACAGCCGAAAACCACCCCCATACAAATTTATCAAGGTCTGGAATCTCATTGTTTGCTTTTGTCTCTCAGTCATGAAAGAATGAACAAATGATGAACTGCAGTTAACTTTTATCCCCTGCAGACCAAATGCATAATTCTGAAAACGTTATCTTTGGTTAATGGCTCCGTTTCAGGTCAATAAACCCTTCGGGAAGGTTCAGGTCTACACCGCAGACATCTCTGAGATCCCCAAGTGTAACTGCAAGCCGACAGACGAGAGGCCGTGCGGGTTCGAGTCCGAGTGTCTGAACCGCATGCTGCAGTACGAGTGCCACCCCCAGGCGTGTCCCAGCGGGGAGCGCTGCTGTAACCAGGACTTCACCAAACGCCTCTACCCAGAGACCAAGATCATCAAGACGCCCGGCAAGGGCTGGGGCCTGGTCTGCCTGCGGGACATCAAGAAGGTGAGGACACCGGCTCTCCCGCTGTGAGACAGCTTTTAATGGGACCAGTCGATGTGACGCTGATGTACATGACACATTTCACTTTGACATTAAAGGATCTTTTTCTTTGGACCAGTGTCAAAACAGCCCCTACGAATCCCCTAAGTGTTGTAAAAGTGTGGTGTGAACAGTTTATTGTAGGCGCTTTAGCCAATATTTGTCCTTTTCATAAAAAGAAAAAATGGATCATTGGAAATCCTGCCTGTCAGCTCGTGACATGTCTAGTATCGAGACGTTTCTGGTCTGATGTGACGTTTCTCATTCAGGGCGAGTTTGTGAACGAGTACATCGGAGAGCTGATAGACGAGGAGGAGTGCAGGGCGAGGATCAAGTACGCCCAGGAAAACAACATCACCGACTTCTACATGCTCACCATCGACAAGGTCAGTGCCGAGCCGGAGGCCGCGAGCACTTTCAGCTCCGCAGTGTGACCGGGCGCTCTGTCCTCAGCAGCAGCGCCATTTCCACTGGGAGCGAGATAAACGCAATGGTATTGCATTGGGAATGTTGCAGTCCAGGCATCTGTAACATTACAGTAGTCAGTACTACAAAACGCAGCCTGCGGAGTCCTGGAAATGGATCATCTGCTGATGTATATGATGATGATGACGATGAGAAAGTTACTCTGGAAGAAGATGCAACAAATCTCTCACTTTCTTTGTCTTTTTAAGGACCGGATCATCGACGCCGGTCCGAAGGGAAACTACTCTCGCTTCATGAACCACAGCTGTCAGCCCAACTGTGAGACGCAGAAGTGGACGGTGAACGGCGACACGCGGGTCGGCCTGTTCGCCGTCTGTGACATCCCAGTAGGTGAGGCTGATGGGAGCTTTGTCTGCAGGTTCCTCTCGCGTCTCTGAAGAACGATCACATTTATAAACCAAGAAGAAGAAGAGCTGGACAGTTGATCTTTTCAGCCAGGTCCCGCCTGCTCACAGAGTTGGTTTTTCCTGTTCTTTAACTCGCAGGGACTGAGCTGACCTTTAACTACAACCTGGATTGCCTCGGGAACGAGAAGACCGTCTGTCGCTGTGGCGCTCCCAACTGCAGTGGTTTTCTCGGCGATCGTCCTAAGGTGAGTATCACACCTGCAGGGTCGTGTCATGATGTGATAAATGACCTCAATCACTATAAAAGCATCAGATAAATCGACGGCACTGTTTCTGGAACATTGATGTCTGGGCGCTCTTTGGTGGCTGGATGTTTTTATTTCTATGGATCACGTCATGTTCAGGTGCAGTAATTAGGAGGAAAACTCTTAGTTAAAGATCAGATAGTTGAAGGATATGCTCATGCAAAACAAGGCTTTAATAAGTGCTTCATAATGACTCTTACAAATCCCCCCAGCACTGATCAAACATGTCTCATCGCAGAACTCAAACGGCCACGCAGCCGAGCAAAAAGGGAAAAGGTTGAAGAGGAAGTATAAGAAGAGGAAATCGGAAGGAAAGAAGAAATCTGAGGACGAGTGTTTCCGCTGCGGGGACGGAGGACAGCTGGTGCTCTGTGACAAGAAGACCTGCACCAAAGCTTATCACCTGTCCTGCCTGAACCTCACCAAGAGGCCGTTTGGTAGGACACGCCTGAAGCACACGATCGTTAGCATGAGCACGAAGCACGATCATAGACACACACACACACACACACACACACACACACACACACACACACACACGCTGACCACTAAATTCACTCCATCTTATTTCCAGAATACAGTAATTTTACATCAAAAACACCAAAAAGTGATACACACGTGTGTTTTTAACATGTTATTTACGTTGAACTGTGTTTCGTAGAGTCTCACTCTGCTTGGATCTTGAATGAGACGTTTCTTGATTGTACTTAGGAAACGTTTTGTAGGATCTTCCTCTTATTAAAGCCGACTCGCTGACGAGCGGCTCATCGCTGCTGGGAGGTGATGACAGGACAGTGTTGTAGGTGGGGGGTGAGTGGTGCTGTAGACCTCCTCCTCCTCCTCTTCCTCTGATGAGGTTTCCACAGCCTCCTTACATAAGCGTGACTGGAAGGCTGAGCGTCCTCTCGGAGCTTTGTGTCTCCAGTGTTTGTCCTTCAGGTCATCTGTGTTCTAAACTTTGTGTCCCTGTGGCTCGTCCTCCTGCAGGCCGCTGGGACTGTCCCTGGCACCACTGTGACGTCTGTGGGAAGAACTCGGAGGCCTTCTGCCAGCTCTGCCCCAACTCCTTCTGCAAGGCTCACCAGGAGGGGGCGCTGCGCCCCTGGCCTCCCACGGGGCAGCTGTGCTGTCTGGAGCACGACGAGCTGGAGGGAGCGGAGCACCAGGATCAGAACGTCGACTCCGAGACCAGTGCGACAGCCGCCGCCGCCGTCGCCGGCCGTCCTCCCAAAGGCTCCAGGAAGGCGGACGGAGCCGAGGCCAAAACTAAGGGCTCCAAGAGGAAAGCAGCGGAGGCCTAAAGTGACCTTTGACCCCTCAGAGAGCCACAAGACCAAATTAGACTCTGACACCCGCCTAAACCCCCAGACAACGACGTCATCAGGATCTCCAGAACCAACACACTGTACATCGTCATCATCAGGGAAAGCCGCTGATCCCTCACGCTCCGCTTCTTACCTTCCAGCATTTTCAGGTTCGTTTTCACCTGCCTGCACTGAGGCGACACACCTGTGGCAAAGCACAAAGCGGCAGAGCGAGCGCAGGTCGGGAAACGTCCTTCCACCGACCACACTGCCTTCTTTACCTTTCCTTTCCTCGTTCTCTCCGTTTCCATCATTTGATTTGATCGAAAGACTGAACCAGCCGGAAGTCGAACTGAGCGCCGCCGTCTGCTAACTTGAATTTCAGTGACCCCCTTCGCTCAGCACGGACCACCTTGAACAGCAGAGTTTTATAGCTATATTTATATATGTGTATATCAAAGACCAAAATTATGATTACTGGAACAGTGTAAGACATCGAACAGGTTGCCAAATGGATTGTTTTTATTTTTATATATAGTGTATATATTCCAGATTTAATATCGACCACCAGGACACTATGGATAGGCCTCAGATGACCTCTTTACTTCCATTTGGTAGCCTTAGGTTACATTTAACTGTAGACTTGTGTTGATATTTGACAGCCTGTTGTTGTTTTAGCTCAGTTTAGATTTGATCCTTTCTTTCCGACATGCTGAACGATGGCACCACAAACCGTTTATCTACCTGCCTGTCCGGAGCGCGAGGGAGCGCACAGAGTATTAAACTGCCGTCTCACGTGAAAACACTATGGAGAGCTTCACAGGTCTTTAACGCTCGACGCCACACCTCAAATGAAGGCGCACGTTTGTTTTCCCGAGTCGAGCTTTGAGTCCTGACCTTATGGTGCTGTTTATTTTCCACTGAAGTATCCGGAGCCTGAGGTACACAGGTTTTTATGTATAAATATACACACCGTGCTGATCGAATATTTGATCCTCAGGACGTTTTTAGTCTCAAACTGCATCCTGCTCGTCGTTTCGTACTCTAACGCGGGCTAACGGCGCGCTGGCTGACACCTTGTAACTGCGATTCTGGTGAATCTTTTGTATTTGTACTCGACGTGAAGCATTACAAGGAAGCTGGAGTACGGTGGCCACTGAAGGACATGTGAGGTTCGGCCCGGCGCGCTCAGACTCCAGCGTTCATCTCTCAGTTCATGAGCTGCTTCAGCCTCGGCTCGAGTCGACGGCGCGATGCTGACGCTGCCTCAAAACCAGAAGTGTCGTCAAGTCATGATCACAGCTGAGAAAACAGAAACAAACTGAAAAACACGACATTAATCAGAGATTAAATCAGTTAAATCGATGGTGATCAATCACATCACCATTCATAAAAACATGATCAAGAAGAGTTAAAGATTGAAACCAAACGCTCCAGATTTGACGTTTTTCAGTGTAATCTGACGTTTAAATACCAAATGAAACCTTGAAGATTAACAGCAGATTGAAGTGGTCGTACATTATGATGCAGGTTTTCAGTATTAACGGTCAAACTGGAGTTTAAGTCGTGACGCTGAAGGAACGTCAGCTGCAGCCGACGCCAAGTTTAACGACACTGAAGGCTGCGCTCTGGATTGTAGAGGAACTTCCTTTCACAGTCTCCACGTTAAAGTATGAAGATGATCCCGGCGGACCTTCACCACACGATCAGCCTGAAGTTCAGCTGGTCTGAATGTGAGCCGAGGTTTCCGAGCGCTCTGAAACGTCCTGCAGTGGCCACCGTAGCTGGAGCTTTGGTTTACACGTTCTCTGCCTCAGCGATCGTCGTCCGCCTCTCGGATGTTGGCGGCTCGTTTCAGACGTTTAATCTTAAAGCTTTTTGTAAAACTTCTCCAGAAAGCAGATGGAGATGTTCAGACGCGACAGGAGGCCATTTTTAGAACTGCACCTTTTTCCTTCGTTTTTTTCTTTTTTTCCAAGCGTTTTCATTTTTCCCAGGGCGCGTGAATGCGACATGTCCAGAGGTGCAGCGAGTCTCGTACGAGTATTTTCGACTTTGTGTGTATCCTAACCTTGTGTTTGAGTGAATGTAGTCAGTTGTTTTGTAAGCACTGTAACTCCTGTAGAGCTGAAGCGTAACGTGTGCGTAGGGGTTTCATTCTGTAACTACTGTCATAGTAAACCAGAGACTAATGTGTACATACTGTATAAGTGCTAATAGTGATGCATCTATTGTAAATATCATACAATTTCTCTGACATTGTATGTTTTTTTGTTTGTTTTTATTTTTTTTTCTTAATGCAGTGCTGAAACACTTTGTGCAGGATCTCACGTCTGTTGAATCATGCAATAAAAAGTGACCAAACATGCATCAGCTGTGTGCTCCCGTCTTCACCTGTCGGCATGTTTAAACCTTCAGTGTCACGTTAAAGGTCCACTGTGGAGGAAAAAAATGGAATATCGTGTGTGGAAGTGTGTCTTCTTCGTTGGTGTATAGTCAAGTGTTTTCATACGTTTACACTGAGCCCTTTAATGTGTACTGCCTTGAAGAGGAGGGGGGGTTTAGTTGGTTGCAGTTTGTGAACTCCCCACTAGGTGGCTCCAAATCCAGCACACTGCTCCTTCAAATCAAACTCAATAAAAAAAAAAAAAAAACTTTAAAGTTCAGCCTCAAAATGAACTTTTACAGATTTTTAAGAAAGTTGCTCAAATTATTTTTTAAAGACTAAAACTTTTATTTTCACTTTTTGTGGAAACTTTTTAAGGTTTAATCCAACCGAAATGATAAACTGAAAAATAATCAACAGCTATTTCAATAATTGATTTCATGATGTTTTTTGGTCACACTTGTTATAAAAGTACAAATACTCACATTAACCGGCTGCTTGTTAGCATACATGTTCGTAGCACATCGGCTCTTCATTAGTTATCATAAAGCGCTTACTAATGTCTTATTCTGGTGATTCAGATTAAGATTGTAATTCATGTCACAAAAACTACTATCAATAAGCAATAATTAAGAGGTTTTTGGATGATTGAGGGAAAAGCTTCAGCTAAAGCCTGAGTAGTTGTAGAAAGTAGTCGTGCAGAATCATGAACAGCTGCTTCATGACTGATAAAAAGCCAAAGTGCTGCTAATATTCATGCTAATGCTAATGCTAAAGGACAATTTTTTTTTCTTTTTTTTTTGGTAAAACACTTTCTGGATTCCTTCTGTGATGCTTCAATTAAATATCTCCAAGTTTTTTGATTCTTAGTTTGACAAAACATCAGATAATTGTGATATTTTTACTATTCTAAAATTTTATGGGCTGAACAGCTGATTGATTGATTGATTGATCAGTCGATCACGAAAAGTACTGTCGCACTTTCACACCTCAACATTTTAATGGTTTTAAAGAGTTCTGATGGTTCTGCATCTGTCTTCATTTAGTTAATTTTAAATTAAGGTTTTGTTTGTTTTTTAGTCACAAAATGTGGATCTCATTGTGAGCTAACCTGAAGACGTCTTATAAATACCACAGTTTATCAGCAGTCAGTCATGTGATTATTACAGCAGCAGTTTGTCCATGAGGTTCACGATGAAGCTTGAAGCTTTTTAACAATAATTAATTTAATACGTAAACTTAAAAGCCTTTAAGGGTATCCTCAGCAAACACTGATACTGATTAAAGCAACACTTTTTCCAGGATCGACGCTCTGAAATGGATCTAATCAGACTGTTTGTTCTTTAATGTTCCAGATTTCAACTCAAATTTTTGCCATTTTCACTCGTATTTAAGGAGTTTTCCTGTTTAGACAGTTAATATTTAAAAGAATTTGGCTTCTGGTCTCAAATGAAAAAAAAAAGATGTTTATATTCTTCAAAATAAGTCATTAAAATGCAAAGTTGTTTTCATTGATTAACCTTCTCACTTCATAGGTTTTGTCTATAAAACGTTAGAAAACGCTCGTTTAGTTCAGTGATTAATCGATCACTAAAACAGCTGACTAATTGATGGCTTAGCTCAGTAAAGATCTACTGATAACTGAAGATCAGCCTCTCGCTGCGGTCGTTAACATCCGTCTCACACACACACCCACACACACTTCAGTCCTGCAGAGTTTTTATTCTCTTCGAGACAAAAGACAGAACAAGTTTCATTTTGCATAACAGTAGTACAGCAGCGGCCGAGGGTACAAAACGCCATTTGATAATTCAGTGTAAAAATAACTCTACTCATACCTCACACCTGTGCCGTCCTCTCGTAGTGCAAACGCTTCAAATAAAAGTTAGGCACATGATGGATACGATACGATCGCAGTTCAATTACACTTGTAGACGACGAGCAAAACGTCTTTCTGGATTCCTTCTCTGTTCAACGAATGTTCAACAATCGCAGACTGGAGACACGATGACAGCTGGAGTTTAGGTGGCGATAAAAGGGCAGTTTGACTTCCTGTTTGTGCAGCGGCGTGAACGCGTCTCGACACCTGCGGTCAAAACGCTGACTGAAGAGTCAGCGAGCAGACGGTGGACTGACCTCCAGACGGCGTGAAGTTAAAGATGACTTTTTGCATTTTCAGCAAGAAATTAGAGCTTTTCCCAAAGTCTCAGACCTCCATCAGCTCGTCGTTGCTTTGGTTTGTTCACAATCATCACTGGAAAAGGAAACTTTCAAAGCTTTCTAAAGACTCTGACTCCTCAAACTCTCTCAGCGATCAGCAGCCGTCAGCTCGTTGGCTGTGAGAAGACAGAAAGAAGTGAAAGAACGGGAGCAGTGGAGGTGAAGCTGAGGTCTGAGGGTCAGAGAGCTGAGAGACAAATCACAGAAATCTTCAAGAACTGCGTCTTTAGCTTCACGTCATCTGTTCCTCGCTCGACGGTCCAGAGCCAAACGTTGACCGGAGCCCGAACGTCTCCACGCCGCCGTCGCTGTTACCATCCGATGAAGCTTAAAAAGGCCGCCGGTCGTTCTTCGTCACGCGTCACACTGCACGCCGATGGTCCCCATCACGACTCCGCCCTCGCTGCTTTAGCTTGTAAATATCTGAGCGAGCGTTTAAGTGGCAACTTGACATCTTTCTACTTTAAGAGAGAAAAAAAATCAGAATAAAAACTAGCTCCAAATAAAGTACAAAGTAAAATATTTCCCAGATTTACATATGTTACAAATAAAAAATAAATATCAGCTCTGTTTTTAATCTAGGCATTTTACCATTCGTCCAGAAAAATAAAGGTACAAAGAGCGACGTCGTTCTTTTCCGACTGACACAGTGCAGCTTATTTTCACCCCGAGGCGCTCGCCATCAGGAGGCCAGCACGCCTCGCCGGATGATGTCGGACCCGTAGCGGCGGCCGAGAGACGCGTCGCCCCTCAGCTGGTGGGAGTGACAGCGTTTCAGGCAGGGCTCCATCTCGCCGTCGGCCGCTTTGGAGTCGGAGGCGTAGCCGTCGTTCTCCGTCCCCGTGCGCAGTCTGGTCCTCGGGTACGACGGCTCCGGCGTGTTGGTCAGCGGCCTCAGCAGCGGCTTGCGGTGCTCCTCCTCCTCTTCCTCCTCCTCCTTCATCATAGCCGTCGGAGGCCTCTCGCTCCTCTTCGGGATCCTGAACTTGCCCCAGCCTTTGAGGTGTCCGCTCACGGGTCTGCTGGGCGCGTGCGACCCGTTGGCGTGGGTTTTCCTCAGACACCCGTTGGCCTTGGCGGCGGCGGCGTCTGAGACCGCGGCGGCTCTGTTCAGCTTAGTGTTGGTCACGTCCAGAGAGGCGGGGATTCTTTTGGACATGCGCTCGTCCGTGAAGTAGTCGTCGTTGTCAGAGTTCCTGATGTCGACCAGCCGGACGGACACGGTTCTCTCCAGGTGTTTGGAGCCGAACCTGCTCTTCACCTGGCCGGGGAAGCTTTCCGTCACGTCCCTCCTCCTCTTCCTCCTCTTCTCCTCTTGCTCCTGGTCGCTGTCTCGTTTCTGTCTGGCCGGCGCCTCGTGCTCGGGCCCCGGGGCCTCCCTCCTCGGGCCTTTCCTGCTCTCGGGTTTGTGCAGCCTGACGGTGACGGTTTCCTGAACGAGTTCTGGCCTCGGAGGCTTTGGGACCGGAGCCTCGTGGCTGATCTCGTGGACCGCGGCGTCGCCCGCGGCCTCGGCGGCCGACGGCTCTTTGCCTCGGAGGCCTTTGCCGTCCTTCGTTTCCAGTGGTTTGCTCAGACTGTCCTTCCTGTGGGTGTGCGGGGAGTCGGGGAGGCCTTTCCTCTCGCTGCTTTTCCTTTTTTCCTGCTTCAAAGAGCCTCGTTTGGTTTTCAGTCCAGACTGGCTCCAGGAGGAGCGAGACTGGGAGCCCTGAGACGACAACCAGCCCAGAGAGAAGAGCTTCTCCAAGTCCTTCGCTGAAGGGTCGCCTGCAACAGACAAGAGGTCAGGACGGCGTTATTAAAACTATATGATGACAGTTTTTAAAGGTGAGCTTTAAGCTTTTGAACCCAGTTAGAAACAGAAACATGTTCATTGGACTTGTGTCTTTTGTCTCTTGCTTTTCTTCTTCTGTTGTTCTGTAAAACCTGACTGTGGATGCAGACCTGATTCTACACACACAGGCTTCAGTAAAACACCACAACCAACGTGGATTTCTAGATCAAAAATGACCCGAAATGTTGCTGTTAGAAAGTTAAACTCTGAGTGAGACTCGGTGGACTCACCTGTGAGCAGCTCGTGGTCCAGCAGGCGGACCTGCTGCTGGAAGATCTGCTCCTGGACTCTCCACAGCGAGCGCTTCATCTTCTCCCGCCGAGTCACCATGTAGGTCAGGTTACGAACCTGCGGAGGACGAGCGTCTTTGAACGTCTCGCACATCATACTCTAATACACTGTGTACACTTTCACAGTTGTCTGTGCGTGTTGTACTCGTTATTCATACTTTAACACAGATTTCATGCTACATGCTCGTGCTTCCAAAAAACAATTTCATGTAAACTGTCTGTGAGGTCAGGACTACAGGTTCAGAGGCCAGATCCAGACGAGGTGACTAAATCTGGTCTTCTGGTCTTTTATTTTGAAGGAGTTATTGAATTTAAACCCTTTAGATTCAGCAGAGCACAAAACACCTGAAGTGTCTAAACCTAAAGACAGGCTGCAGGTCTCAACCTGAGACGTGGACTTGAGTCTTCTTTGTGGGTTTTAATGTGACCGCTTCCTGTCTCGGCTCGTTCGTGCTCCTGTGAGCGGACACTCACCCTCTCCAGGTCCTGCCGGAGGTGCGTGAAGAGCTGCAGGCGTCGCAGCAGCACCTCCTGCTCGCGGCGCGCCAGGCTCTCCTCCTCGTCCTTCTTGGGCGTGAGGAGCGGCTGGTTGAAGTTGGCTTTGCGTTTCAGTTTCCAGTACTGGTAGAGGAAGTCCACCACCTCCGGCGGCAGCTTCAGGCGCCCGGCCACCTCCTCCACCTCCACGAACCGGTAGAAGTCCTCCTCCATGGCCTCCAGCTTCAGCTTGCGGAAGTTGACTCTCTTCTCCTGCTGGCGGCTGCTGAGCTCCTCCAGATCGCTGCTGAGGAGCTGAGGAGCCGAGGAGGAGCAGGGGACGGCGTCCTCCTCCCCTCTCACCCTGCCTCTCCTCTTGCCCTTCTTGTCTCTGGCGCCCTCCTTCTCCTCCTCGCCCCCCGAGTCTCGGTCCCGGCACTCGGCGCCCTCGAGCCCCGAGTGTTTGGGGCAGTAGGACTTGAACTTGACCTCGTCGTCCTCGGTGAGGATGGTGTTCATCTCCAGGCTGGCGTGGAGGCCGCACGTCACGTGGAAGGCAGTCCGGCAGTTTTTCGCTGAGCACTGCGGCAGCGAACACAACACCGTGAGAGAAGTACTGTTAATACAGATGATCATCACCTCTATCTGCATTATGTCTGATTACTATTAAAACACAGAGTTTAAAGTTAAACTGAACAAACTTCAAGCAGAAACGTTTCAGTTTGAGCTGCCTGTAAAGTCATTGAAGTTCAGTTTCCCTCGTTCGTTTGGGTGTGAAAAGCAGAAGTAACGCTCTGCTGCGTCAAAGTGTTCGAACACGCCGGGTCACGCTTCGCTTCTCGCGTCTCATTGGACGATGGAACGCGAGCGTGGGCTCACCTGTATGCACGCTCCGGTCTTCTCTTTGCACAGGCAGCAGATCAGAGCCCATCTGTTGCTGGGAATCTGGGACACGTTGGTGATCGGCTCCATCTTCTCTGGATTCCCGATGCTCACCTGCACGTCCAACACGTAACGGGTCACATGTTCACAAACTTCCAGTTAGTGTCCACATTCAAATACGCACGCACAGCTTTCTGTTTGCAAAGACTAAACATGTTGTGTTTGCGTGTTTAGCACTTTGAGGATATCTTAAATAAGATCAGCGTCAGTGACATCACTCCTGAGATTAAAAACTGTTGTGTTCAAACTGCATAAACACACACACACACACACGTACAAAAACAACAACAGACAGACAGGTTTCATCGTCACCTCTGGAATCCACAAGGCACAGCTGACGTGGACCCACTTGGTTCCACTCCGGGTGGGCTTCATGGCCCCGCCCTTCTTGGGACATAACTGGCACTTTGGCAGGATGCCGAGGGCGCAGATCCGGCACAGCCAGCTGCCCTTCGGGACCTTCTGGATGCCGTAACACGCCTGGAGACAGACGCAGAGGCAGCAAGCGGAAATCAATAGAGCAGCAACCAATGGAGACAGCGTGTGTGTGCGTGTGTGCGTCTGTCAGACGAAACCACAGCAACAGCTGATGTGAAATATAAGAAGCGTCTTTTTCATTTTGCTTTTCACCGCAGTGAAACCAAATGACGTCTTTCGGTGCAACGAAGTCCTGACGGTTTGGTTAAAAACATCATTTCAGTCATGTGTTCACAAAGCGGTGAACCTCGCGCCTCACCGGTGAACGACTGAGCCTTTCCAGGACGCCTTTCATACCCAATCATGACACTATCACCTGTTACCTGTTGCTGCCATCAAATTCGATGCGCTAATCAACATTAGCCAGGAAGGCATTACACGTTAACCGCACGGGATTTGAACCTGTGGTGCTTCTGCGAGATGTGACTGATGTGCTACCATTACAACACAGGTGAGGGAGACAGTAGCTTCAACACATCACATATGTCAGCTCACTGCACACATTCAGCCTCTGAGCGTAGTTATGAGCTAACATATGACACAGCAGTCTGAGAGAGAGCTAAGCTACCTGCAGCGGGACGGACTTTCGCCTGAGCAGTCACACCTGAGCGTCGCTCACGCTGAACACTTAACACCACCCCATAATACAGACGGGTCAGAGGGAAACACTAGAGTGCAGAGTGCATGTTCCCACTTCATGTTTGTGTGTGTGATGAAGTCGGTGGTCTAGATTGTGTCTGAAGGTATTTTGAGCAGTAGCTGCCTGAAGGCTGGTTTTCAATCATCTCTTTTCAGTGTTTTCATTGGAGGCAGTAAAAGTGTCATTTCAGTGGGACGCTGAACTTTCAGTTTAGTCTCAACCATTGAAGATCTTCAGCTGATGCTCTCTGATAAAGTGCTTCAATCTAGAGAGGCAGTAAAAGCTGCCTAAACTCACGTAGCAAAACACTAAAAACAAGAGCTTTAACCCTTCGCAGTGAAGAGGTGTGAGTGCGCCCAGCCCGCGAGCGTTGACCTCTGACCTGGTGAACGCAGATGTTGCACTTGTCGCAGAACACCATCTCGTTGTTGTCCTCCCCGTCGGGCGACTGGCAGACGTCGCACACCACGTCCTCGTCGTACTCGATGCCCAGCCCCTCCTCCGTCTCCATGGCGTGCGTCATGTTCTCGTGGCAGCAGCGCTCGAACTCCTCCATCGCCCGCTCCATGGTGATCTCGTCCAGCGGCGACACGGCTGCAGAAATGGAAAGCGAGCGTTTCCTGACTGAAGTTTGTCTTGTCTTTGTTGCCATGAAAGCTTTTATTAATCAACTCGACCGCAGACATCGAAACCTCCTCCAGAAAAGTCCAGTTTCATCACTTTCACAGTTCATTTAAAGCACTTTATACACTTCATACAGCCACTCAGCTTCTAAAAAATGTTCAATTTAACTCAAATATCATGAGGATCAAGTTTTAACATTTAAATTTTTCTCTGTCTAAATGGCCGACAAAGCAGTGACGATACGCTTAAATACAGATTCAGCTTTTAAGTTTCCTCAGAGTCATGTGACCAACAAGAGCTCAACAGCAGACAACAGTCAAAACAACAAGGGCAGCCTAAAATAAATCAGGTCAGTCTGATACACAGAGATGATGAGGAGAAGATGGAGGAGGAGGTGAAGCTGAGAACGTGTTCAGGACAAGATGAGACTCAAAACTCATGAATCATGTGGTCGGCTCCTCTCAAGAGAAGACGTTAGTGTGGCTTTGTTTTCACATCCAGGGATGACAATGAAAGTAAACCTGAGACTTTAACTTGTTACAGAAAGAGCTGAGAAAAACGCATCAATGTGAAAGAGAACGTCCAGTCGAAGCATCTTCAAGTGAGTTTGCATGACGCTAAAATTCAGACTTTATAAAAACAACCTGAGCGACGCCTTTAAGGCCTTCAGTTCACGCTCTGAGACAGAAACTTCAGACTCTGACTGAGAGAAACGGCTGCTGTGGAAGCTGAACTGGACTGAAACATGCTGCTCACAAACATCAAACAGAGACTCAGTCCACGTCAGCAGCTTCGCTCTGACTGAAAGTCAGTCACACACACACATTTCCATTCACAGACTTTTCGGTTAACCCTCTTCTGTGACTCACCCATCTCTGCAAACTCCTCGTTGGCGATCTGCAGCCAGGCCACGTCCTCCTCGTTCAGGTCGTAGCGGCACATCCCGTCCGCCAGCGTCCGGATGTCCACGTAGCCCAGCGCCTCGGCGCCCGACGTCCGGATCAGCTTCTTCGGCCTGACGAACATCACCTCCTTTCCTTTCTCTGCCAGCACTCTGCGCAACACAGACCAGAGTTCAGTTCACTGTCCTGCCTTTACAGTCTGGGACCGAGCATTGTCTGTCCCCTCGCTCCTCCGTCCCCCCACCCTCAGTGTAGACTGCTCTTAATGTCTTGCCTGGTCAAATACAGGTTATGCTTCCCTCACAGCAGTAGCTCCTATTCAAGCCATGAAAAACTGAGGATCTTAAGGATTTTAAGGACTTGTTATCGTGCAAAAAAAGGCCACCTGAAAGGAGCCAAACGCCAGTTAAAACCTTCCTTTGGAGGACAAATCTGAGGGCCGCCAGCAGCAGGCAACTTTTCAGACATACACTTCAATGATTTGTGTCTCTGCAGGTTTTCTCATTCAACCTTTCTCTGACTTTGTCCTTGCTGGGAAGCAAACTATGCCGAAGCCAAACAATGGCTTGGTGACACACAGGCTTTTAAATCAGCTGCCTGCTGCACACACAGCCGTCAGACATCGCTCATCAAACGTGACTTTCTTGCTCGCAGCGGTTCTTCTTTCGCCTACCTGGTGACGGGCTGCGGGATGGACTGCGGGCTGACGGGAACCTGGACGCCCTTCTCCCACTCCTGCCTCCACGGGTCGGCGAGGACGTAGTAGTCCTCAGGGTTGAGCTGGTACGAGTCGTGCACCTTCATGGCGGTGATCAGGTCCGTCCTGAAAACCTGCAGCGGACGCATGAAAACAGCGGTCACACTCACACTTAACTGCAAACCTGATTTACTGCAGCGCCGCCGCTCTGCCTGGAGACAGGGCGTCTCTGGGAAAAGGTTGGCTTATGGTAGACAGTTTGCAGATGTCAGAGGGAGTTAGCAACAATCAGGTCTCTGAATCTTCTGCACAAATATTCATAATGAGGCCTCAGAAAACACAGCGAGAAACATTAGAAATGCATGAGAAATATTCTCTTCAGTAATCACAGCACTGCAATATCAGTGTTAACGATTTCATCTGGAATACTGCTAATAATCCTAAACCTTGTGTAAGCTCCAAAACGACATGCATAATAAGCACCTTTAAAATCAAAGGAATCATAGCATTTCTTGATATTTGTTTTTCCTGTACAGATATTACATATCAGTGTTTGCACAGGTCAAAAAAAAACTGCCATGTTGTGTATAGACTGCCTAACAGGAGCCAGCCAATCAGGATCAGGCTCAGGCCAGAGTCATTGTTTTGTTTTGATTTGATTGGTTCCCGGTCAGAGGCGTGCTCGCTGGCCTGCAGCGGCCACAGACTGCACATGAGATAACAGCAGGTTTGTTTTCTGTACAGTGAGGAGGATTTCAGGACTGAATGTACAAATTATTTCATTTCAGACCTGAATTTACCCCATAAATCATTAAGACTGTTCATAAAACTCTTTAGTTTTGATAAAAAATAATCACATTTCAGGGTTTTTCCCCCAAAGACTGAAAAAATAAACAAAACAATGAACAAACATGGCAGCAGTGGACAGTCTGTGAACTATGACCATGAGCTCGTAATCCTCCTAAAACCATGATGTCATCATGAGTCCAGGTGGACGTACCTCGGAGGGCTTCTGCCCGGTCCCCCTCCTGGGCTGTGATGAATGCTGGGACCAGCAGGTAGAATTACCTGCAGGGGAAACATCACAGTGTCAAACATCTCAGCATTTCTTCTTCAGGTGTTTCTGCTGTCGTCGCTCTGATGTTTAATGTCATCAAAGGCACATGGATTTTCCCCATAGGGGAAACTGACATACACTCATTTGAATAGTAAAAATGGAGCAACGGGCGTTTTCTGTTTTCAATTTCATTTCTTTACTGCTCACTAATTTGACTCTGGGCTTACAGTAAGGGCACAGACCGCAGCAGCAGCAGTCATCTGGCTTTGAAAATCACCTGTGTGAGGCCACAGCTGCTCACATGAGGGACTTCCTTTCATTAATGCATCAAGTGTTCACCAACAAAAACCCTGAATCAGACCTTGGCTGAAAGCAATTTACAGTAAAAGTTCAGGGTTTGTTTTAGTACCAGATGGCACATCAGATAAACCGGACATGAGTGAATCCAAACAGTGGAAGCGACCTCACATTTATTTGTTTTTCAGCAATTAACAGCTTACCCCACATTTCATACGACGCGGTAAAACACCACCCAACTGACAAACAAACGCTGCAAAGAGCTCCTGAAACTGTTCACTGAGGTCACATCTGAGCTGGTCTGTCTGACCTGCCAGGATGTCCTCAAAGGTCCAAATGAGCCTCCTGTCCCTACTCTGTCTCCTGTCCCTCAGACTGAAGTTTTTCTTTCCTTTTCCTTAATCTCTGTCCATCTGCCGCCTGCCTATCTCTGTCTCTTGGCTCCCTTCCTGTACATGACGTATACATTTACTGACACTGGCAGAAACAAGATGGAAGACACATTTTCAGGAAAAGACAAAAGCTTTGACAAAGAAACCGTGAAGCCAAAACGTAATGGCTAGAAAATGCTTGGCGGACAAGATGATGTGACCTGAACAGATCTTTATGCAATAATTTACCTCTTGTCAGAACTAAATGTTGTGTTCAGGTAAAAGTCAGCGTTTCTCTGGACTTCTGACCTTTAAGTGCTGCGTTGCACTTTCACTTGAGAAATTGAGGAAGGTGGCAGAACCGTCCTGACCTCATTCAAGTCTATATTTGAACGTGGTGCAAATGAGTCAGAAGAGACAATAGTTTGCTTACTTCCATTGTCGGAGTCGTCACTGCTGCTCGGGTGCCTGCTTCTCTTCATCGTCGTCGTCTGCGGAGCTCCGGCGTAGAGACACTTCACAAACCAGAAGAAACCAGGATCAGTTAGAGAAAGGACTGACGACAAGATGTACAGCTGCGCTAAAGAAAACTGTTGAGGAATAATAAGAAGTCCAACTCAAACACTGACAGACTTGATGTTAACCCATTAGGACTAACGGTTGAGTCTGATTAATCACCAGCAAACTTGATGAGCAAGTTACACAGCACCGACTTTAAACGACAAGAACATGAAGCCATGACAACGTTAAACATACAGCCAGTTTCCACCATAAATAAAAGCATACTTATGTGCGCGCAGGCATTAAGGACGTGTTGAAGCTCATTAAAGAATGCACTCACACTGCTGCTGAAAACAGTTAACTTGTTGTTTTGGGATTCAGAGCTGGAAATAATGTTTTAATTCCAGCCAAATAACCAGGATAGCATCCCTGCAGCCTCCTGCCAATCTTCTGAAGGTGCATTTGAATTCAATCATTAAGCAAGCAAATGGATCACTCCTCTAGAAATATCACTTCGTGGACATAAACAGGTAGATAACAGAGCCTAACAGTGGCACACTGAGTAGGGTATTTCCATGCCGATCTGACAGCACACCAACCCTGCAGGGATGTGTACACTCCACATTCACAGCTCAGCGATGACAACAAGAAGTAAACCACATGCAACAGACAGGAAACAACGCCCTGCGGTGCTAAGAGTTCAAAGTGCGGCGTGCAAAAACACCAGCAAAGGACTCTAAACTCCCTACAGGTGGAAATATATTGGTGTTGCTGCCAGCGTGCTAAAGGTGCTAACCCTAACGTAGCCGGCTAGGCTAACGGCAGGCTAGCCACGGTTTGTGTAACGCCCCTTCTTCCAGCAAGCAGGCACCAGAAAGTACCGGCTAACTAACTAGCGGCTAACTTTAGCTAACAGGCTACAACACCCGGTATTTAGTGTTATCCCGGCAACATGGCAGCACGTGTAAGGCAATATTGTGTGTCTACGATGTGAACACATTTTGCTTTAAAGCAGCCCATATTGCGTTTTCTTTTTTAAATCAGACTGCAAACAGGGTAACGTTAGCCAGATGGCTAATATCCCACTACCATTACGCAACATGCGGGCCCACCCACACCCGGCGCCTCAGTGGAAATGTTTATGATAAGGATGAGTATTTTCAAAATGTTCCGCTACATCGCTTTGCTTAAAACAAGCCAGTCTGCAAAACCGACCGAGCAGAAACCGGTTCATGTCTCACGGGTTTGCGATATATATATATGCATGTTTTTCTACAGACGTAGTAACGTCAGCCTGCATGTTTAAGTTAGCTTGCATTAGTGGTTAGCAACATGGGCTAGCTCGTTAGCTGGAGGCTACACCTATGTAACCGTAGTCGGCTTTTAGCATTAGCCAACGCTGCTAACATAACGTTGGCTCCTACGGTGCCCCTTGGTAAACCCTGTGTTCAGTCAGCTATCTGTCAAAGGTTAGGGGTCAATAATTGATCCAAACAAACTACCTGAAACCAACGTGAGCACAAGCATGAAAACTGTTAATAAAGCTGAGAATGTTGTTGTGCTACCAGTGCGGCTAACCAACAGGGCAGTGTGGCAGATTTACCAGCGATCCACTGGCTGAGGTTAATCTTTGGCGCCATTTTAAATGACGATGTCGCGTTCTCCTAGCGGACTGCTAGTGCGACCATACCAGAAATATAAACTCGTTCAAATAACCCGTTAAGAACATTCTGGCAGATATGCGCATGAATTAAATACGTGTAGAATTGAAAGTAAATTGGACAGTACATACAGAGCACGTCAGGCCGATGCAAGCCGGTGTTAGAGTTTGATGTGAAGCGCAGTTTTAGCCGTGAGTTCCGCTTGACCCGCATTCCACATACACAAACACAGAGCGGCGGCGGCCGGGGAGGAGGTTACCAAGCCCGGACTGTAGCTCCGCCTACGGGCCGCTGGAGGGCAGCAGAAAGCCGGAGCCGGAGCCGGCCCCGGTACCACGAGTCCAGGAAATCCGAGGAGCGATGTGGGAGGAAACTCATCAGTGTGTCTCCGGTGTTACAGATCCACGTTGACCGGCTGCCGGTTTGATTGTCAACAAACATAATGTGAATAAATGATTTCCTGAGTGAGTGACGCGGCTGTCCCATTGGCTGACAGTCACTCCCTTTTTGGCAAGTCCACCCGTTTTACGCGTTAAAGGGACAGAACACCACAAACACTGAAACTGGAGATCTGAAAGAGGAAATCCAGTTTAGTTGAGAAAAGATAAAAGACAGAAGTGACTCACTTTCCTCCGATTAAAGTTTCCTGCACCAAAAACACTTTGTTAGTTTTGCAGCCCACTAAAATGTGCATCAGCTTCAAGACGCCCAACTTTATTTATAATGTTAATGTTTTTCAAACTCACTGTCAATGTTACTTTATGTAACAAATAAACAAAGCAGTCCTCATTCCCTTATTGACTTCAGTGTCCTGATCAATCAATACTACGTGATGAAAAGCACCTGCAAAGGGTTTAATGATTCAGAGGAAAATCCAGACATTTTATTTTTACACCTCAACATCCACTTTTCTCCTTTTGGTAAGAAAATTCAGCCAAGACTCATCAAATACTCTGCTGACATGACTGCAAGGTGATACTGGCCAATTATTACATATAAAACAGTGATACGTGAAAAAAAAGCATTACATGTTCTTTTTTTATTCTGATTCATGCAGAAAAAATGCCTCACATAGCATAATGCTACAATGGAAATGTACTTTGTACACTTCAGTTGGATTTATTTACTTTTTTAAATTGTCAGCATGAAACACACCTGCTCAGGTTAAGTTCAGAGTCAGTGCATGAGAAGGGTTATGACTGTAAATCAGTTTTTATTAATATATGATAAATGTGAAGGACGCATGCTGCCAACACACAGAATGATCAGAAGAAGCTCGTGTTGGTTCAAAGAGGACCATTTTTATGTTTCTAACAAACATCTGCATAGTTCACATTCACACCTCATCTATGACGCACATGCAAATCACTGGAGCTGAGATGATGAAAACCGCTTTCTGTTACGGACACGAGATGTTCTGGAAACACAACAAACGTCTATAAGAAGAGTTAACACAGTAACACAGTGACCAGAGACGGGAAAATGAGAACTTTCTACACACGTACACGTTTGTCCTGCAGAGTCTGATCTACATGCAGTCTGAGAGGGAACCTGAAGTCATCACAGTGAACACAGTCACACAAACACAACAACACACACACACACTTTGCTTCTTGGCTGCACATCAGGCTTTTGGGTTGATTTCTTCTTCTGTGAATGAAAATAAGTGAACACACTGACACTGAAAAAGCTTCTCTGGGTGTTAAAAGACTTGAAAATATCAAAGACAGATTTAGGACGGATATGAAGGAACATGCAGCTGGTTAGTTTCTCCTGTAAAGGTAATTTCACCCTTTTTTCTTGTGTGTTTCACCAATAATGTACAATTACACAGATTATGCAGAGATATGTCCGTGACTTGTGTTCCAATGTGTTTGGTTTGGATGACGCGGTTATTTTTGATGTTATTGACTGAAAAAGATTTTTAAAATACTCAGTTGATTAAATGGAAATGATGCAGTTTCTATGTTTACGTGACTCTGTGTCTCTAAGAAAATATTAGAAATCGTTGGTAGTTTAAATATTATAAAACAGGTGAAAATAAACTGAAATCAATAACAAATCCAGGATAATATAAAATTTCTTGTAAAAATAGTTTTTCTAAATGAGTTACAGATCATCTTCATGCACTACTGGTCCAAAATTATGGCTGAATATTGATTAAAAAGCTGTTCCAAATCTGTCATTTATTGGTTTATAATATTTAGAATACACCTCCACGAGGCTCCAGAAATACTGTGACCAATAACAAAAGTAAAATCTGATAAGACGGCTCTATTTAGTGATACTGATTAATGATATAAAGAAGATGTGACTAGATATTGAGCAGAATTCAGTACTTCTGAGCTTGTCTTTTCTTCTTCTTCATCTTTTGGTTTATAACACTGTTAAAATTATCAATATGTAAAATATCAGTGCTTTATAAAATGATGAAGTAAGCGCTGCTCTACTGGCCTTTTATGGAAACTCTTTTAGGAGGAGTTCCACCTTTTGGGAAACATTCGTTATTTGCTCTCTTGTAGAGAATTAGAGGACAAGATTAAGCCGACACTCATGTCTGTCCACTAAATGTAAAGCTAAAACTAGCAGCCACTTAGCTTAGCTTAGCATAAAAGACTTAAAATAGGCACATAACAACAATTTGTTCTTTTCACACTTTTTGTGCAGATAAAACAAATATAACGAGCTAATTAATGAGTTTTTGTTACTTTTGGTCAGAGCCAGGCTAGCTGTTTCCCGCCTTTTTTGCTAAGCTAAGCTAAACTAAGCTAAGCTAAGATAACTGGCTGCTGGCTGTAGCTTCATATTTAGCGTACAGACATGAGAGTGACGACAAACTTTTCATTTACGTCTCAGCAAGAAAGCAAACAATCGATTTCCCAAAGTGTCAAACTCTTCCTGTAACCTGATCTGATTGTCGGAGAGTCTAATGCAACATTTTGATCTGATTCTTTACAAAGATGCAGAAACTTGTTTTCAGTGTTAAGAGACAAGAACTGATCACACATCTCATCCAGCAGCGGCTTCAGCCCACAGACGGTTTGTGTTCGTACGATTCTTGAAAAGCAAAATCTCACTGGGATTAAACCACAACATAAACTGGAGATACGGGTGCACTGGGACGGGCGACCTTATGTGTTTACGTCCACTTCCAAACCTTTTCAAGGCCTTGAAAAGTTCAACCTCCTCCTCTTTCCCACACTTGAGGGATTCCTTTCCCGGCCTCAGTCTCAGCTCATCTGATGGCCAGGATGGCGTCGTAGGTCTTGCCGGTCCGGCACACCTGAACGTTGCAGAAGCCGGACTTGTTGAGGATGTGGGTGTACTCTGACGGCGGGCGCTCCCGGCCCTCCGCCTGCACCAGCATGTTGAGGGAGAAGAGCTGAGCCATGACGGGTCCTCGTCTGTTCTCAAACAGCATGGTCTCCACCAGGAGGACGCCGCCGCCTGCCCGGAGGACGGACACGAACAAAGACACTGAGTGCTGTGAATGTGTGTGTGTGAGCAGATGAAGTGAGTCAGCATTTAGGAAGGCTGCTACAGGAGGGCGTGTTATTGAGGATTTGAAGAACGTGTCTTTAAGTTGAGTTTAACAACCTGCAGTGTGTTCAGAATCGTCTGTGTATCTGTGTTTGAGGAAGACAGCTGCTGTTCATCAGTGCAAACGTTTTAAATATGAACCTTCAGACTGAAAGAGAGGCTCAAACTGAGGCNCCTCAAAAATAAAAAAAAGCACATGAAACCGGACTGAAATCCCACAAACCAGAAACTCACCTGGTTTGCAGGCGTCATAGATCTTCTTCAGCAGCTTCAGGCACCTCTCTTCAGGCCAGTCGTGGATGATTCTGGCCAGGAGGTACAGGTCAGCAGGAGGAACTTCACCGCTGAAGAAATCTCCTGCACACAAGCAGAAAGGATGTGACCACTCGAGGCTGTCTGGATGGACGACAGGGGTCATTTTATGGAGTGCACCAACCTAAAAGTGACACACTACTGCAATGAGGTACAAAACATTCGTTTTAGCATGTATATTAGTAGCATACTGGCTCATTATTAGTCATTATGAAGCACTCACTAAAGTGAGTTTTCCCTAAATAACCTCCTGATTGCTGCTTACTGACAGCGAGTGGAGAAGTTGTTGTACATGAATTAATAACCTAACCCTAATCCTTGCAGGCATGCTAATAGGCAACTAGCGTATAATAATAATCTTCATTATTAGAGGTGATTATTAAAGGTGCTTGACAAAGGCAGCAGCATAAAACAGATCAGGTCATAAAATCATCAGGTTTTAAAATAAAAACAAGTGCACCGTGACATGAAGTGTGATTATCTTCTGATAATCTGCTAACATGATGACTTTTCTACAGAGCCTCTAAATATTCCAGTTTAAATATGAACGGGATTACACTCAGTAAATAAATGATAAGAAATACTTAGTTAGTGTAATACGTTGTTGGAGGTGGGTGAGGCTCACCGGTTTGAAACGTAATCACATCGTTCTCCTGACAGAAATGTTTCTGAGCCGTCTCTACGACCTGCGGGAGGTCAAACACGGTGACGGAGGAGGACGGGTACGCCTTCGCCATCTCACGGGCCAGAGCACCCGTGCATCCTGGGAAATATTCAGACAGAACGACAGGAAGTCAACAAAGTGTTTAGTGTGAAATAACTGTAAATGTAACAGATGCCATCTTTTGATCTACTGATCCCATTTCACCTTAATTTAGACAAAACACATTATGATTGAGATGATTTATTTTACATGTTTTTACCATTTTATAATTTGGTCAAAATGAGATATCTACTGAAGTTAGCATGCTAACCACCTAGCTGCAGCCTGCCTTGTCGGTAGTACCACTTTCTACCAGAGGAGGCGACAGTCTGGTAGTACAGCCCTCTGCAGTTTCAGCTGGAGGCGCATGTGAGCGACCAGTTTGTTTCACACCGTCTGAATTTAAGGTTTTTCTTTTACTGAACTAAGAGGCTGAGTTCAGTCCTGATCCCTGGTGTAAACACCAACAGTCCCCCAGTACTCCGAGCTCCCAGTCCAGCCAGACTCCAGTCAGCTAAACCGCTAGCTCCACAGCTAACTGAGCTAACTAGCTAACAGCAATTAGCGGTTACTCTGGTGATACGCTGCCCCCTATCTGTTGGAGGAACCCTCGACAGGTGGCCATATCTGCCACACTGCACCTTTAACCGCTTACCTCCAAGATCCACTATGTTCTGAAAGCTGGAGAGGTTGAACGCCGTCACGATGTCGTGTCCATCGAGAACCCAGGACGAGTTCATCAGACCCATGAACTTCAGCATCTCCTCCTCCGATCTGGATGGAACACGATCAAGCACAGAATCATAAAACACAAAGGTTTCAACACCACAGAGCCATGAAGTCACACGACAAGAGTCTGAAGCAGCAAAGTCAAATCCCACCTGTAAATAGCTTGGAAGATTTCCTCTGGCGGAAGGCCGAAGGTCTTCTCATTCTGGTTCTTTCCCTCCCTGCATGGTGGAGAAACACGAACGGCTGTTTGTAACTGTTCACATCAAACACACTTTCCTCATTTTCAAATATTCCTGCTTGTTCTGGAACAGCAAGTGCAGAACGTCCATATCTGAAGCTGATGAGAAACTCTAAGAGGAACAGAAATGGAAGCATAAATGCAGCGACTGAAAGGTTAACGAGCCTGGTTAAAAGCAAAATGTCCGCTCTCTCCTCAGCTCAGTCACCTGACCTTCTCCCGTCTGAGCGCACTGACCTGACGGCGTCCCCCATGTTGTTCCACAGCGGGTAGATGGTCTGTGATTGGTAGATGATCATGTCGTGGAGAGACTTGGCGCTGCCTTTGGCCAGGTAAAGATTTGCCACGTCGGTGCTGCTGTACAAAGCTGTTTGAACAGACGGCGTTCACACTGCTCAGCTTCAAACCAGAGTGACACCAGATCCCAACATCACGTTCACAGTATGAACAGCTAGTAATCAATGAATCATGTTCGTTTTTTCAACATTCTCCAATTAAAGCTTCTGATATTTAATGCTTCACTTTGTCATAAATTATTATTTTATAAGAAAAAAAGCGAAGAAGCTAAATGTGCAGGTGAGATTTAGAGGAGGAATCTCACCTCAATACACCTGGTAAGCAAATGCAAAAGTCATTTAATGGTCGAGAATAAGCAAACAGAACATTCAGGCATCCCCACGTTTTCCACAGGTGTCCACATACTTTTGGCCACATGTGGTGTATACATCTGCTCATTGCCTGCTCCTCCTCCTCCTCCTCCTCCTCACCTGTCCCGTTTGTGGTCTCCACCTCCAGGATCTCGATGCCCACCAGCGCGTCCAGCAGCCTCTCCATCCCGTCCACGCTGGTGCCCAGCTCCCGGGCCACATGCTGGGCGCTGAGGGGCTCCTGGGACTTCAGCAGGAGGTCGAACACTCCCAACTCACAGGCCGAAAATATCACCTGGAGGGATGAAGAAAGTGCCTCTTCAGCACCTCTCCACAGGCAGACTGACGACACTCCATCAGCCTCACCTGCATCAGCACACCTGCTTTGCTACTGAGCAACTGTTAGCATGCTAACATGCTAACCTGACATTGTTAACAAGGTTAGCTTTACATCTACCCACTAAACATTAGCATGTTAGCACTGCCTTTGTAAGTATGTTAGCATGCTGATGTTAGCACTTAGCTTAGGCTCTGACTGTGATGAAGATCATGTGACATGACTGAAAGCTCCGGAACACCCTGGAAGGATTCATTTCAGGTTTGATAACCGATTGATCACTTTGATCGTTACAGGCAGACAAACAACAATCTGAAGACTCAGATTCACAGATGATTCATCAAACAAGCGCTGAATAATCAGCAGATCAGATCTGAAACAACCGATCACATTATTGAGTCAGTCAAATGAAAGTGGATCTGAGACTCTTGTGATCACGTGTTTGTTCCTCTGAGTAATTCTTATTGCAAAGACTTTCTGGTTCTAACTTGTCAGATGTGAATATTTGCACAATATGACACTAAATGACTCCTTTTGTGCTGATTCAGGCCTTTTGATCCGCTGCACTGCTTTCAAAATGCTGTATTTTACACGATTTTATGCTTTCTGTGCATCCTATCTTTAACTTTACGTCCATTATTCAGTGACTTTATAAAACATCCTCTGTACTCTGTTTTTATCTTGTTTTTTATCATCATTAAGAGGGTTTCACTCTCCATCTATGTTCTACATGAAGCTCTGGATGAATGTGAGTCTCTGCTGTGAAGCACTCTGAGCTGCATTTCTTCTAAGTTTATTATTGATATTAAATATCACTAGGCTTGCAGAGGCGCTGTAAAAACGCCAGCTTCCGCTTTGAGAACAAACTAACGGGTGAGCTGAGGAGATGGTGGCTGGTCGCAGCCCCGCAGCAGCGACGAAGGCTGCGCGTCAAACTGCGATCGAGTCCCGCGGCTGAAACGCGAAGTCTGCGCTGTTACCTTCGACACCCTGAAGCCGTTGAAATACTCCAGAAGTTTGAACGGGTAGTCCAGCTCACTCTGGGACAGATGCTCTGCCATTGCTGCCCTGCTGGTGGAGACGGAGCGTCAGTCTCTGCAGGAATCCCCAATTCTTTATTCCAGATTTAATGTGAATAAGCACAAACCGGAACCGTGTGCGGGGTCGTCGCTCACCTGCTGCTGTTTCCTGGAAAGCTCCCAAAGACGACCCGATCGGTGGGGACAGACGGAGGATTTCTTTTTTTTTTTTGGGGTGTGTATTCAGGGAGTTTTTTCAGCCAAAACAGCCAAGATGTCGGTGGTGCGTTGAGGAGCTGCTGTCGGGCTGAACTCGGAGTGAAATGGTCGACGAGTCATCGGCGGGTGAAACTCGTCGCTTCCAGGGTTCAGAGGATCGAGGCTGAGCTGGTCGAAGAGCAGCAACAGCGACGAGATTCACTGAAACACACACACACACACACGCGTGGCTCAGCGTCAGGCTGCAGTTTCGGGATCATCCGCAACAGCAGCGGGGGCGCTGCTGAGCCGCTGTTGACTTCCCTCAGGTTTATTCTTAGAGACCTTCAAAACTTTTATCTCCACATGAATAAACATTACTGAGGCTCAGCCAGAGCCGGAGAGTAGCTGAGTACTTCTACTCACCTTCTGTACTTCACATGAGTACTTCCAGTTTATGCATTTACTTTAGTTCAAAGGAAATATTTTACTTTTTACTTCACTGCATTAATTTGATAAGCAGCAGTGGAGGAAGTACTCAGATCCTGTACTTCAGTGAAGTACTAATACCACACTGTGATGCTCCACTGCACTCTCTGAATACTCAAGTAAAAGCATCAGCAACTCAGTATTACCAGCAAATTTTACTTCAATTGTCAAAAGTAGTCATTGTGCAGTAAAATGCTCGTCAGTGTTTTACTGCATCACAGCTGCAACGATTAATCGCCTGTTTTGATAGATTTTAGTAATTTCTTAAAGAAAAAAACTCAAAATTCTCTGATTTCTGCTTCTTAAATGTGGATATTTTCCTCACGTCTCTGTGACAAACCTTTTCTAGACCAAACTAATCGATGAATCGAGAAAGTAATGGACAGGGAGAGCTTCGCTACCTGCAGCCCTGTGTTATGTGTTAATGCCGACGCATCATAATCTATAAGATCTTCATGTTCGTAGCTTCAGTCAGTGAACCAGCTGCAGGTTGAACATCTGCTTCCTGATTCAGAGCCCCGAACTCAGCGACAGAGAAGAGTTTCATGCTCCTCCTCCTCCTCCTCCTCCTCCTCGCTGTCTGTGTGTTTGTGTGTTCCTGACACTGTTAAACATCTTCATGAACAATAAAACACTTTCCAGGTAGGCATCCCATCATATCGTCTTTAAAAGCCAATAAAATCCAGACATCTTCAATTATTAACCAAATTGATTTATTATGCATGAACAAATCCCTTCCTGCTTCTGTCACGCAGACACGCACACACACACCCAACATTTAAATACATGACGTGGTGGGAGTTCGGCATAGCTCACTTTGTTGTTGCACATGCTTTGATAAAATGATAGATATATTTACAGGATAAGCGACGTCTCCGAAAACAACTCGCGAGAACAGCTCCCGGTCCGCCCTGCAGCACTTTGCAACGCTCCTTTTTTTGTTTGTTTTGTTTTTTGGGAAATTCACCCACGTTTAAAAAGAAGTTCAAAACCGAAAGAAAAAAAAAAAAACAGAAACACAAACCATGGGGGTTTTGGCCGATACAACATAGCATTATACATATATGGAGTTCATCAACTACATAAATATGGCAGTAACACTGAGTAATTCATACGGTCTATTTACAGTGTGTGAAGTGGGGGAATATTACAGTCTGTGCGTGGACGACGGACAGAACGTATGCCTTCTTTAAAGTCTGGGGGACCGAGTCTAAGAAAAACCACACCTCCACCCCTCCGCTCGCCTCCCGTTAGAACGATCACGACCGACACGACGAACAAAATAAGGCACGATTAATACTTGGACCATTTTCAGGGGAATCTACAGACTTGCAGCTGGCTCGTGAGGCATGTAAACAATTGAGTCGATTGATTAGGACTGCCTTATCACCTTCCCTTTGTATTCCCGATCAGTGATTCAGTCCGTCTGATGTGATTCAAAACAAGATTCATATGGCAAGGACCTTTGACCCCCCCCCCCCCCAACAACCCGCTGCCCGCCCCCAAAAAACAAAACAAAACAGAAACCTTCCCGCCTGCTACGCTACTCACGATACAATCACATGGTGACGAACAAAGAAAACTAGTAGTGCATTCACTACAAACACAACAGGAAGATGCGACGCCCCGCCCCCCCACAGCACAGCTCAGGCGCCCTCTCATCGAGGGGGGGGTGAACAAAAACAAACAGAAGTGACTGATTGATGAGCTGTCCGAAGCCGAAGCAGTTTCGGTCGCCGTGTGACTGAACCGAAGATAAAAAAGAGCGATCCGCTTCCCCATCCCGATTGGCCGATCGTCTTTGACCGGCGGGTTTGGACCAACCTCCACCCAGCGTTCAGCGGCGACCACGATGACCACGCGTCCCCCCTCTGGACAATTTACTAACGTATTAATGTGGTTTTGTTTCAAATACACCTAACGGCGCGACCCTCCCCCACCCCCCACACGTGTGTTCTGTGGTGAGAAGCGCCCTCGTCCAAGCTTTTCCTTCTGTTGGCGGAAGTCTTCGCAGGATGAAGAGGGAGGGAGGTCCGGGCGTTGAGACGTGAGTCCTGCCCTTCCAGAACAGCCCTGGACAGATTCAGGAGGCGGAGGGTTCGGGGGGCGGGGGCAGGAGAAAGGAGCGGCGGGTGGATGGAAGGGGCGGGAGGAAGAGGAGGAGGTGGGGGGCGGTCTGTCGCAGCTGTTTGGGGCTCCTGGCTTTGGTCGGCGCGATGGAGCCGTTCAGTCGTGTTTCAGGTGGTCCTTGATGTCCTCCTCGTCCGTGTACTCCGACGGCTCGTCCCCGGGTTTCAGCAACCGCCCGACGTAATCGTATTTTTCTGCAAGACAGCGATGAAACGTGTTCAAAGTGAGGAAGAAGAACAAGGAAGTGACCAAAAAAACATCCGATCAATCACAGAAAATGAACCAGCAGCTGTTTGATGATAAAATCAAAAAGTTTAAACCCAAAAACATTCTGTTTACGGTCCCAAACAAAGAAAAGCAGGAAAGAGAGAAAAGATCAATACTGTCAACAGTTTCTGTCGATCAACCTGTCGATCAATCATTGCTCAGTGACTCTTTGAAAACTGCAGCTATCGATTATTTTCACGACTGATCAAAGAGAGAGAAAAGTCGACGAAGATTCCGTCACAAATACCAAAATCAAAAAAAAAAAAAGACATTTTTAAACAGTTTGAGCTGAGAAATATTTTAAACCAATTCCAAAAAAAAAGTGACTGAAGTGATCAACAGATGATCAGGATCTGCACGCCGACGCATCGGTTCAGACGTCGCCTTCATGAAACTGATTTTGTTCACTATTTTCTAATATTTCAGAGAAAACTGGGCCTTAACGTTTATTCTCATCACTGGTTAATCTTCCACTTTTCTCGGTTGAAAGTCAGAAAAAGCCCGTCGTGGTGACGTCATCACGAGCGGTTCACTGACGATGACGCGGCGTCAACAGCTCACGTTAAAAATGACTTTATCAAATGCAGCTGCTGATTCCTCCTCTGGCCTGTGTCGTCAAAAACTCTGAGAAAGCGTCCGGATTCAGTCGACCGAAGCTTTTTCCACACAGCGTCGTGAAGTTCCTCCCCGACGACTCAAAGCTCCGGCAGCTCTGCTCGGCTCAGTCTGTCGCCATCATTTTGCTCCTGGATCATGAACTTTTGTCATGCTGGTGTTCGGGCTCGACCTGCTCGTCTGCTGTCGCTGCACGTTTCTGTCTTTAGGTTTCAACCTGTTTACGCTGCATCTCCCTCGTCTGCACACACAAACAAACATCAGACTGTGAAACCCGAGCGCCCTCGTCGCTCTCTGCTCGGTGAATCTGCAGATTTCCCTCTGAGCGCTAAAGATCTGAATGAAGTGAGTGGATGTGGTCCACAGCCTGGTTACAGGAGCTCGTTTGACTTCTGGCTTTGAATAATTGAAGAGTAAAACGCTTTGTTTGAACTGTGATATGAGACAGAAAGCGGCGAATGCTCCTGGAGACGCAGAGAAGCACAACAAACTTTGTGCTTGTGTTTCGGAGCCTCGGTTTGACCTGACGACACACGCAGAGACGCCGCGGGACGCCGGCGTCCGTGAAACCTGAGCCAAACGAAAACCCGAGGAGCGGAAAGGAAAGGAGCCTACCCATGAACTGCATCTCCCACTCCCTCACGCTCTCCATCTGTACGGCGTTGAGGTCGGACAAGTCGTCGTACTCGTCTCTCAGGGCGTCTTTCTCCAGGCAGAAGGTGGCCAGGCCTCTCGAAGCATCCCGGCCAGCGAAAATGCCGTAAGGACCATCTGAGGGAGGAAAAACACGAGAGCAGGATGAATGAGAGTCTGAGCAGAGCAGTTTCTCACTCGCAGGTTAAAATCACTCCGGCGTGGCTGTTCTAAAAATGTACCCGTGTGTGAGCTGATCCCAGCTCGCTGCCGAGTCCTGAGGACACAGTCGGCTTCCTGCTGAGTCTTTGAGGTTTAACGCCGTTTCAAAGTCATTTAATGAGACTAAAAACTGCACAAAAACCGCTCCAGTCAGACAGCAAGTCAACTCCTGGTAATTAGCTCTGACGCCTGCGTCATGTGACTGCTGCTGCCTCCCATTAACGGCCTTACACAACGAGCAAAGCACTCGAATGCAGCGCGGATACAGTAAGTTCTCCGAGCTGCCGAAACATCAAACAAGCTTTTCTCTTTCTGAAAGTCTGACGAGGGTGACCAGGCACAAATTCTTTGGTGGTGACGCCGTCTTTACAGCTGGAAGGCGAATTAACATCAAAATGATGCTGTGACGTGACGGGATGTTTTCTGGGATTCTGGAAATCTCCAGAGCGCCTTTAAAGACTTAAAGGACCACTGGAGTTTAAATTAAAGCTGCAGAGATTAGTCCCTTAATCTATCAGTCGACTGTCAGAGAATAAATTAAAGAACTGTTTTGATAATTAATCGCTTCCTTCAAACCTTCACCGCCTCCAGCTGCTCAGATTCCCTGTTTGTTTATGTTTTGTTTCCTTTTCATCAATTAATCAAGGCAGTAATTGGCAAATTAACCAGTAATAAAAACAGCATTTAGATGTTAAACAACACTGAATGTTTCTGTCAAACCGCTGACACCAGCACTGATATCTGAGGACAGTAAACTGGCCGTTATAACCCAGAATTACCTCAAATGTTCCTTTGACATTTGTGCTCTTTGGTTTCATGTTTGGCTTCTTATTGGCTGACGTAAACGTCGATGCAGTGAAGGCAGCAACAAGCGAATCGGCTCATCTGTCGGCAGTCTGGCTGTTCTGAAGTGATTTTATGCTTCAGCTAAAATATCATCACATCATCAGGGGAAGAACTGATCTGACGGACCAGATTAAATACAGCTTTTATATCACTTTTCCTGCCGTCAGCTACATCTAATTTGTCACAGCTGGACGTCGATGCAGATGTTAGCGCCACAGCCAGCTGCAAATAATTAGCTAATGCACAAAGTTTGTGAAAAGAGAGCGACGGGGTCAGAATCAGCAGACAGGCTGAGCTGAGCTGAATCTGTATCAGGAGATAAAGTTTGATCAGTTTATCCCAAATCACCGACACTGAGGGGTCCACTCAGACAGACTGTCTGACCGATCGCAGCTCGAATGAATGTTTAAAGTGATTTTCAGAGCTGGATTAGAAGAGGACATCACAAAGAACGCTGTGTGCAGATGTGTGTTTAATTTCCAGTTATCTGATATCAACGCGCTCTTGGTTTTCAGCCTCGATCTGAAATGTGGTGAACGACGCCCCGGGCCTCCCTGAAGTTTTCTGTGGTTTCAAACTTTCGTCATCTTCAGCAGAACATCATCTGACCAGCATGTGAAGGCTCAGCAGCCCCTCACATTTTCTCCTTTTAATTGTGCAACAGAGAGAAAAACAGCCCAGCGTTCAATCCGCCGTCCGCGGAGCAGCGAAGCCTTATCGCCTCCAAGATTAGATGTGCTCCTAACTTGCACAACTACAAGTATTTTTAAGATAAAACCGCTTCACAGCAAGCCCGAGCAGCACCACAGCCACATGCTGGTATTTTTATTTTGCTATTCTTAGACTCATATTGTTTTTTATACTGTCATGAATCGTGACTCACAACAAAAGAAGAAATTACTGAGGCACGTCTGAAACCCGAGCGCTGGCTGTAAATGACAGCTGCTGCCGGACCGTCCTGGAACCAGCAGAGCAGGGCTGCATCTGAATATGATCTCCTTTCTTATTCATCCTCTGGGTGGACAAAATAAAGGCACACGTTCAGAGATCCAGCTGCTCATCAGTCCCAGCAGAGAAACGCCTCACCGTCCAGAAGTTGAACCCTGAAACGTGTTCAGAGCCAAATTTAATTGATCACCAAACAGTAGTTAAATGACTGTCCTCTCAGCTGACGTGTGGACTGATCAACCGGCCGTCCCGAGAAGAAAGTCCACCGTGATGCAGGCAGCTTCAGACATGGCCCATCCGGCTCCAGTGTGGCTCTTCCGGCTGAGTGTCGTGACATGGAGCTGGACGGACTCAGCACCTTGGCTGGGTCCTGTAGGTGTTGGGTAGCAGCCGGGACACGTGACGCTGCTGGGAAGGTGTTTGAATAATTATAGTTTATTACAGAGCTGCTGGGTGAGTCCACCAGGTCAGAGGAAATGTTGAGCAGCAGGCTGGCCTTGATTTACAGCACAAACAGCAGAAGTCATGTGACGACTGAAGCTTTCTTGGTGAAAGTAAAGAAACGTGGGATTGGCTCCTCATGTCAGTTCATACATGTTGTTCTCTTTCTGGAGCCACAATAGCTGGTTAACTTTACACAGCTTTCCGCCTGCTTAAAACACATCTTTTCTCCACTAAACTAGGCTTTGCATTAGCAAATATAGCAAGATTAATGTGTTTTAAGATTAAAACCTTGGTGCAACGCTCCAGATATCCATGCATGGTGAGTCCCATCACTGTAAACAAGCGGCGGCTCCAGACCAGACATCCAGACAGTGCAGTGCGTCTGTGCACGTCAACAAGCTAACAGGCTAACGTTAGCAGGCTAGCGGGTTAAAACCTTACACTTTAGCCTTAAATTAAGAACTTCACCCAAAAAGTTTCACAGGTTTACTGCAACTTACATGGATGTAAAGTTTGGAGGTGTTCAAACAGACTCACAACAGTCACGACGCCAGACGCCGTGCTAGTAAGCTAACAGCTAGCATCCCATTCAAAAACACAGACAAAGCCACAGAGCTAAGCTAACCTCATCGGTTTGCGCCCAAATTTTTGTTCAGGACAACTCAACACAAGCGGGGACGTGTCAGCTACCTGCCCGGCTGTCAGCTCCTTATCTACCCACAGCCAGCTCACCTTTCCCGTAAAACTTTTTGCCGCTGGTCACGTCGAAAATTTTCATGTTGACAGCCATCAGGATGCGGGGGTTCTGGAGTCCGTCGTACTCCCGCAACTGCTCCAAAGTGAAGTCCCGTCTCCTCATCTTGGGAAGCGCCGAGGCCTCGTCGCCCTGGGCCGCGTCAGCGACGAGCCGCCTGCCCCACCGCCGGTACACCGCCAGACAGACCGCCACCACCAGAACCAAAATACTGATATTCAGCAACATCCCGCCGAGGCCGAGCCCGTCCGACTCATCCGCTGCCCCCTGCCCGCCGCTTGTGTCAACTGGTCCGCTCGAACTGTCTCCATCGTCCGCCATACTGCACGGTTAGCGCCTACCCGCCCCTGGCCGGATGCTGCGTTCAGGTCCTGTCGGGAATGGCGCAACCACTAGTTGAACGAGCGGCCCGTGTGGTCATATCATGCTCTTTGGTGCAATGAAACAAAAGCTAATCTTATAGCAAATATAGGGCTACAACTAACGATTGCTTACATTATCAGTTATTCTACTAGTTGCTTTTTCCATTAATCAATTAATTATTTTTTCTACGGGATGTCAGCAAAGACTGAAGTGAGTCACTTTAAGTGTCTCATGTCACTTTAAGTGACATGTTTGATCGCATTATCTTTTCATCTGTGGCCAAACAACCTACATTTGAAACGAGTTTTGACCTTAAATTCCACTTTCCCCCACTTTCTTAAGTGTATATTATTACAGCATTTTGAATTTTCGCATTTTAGTTAGTTTATTGTTTAATTTTTAGTGGTTACATAACTATTTCAATGCATTACTAAAATCACATGATTGTTATCCTGTTGTTTCAGAAAAGGAAAGAAAAGAATTCTAACTGGACTTTCTTTACAGAGCAGTTTACTGCAGAACAATTCAAAGTAACAGTGAGAGACAAAGAGGAAAATGACCAGACAGGACAAAAGAAATCAGACGATATAAGTGTAATATTTTAGGTTTGGCTTCGCTGAGAATTTAAACAAAGACACAACAGACAGACTTATCAGACATAAAGACGTAATAAAGCCCGATAAAGAGCCGCTTATGATTCGGAAATGAGGTTTACGAGGGACACGTGAAGGACGCAAAACACCCGCCCACCACTGTTGTAAGTTGAGCCTGAATTGGTGATGGTTTTTGTCCCTCCACAAGGACCCGTAGCGAAACAAACAGCCACTTAACTTGCCATAAAACCGAAACAACCCAGTAATTTAAATACTTCTCCTCAAACTCCTCCAGATTTTTCCTGAACAGTTAGTGTCGTGTTTCTTCATGGTGTGAAAATATGATCACGTCTATTACAAAACTGTCTGACCTTATTCTGATCACAGCTGTTTTATTGTTTTATTATGGCTTATCTTTGGTGTTACCTCCATTTCCCCTGTGATATCCTTTTACTCAGCTGTTATCTGTACGCTGCTTGCACACTTTATGTCAGTTTTGCCTCCTAGCTGCTTGTTCACTCCGTTAGATGATAACAGGCGAAATGCAGTTAGAGGAACTTCAGATTTACACTCGACTGAGCTCATCTTCGTCTTTATATGAGCGCTGCCAGCTGGTGAATTTCACCCTCAGATGCTGTTGGGAACAAAAACCTGCTGATCCGGCTCGATGGCTGTCCCTGAGCAAAACCACAAAACATCAAAAGGCAGGAGAGAAACGTGAGCCAGCAGAAAGTAGAACAGATCACACCAACACAAGTTCATACAATCAACTATTTTATATTTTTTTGCATTTTACAATTCAAGACTCAAGGCATTAACATGCATCGCTTTATCCTAACACACACTCAAAACCACACTACCGATAAAACAAATCACTTCTTAAAATCAAAAG
Source organism: Chaetodon trifasciatus (assembly GCA_037975065.1). Taxonomy (NCBI): domain Eukaryota; kingdom Metazoa; phylum Chordata; class Actinopteri; order Chaetodontiformes; family Chaetodontidae; genus Chaetodon; species Chaetodon trifasciatus. Next base: position 1,854,247 of record JBBMOE010000054.1, on the reverse strand, counting down.
AATAATTGAATAGCAAATGATTTTTTATAGTATTTACATTTTTTTTCTTTAAATTCATCTCTAAAACCTCTTTTAAGTCCACTGATAAAGGAAAAGAAAGTTAACGATTTAAGTGCTGTAAAGCACTGAGCCTCAAACGTAATACGAAGTAAACTTCAAGCTAAAATATAGTGTAGTTTTAAGATGCTAGCTCACACCCATAATTCCAGCAGAAACATTTCCTTTATTATCATATTCAACAGCAAAAGCCATTAAAAACTGCAATGATTACCTAAGACTACTCCATCAAATCAAGTACATGGAAAAATAAAAACAAAAATAATAAATTATTCTACCTCTGGGTGTAAAACGGGACTTAAAGCTTCCCAGATAAATTTGTCGTTATTTCCGCAGGTTGTAATTAAAAACCAGCCGGAGAGTTTCGCCGTGAACACGTCTGTTACGGAGCAGCAGCTTCGGGGTCAGTCCTTCACAAATTAATGACCGCGGCTGTCAACTCGATTGTCAACTTTGCTAAAGAAACGGAAAATATTTACGAGTCAAGAAAAGAAAACCCGCACGCGGTGTCAGTTTTAAACGCGTTCGAGCTCCGGACGATCGGCGGGGGAGACTTCAAGGAGCAGAGTTCGGATCATTCGTCACCGCTCGCGCTCACGTCTCCCCGCCGACTCAGATTAAGGCACACGGACGACCTGCAGCGTCTCTTCTCTTGGCAAACTAGAATCACAGTTCAGCAGGCCGGGAGCTCTTCGCAGAGCGGCTGTTTACAGGTGGTCAACAAACCTGTCGACCATTTTGGCATCTGAGAGAATAAAAGGCAAAATGCAGGGAATGCATTTCTTTTTTTGTGGTTTGGTTTTGTAAACGTTAGGAGCTGTCAGGCGCACAGATTCAAGCTCACTGCCTACGCTTGCTTGCTTGCTTGCTTGCTTTAAAATGAAATGCACAGATAAAAACAATCAAATTAAGTCAACCACGCTCGGTCGCTCTTCATACCCAAACAGTTTGCAGCTGAGAGAGCGAACGCTGAGCTCAGAGCCGCAGCCGCCGCCGCCGCCGCCACCGCCTCGCTCTGCATCTCCTCTATCCAAACCCACACCTACAGGAGGGGGCTTCATTTATTTAGTGCGACACTTTCCTTCTTCCCCGCCGCAGGCTCCGGCCTCTTCACCTGGGCGGCGGCGGCTGCAGCGGCGGCAGTTGCTGTTTTCTGGGCGTTGTCTTTGGGTGCGTTCTGTGCGGCGGCGGCGGCGGAGGATTTGGAGGCCTGCGTGGGCTTTGAGGTAGAGTTGGAAGGATGTCGCCGACGCCTCCCTTCATCCCCGGCCGAGGATGAGTGACGTCTCCTCCTGCCTCCCTCCTCTCCCATCGGGGGCTGCGGACACAGAGGTCAGAGGTCAAACAGGCGATGATAGGTTCACCTTAGTACCCTTTGTTGCTGTTTCCTTCGACCAATCAGAGCTCAGTAGGCTTCCTACATAGCTTCCTCCATTCATGGAAAACAGTGAAAATTGGCAATTTGGCTGATCGAATGTAACTAAGTACATTTACTCAAATACTGTACTTTGAAATATGTTTTTGAGGTACTTTATACTTCTACTTCATTACAATTAAGAGGCAAATATTGGACCTTTTACTTTCTCCATTACATTCTTCTGATAACTTCAGTTACTCTGCAGATTCAGATTATCAATAGAAAACATGATCAAATAAATTCTGATAGGTTACAATAAAACTTTACTGACCTCTGAAACACGTTATTCTGAAATGAGCCATCCCACAAAATGAGTACTTTTACTTCTTGTACTTTATATTTGGAGGCTAACACTTGTGGTTTGACGACTTTTACTCGTAACGGAGTATTTCTACACTGTGGGCGGTGAGTACTACTGCACCACCGTCAGTACAAAAAATAAACTTCAGCTGTAACTTCCCAAATTTCTTCCTGAATAAACGTTCAGTCCCAACAAGATTTCAGCTACAGCAAACACGGTGACGGCATCAGCAAACACACTGAGTCAAAATGGAAATTCAGTCTGATTATCTCACTTCAGAGTTTCCACCTCCCACATTAACCCCAGATGGATGTTTGTTTTAAACTCTTCCCGTCTGGCCGTAAATCAGTGAGCACGCTCACCACCACCCTGAAGTCCTCCAGGTTCTTGAACTGGGAGAGGTGTTCCTGCAGCTTGGGCTCGATGGGCTGGTTCTTCATCCTAGAATACTTCAGGAAGGCCCAGAACTTCTCCAGTCCGTACAGCTGACCTGCAGCGGGGGACACGGTGCACGACTCCTTCAGCATCAGTTTAATGTCAAACGCTGTTTTTAAGCATCTTTTCAGGAACTCGGCCCATCAGAGAATCAACATTTTCTCTGAATTCTACACATTTTCTAACTTTCTGATCTGTGTTCGCTCGTAGCTCAGCTCTCTCTTTGTGCTTGGCTGAGCACCGCGGAGCCTTTCCCACATGTAGACTTTACCTGGACGAGTCAGCCAGGTAAACAAAGGCCTGCCAAAGTACATTCAGCATCCCATTTTAACATTTTTTTATCCGTCTGAGGGAGCGGCACCACCTGCGATCGAGTGGTGAACGAGCTCCCTCCTCTGAATTCACTCCTTCACTGATACTCAGCAGTAAACTGAGGTTTCAGCTGTTGAGCCTCATAAGTGTGAATCTTTAAACTGTACCGCACTGCATTGTGGGATTGCTAGCAGAGAGCAGTGTAAACGTCATGGACGAGCTACCTTTGCGGGATCCATCACTGTGAATATGACACGGTGAATGTGGAGCTCTGTGGTAACAGGAAGTGAATTCACACAGCCTCACTCTCACGTCCTGCTGTCATCGAGCGAAAGTTCAGCAACTTTAAGAATTTAAACGCTCGTGAAGTCAATTAGTGCATCAATTATCATATCTGGTGATGACTCAGAGGTGAAGTATCAGGGTGGTGACTGCAGGCAGGGGTGTGTGTGTGTGTGTGTGTGTGTGTGTGTGTGTGTGTTCGGGGTCTTAAGTCAGCTGGAAATAAGTGGCTGCAGGCTTCGCAGGCGTCGCTCGCTGTGTTGAGAAATCGACTTTAATCCTTTTCTTTCCTCTTTTCGCACAGCTACGCGCTCAGCTCGTCGGGGCGAACCTCTGCGAGGCGAACCTTTAAGTCGGGTCAAGCAGGTTTAATACCGGCACCACTTTATATTTAACATTTCTAAGCTGTGAAGGAACAGTGTGAGGAAATCTGAGTCGACATTCACGAACAAAGACGCTGTTAATCACACAAACGTCCACATGTGTTCACCACTACGTTACAGCGTTAGACACCACTGACCCTTCAGATGCTGCTCATGAATGCTAAATATCATCCTGAAATTAGTAAGAATAGATTATTTATTAATATACTTGCATCAAAGGGACTTAGATGAAGGACATTTTTAGAAACATTTACATGAAGCTTTAACAGACTTACAGACGAACACAGTGTGGATTATTTGGATTTTGGATAATCTATTCGACTATTAGGGGACAGATCTCAATAAAAATATACTGAAATGTGCATTTTCTTATTACAGTGGGTCTGATTACAGCCTCCAGGAGTATCTGAGGGATCAATGCAGAGTCCAGACTTTCTGGATTCGAGGTTGCACATAAAGATCGATGATCCCGTTCAGATTTCAAGCACAGTCAAACATTTCCTGTGACTGTGACAGGTTTGATTTTCTCCTTACTTTGGACTGAATCTCTTACATTTTACGTCCACCTCTCGTAATAGAGTCCTCCTGTAACCCTGCAATGACATGACTGTGTTCTGCTTTTATTCCACAATGCTGACGATGCAGTTTAACGCTGCTCTGTGGTTTACAATCTTTAAAATCCTTAATAAAAAATAAGACTTTGTGGGAAAACCCAGCTTGTGTGTGATTCTGTGTCAGTGGGCCAGTCGTGTGATTTTATTCTGAAAGTCTCGGTGAACCGGTGGAAGTGGCGGGGGACGCCTGGGACAGCGTTCCTGATGTTAATTACCTTTCTCAAAGTCCCGCAGGGTCTCTTCTTGAAAGTCCTTGAACAGATCTAACCTGAATCTCTTCTCCAAACCGTAGCTGTAGTATCTGAAGAGACACTCCAGTCCGTACCTGCAGGGGAAAACACATATTTCAGCCTCAGTCTGACCACAAAAACAAGGAAACAGAAAGAGGACACTGGACCTCACATCTGGCCTCCACACACCAGCGTGTTTACACGGACTGGATGTTATGTAACGTCGTTGCTTCACTGTGAGCTGATCTTTGGAGCGCCACATATTTTCCCACATGTGCCTGCAGCAGTTTCCAACAGTAAAACTTTGTCTCATGGACTGTTAATGTCCTCAGTGTCACCTGACTGACCGGTTTGTGATCAAACTCAATCCAGCTGCTGCCTATAAAGCTGATGCGCTGCCTGCCAGCACGCCCTGAAACTACACTCACTCGCCCTTCAAGACGCAGGCCCGAGCCGCCCGCTCGTTTCCACAAGAATGTGGGTTTGGCAGGTGTATGAAGACGCCTCTGGCAGATGCACAACAATGTCAGAGCGAGGCCGCCTCCCGTGTTAACCCTCCGCCGTCGAGCTACGGCGGCCGAGAGGTGCCGCTGCATGCAGGCAACGCTGAGGGATCAGGACGCCATCAATTATTAAGTTCACACTGGGAGGAGGGAGTTTTCTTATTAACCTGCAGCAGTCTGCAAACCAAACGCTCCTCCACGACATCAAAGCTCGACTTCATCCTCCATCAGAAGCCCACCGAGGAAGACGGAGTGACAGAAAACGTATTGATGGGGATAAAAATCACAGCTTCTCTTCTTCAAAGTTCCTGAAAAGCCCCAAAAATAGCGTTTTTGTTCCAGCGGCAGCGCTGAGATGATAAATTTCAATAACGAACGACTCGTTTAGCAAGAAGAAATGACAACAATCTGCTTCTTGATATCTGACTTCTCACCAGACAAAACAAACAATTTCAAGATGTCAGCTCGCAGCATGAAGGCACCAAAGAAAAAGACTGAGGCCTGCTTTCATAATCATGACTCGAGATCCGGATCTCCTAAGACCATAATCACCACCATAGAAGAAGACCGACAACACCAACACCTGTTCCAAATCCCTCTCATTTCCTCCTTTGTTTGACGCTTTGGACGATACTGGTGCTATTAAATTCATTAAAAAAAAGAAGTGAAGAGCTTCGGTCTGACCGTCGGGCTTTTCAGGACGTAAACAACACAAACTCCTGCAGACCGCTTCACCGTTAAAGAGGCATCAAACCTCCAAAACAGCTGGCAGTGAGCATCCAGGCGTCGACTGAACGCTGAACTCGATCGGCCTGCTCACAGAAGTTAGTCTCTTATGAAGAGCGAAGGCGCACGGTCAGCATTATTCTTACTACACTGCATTATTATCTCACTCTTAAACTATTATTTTAATTACCATTTACATTTTTCCTATTATTAGTAGCATTATGGCCAACTTGTCTTTGTAGTAGTTGTACAGTAACAAAGCACTTTCCCTCCAGGGATCAATAAAGTTTTCTGAAGCTGAAGCTGAATGATGAACATCTGTTTTTAAGCCATTCTTTAAACGCAGCACACACAGGTCTACCTGCACGTCACCTGCTCTCATGCTGATAGTTACTGTATGTATTTGCATACATTTGTTAGCATGCTGGTTATTTTAATTCGTGGTCTATCTGACAGGTCTGTTAACAGGGAAAACTAGCTCAGCTTTCCTTCATTTCCACAACTTCTGGTGTTGCAGCTTTACTGCATCAGGTGGGAGATGTGAGCACATCTGTGCTGAGGTCGACCACAAACAGTCACATCAGGAGCTCTCTAAAGTTTTATCTTGACCGGGATCTCGTCTGAACTGTGAGGGGAAATTCTCAGAAAACGTCACGAGTCTCAGGATTTTCTTTGAAATTTGACAAAGCGACCTTTTGCACGAGGAAGCTTTGAGAATGCGGCCTCTGGTCTTATGAGCTAAAGGAAGATGTCGCTCCTTTCAACAGCTCACTGCACATTTAATACACCCAGCATCAAGACGTAGCATTAGCATGTAGCTAACATGAGCTACAGACACTTCGGCCGGACAGTATTCTGAGATTTTTCTTGCTGCTATGAAACAGAAAGTCAGAATTATGAGAAAACAGTGGAAGCAATTCATGATTTTTTAATTAAATTCGGTTTGTGTGCATTTCTTAGTCAATAACAGTCCACCTCAGGCACAGAAATATGTCCGCGCCGAGCTTAACACCACCTGAGGTCCGGCTCACCTGTGGTTTTCTTTGGCGTCTTCCACCGCGCACTGTTTGAACTCCTCGTACATCTTCCTGTTGAAGTTGTCCCTCAGGAAGAAGGACCAGAACCTGAACAGCGTGTTCATCTCCTGAGACTGGCCGATCCCCAACCGTTTCCTCTCTGAAACACATCGAGTCGGTCAGCAGAGAGCACAACACCTGCTTTGAGACGCAGGTGACTGACAGGAGATTGTAAGCGTGAGCGTGCGATGGCGTCTGTTTTTTTGTCTCCGTACCGTTCAGGCACCGTCGGCGGTACTTGTGGTATCCCTGCTGAGTGAAGCCGTTGTCCCTCAGCAGCTCGTGGGATGGATGCCAGAATTTGGGCAGAGACTGGGGGGTGCAGCCGTAACTTCCTGACAGCGGGGCTCCTTCTGATGGGGAGGCGTTGGAGCTGCTGTAGGAGGACGGAGGAGGCGAGAGGACGTCTGAGTGGCGAGGCAGCAAACTCAGTTTCTAACACTTAATATTGATCGTGTCTACACAAGCTGACAATAAGTCAACTGGCTTGTCTTTGCTGAGGCACCAGTAACAGCTACAGCTCATGCTGGTATTTTATTAAGCAGGAGAACTTTTGTCATGGACGTCTCCAGCCATTCTTGTAAAATCTGCTTTCACTGACATGTGCATGTGAGCTGAGTTAAGAGGGGAAATATAGTACATATCAGATTAACTGCACTCGCAGAGCTCCATATTAAATGACTCAGGGTAGAAATAACTTGATCAGGGGGTCTGTGCTTAATGCCACTTGTGGCTACGTGAAGCACTTCAGCTCCAGTGTGTAGTGATACAGAGAAGTGAATAAAGGTCAGAAGAATCAAGCAGAACAATCACAACAAAGAGGCGACGGATGGAGAAGGGCTGACAGCGAAAGCAGGAAGCGACCAGCTTGTCTTCCTCTTTCGGTCGATAACTGAAACAACTGGATCTGTACGAGCGGTCAGACCTGATGGACGCCGAGCGCGGCCGGTGCTCACGGGAGTCCATCACCCAGCCGATGTGGGCTTCCTGAGGAGGGTTCGAACTGTGGCTGGTTTTCTTCTTCCTCGGCGTCTGGAAAGCAGAACAGCAGAGTCATGACTTTCACACATGACAACAAGCCACCCGGACCAGACTTAAGTCTGTCACCTACAGGCTGTCCTGATAACTGGGATCAAAGTTTTGTACTCCTGATGGTTAGAGATGGATGTAATGACTCTTTTCTATTTGACACAGACATGAAAACCTAGAGGTTTGCAAATGCTGTTTGTCTCTTTGCACCAGTGCAAACATGCAAAGCAGGTGAGAGGTAGGCAGCGTCTGCCAGTGGTTCAAGCTCACACTGAAACATGTACGACAGCACTGCTGGATGCACAACAAGCCCAGCCTTAAACAGGGAATCAAGTGAATTTTACATCAGCTTTATGCTCCGATTGGCCCTCATTATGCAGCAAATTTCACACATAGGGATCAACGATAGTCCAAACAAGGAGTTTACAGTCGGCCAGAGGCCTGAAGACCTTTGAGCAAGCAACAAAGAGGATGGGAGAGCCAAAGTGAAACACCTTGATGGAGGCATGCTGGTTGTTTTCTGGTTTTCTCCACCTTTTCAGCCTGTCGTCTCTTTAAAAGACGTGTGTTACGTGTTAAACAGGCAACTCATTCGCTGCTAAAGCAGCAGCGATTGGAGGAAAGTTTGAAAGAACAGAATTTTAGATAGAAATACCAGAAATGTGCTTTTTCTGATTCCTCCTGTTTATCAGCTTGTGTTTTTTAACTTCAGTATCACCCAAAATCTGGCTTTTTTTACTTTACTAACAGAACGGGAACTCACCTGTCCGTCGATGGTGCCGCTCTCCTTCATGACGGGGTAGAAGCGTGGCGTCTTGTTGGGGTCCTGGCGTCCGGGGGTGCGAGGCGTTCTGGGGGTTCGGGGGTGGCGAGCGGAGGGCGACTCAGGGACCGTCGTAGGCAGAGAGCGGGCCAATTCTGCTCCGCTGTCCACTGGAAACACACAAAAAGATCATTAACACACACACGACTAGACTGTTTGGCCACAGCTATGATCACATCACACACACGTGATGCTGAGGTCCAGAAAAAGCTCACGCGGAGTGAAAAGGTCGGCTCAGATGAACCATATTTGGACTGAAATATGGTCACTTGCTCAACAGATGCAGCTTGTAGAAGCTTTTTGCAGTCTGATAAAAGTCTTTCAGGTCCTGTTTGGGGGATTTTGGCTCACTCAAACAGCTTCTATTTCTGTCGTCTTGTTCTGCTCTTAAAGTCCGTCCACAGAGGTTTGATGATGTTCAGGTCGGCACTGTGAGGGCCACGGCAAAACCTTCAGCCTGGTCCTCTGGAGGAGTGCCTCCACTGTGGACTTTAAAGTGTGTTTAGGATTATTTTCATCTTCAGTTTTCTTACAGACGACGTGATGCTTGATTGAATTTGCTGGTATTTAATTGAATCCACTCTTCCCTCTAGCAGTGAAACGCTCCACCGCCGTGCTCGACAGTCGGAGTCTTTTCATGAAATCCTGCAGACAAAACTTTCTCATCGTAGCTTAAATGTTCTTTTTTAACTTCATTAGCTCACAGGACTCGTTTCCGAAATGCATCAGGCTTGTTTCGATGCCCCTTTGGAAACTACTTTGAAATTTTCCTCTTCGAATGATGATTGTGAACAAACCACAGTAACAACAAGCTGATTGAGGTCTGAGACTTTGGGAAAAGAGCTCAAATCTGTTGGGGAAGCCAAACTTTTGCATGGTGCTCTTTTCCATTTTACACTCTAACAAATGCTGAAAACAAAAATGATGCACTGATGTTGCTTAAAATACTGAAGAGGATGTTTGACTTTCATTTTATGTCCTGCCTTGAAAGCAGCACTGATGAGTTAAAGAAAACGTTTCAGCGTTTTTCATGAAGGCCGTCAGAACCGTGTCATGCAAAAAACATGAAAAGCAGATTTTGCAAATATGTTTAAAATGCAGAAAGCAGCAAACAGGATGCTGCTCAGCTCGCGTGAAGCCGACTTCACAGCAGATCCACGAACCTACCTGGCATGGGAGGAGGTGGGACTTCCTGGTTCAGGTCGACGGGCACTTTCGGGGTGAGGCTGTCAAACTCATCTTGACTGATGACGTTCAGCTTCTTGAAGTTCTCCACTTCCTGCTGGGGGAGAAAGCAACATGTGAATGGTTAAAAAGGGTAAATACACCAACTTATTGTACATAAAACTCAACCAGGAAGTAAGTTAAGTTCTTAATCTGCAGTATTACACGCAACCAGCAGCGTGAAAGTCACCAAAAAACAGCCAAATACATTTTTGTTTGCATGACTTCAGCCTTGTTCTGCCTCTGTGTGCAGAAAAAGATCATGTGTAAAATGATGAACATAAATAATCACAGCGTTCCCGCGCCGCACTCAGGTGTGACAGCATAATATTCCTCCCTCTGCGGGCTGTTTTCACTGATAACAGCGCGACATGGTGGTGAAAACACTCGACAGGCCGGCGGCCGCGTTAGCGCGTGTGACACACAGCAGATGTGAGGCGTACTTTGAACTTTACACGTCGGCGTCAGAAGAAAATCCAGCTGACCTTGGTGCATGTGTGTGTGTAAGTGTGTGTTCAGGCGTGACATTTCCCACATGTGGCGACATAACCGACAACCTTTGGTCGGAGAATGAGCTGAACACGGCGAAAACAGCGAAGGAAAAGAGGAATCTCTTTCACTCGGCCTTCAGACTGTTTGCGTGAACACGGCGTTTGTCGTATCAGTGTGACTGGCGTTCACTCGTCCGGCTGTGAAGCGCCTCATTTGAATATTTGCATTCATTTCTGACACGTTTCAGAGGGACACGTTGTGCTTTTTACATATTCAAGAGTCATTTCTCTGAAGACTGTCGTTAATATTAACTTTTCAGGGTGAAAAACTACACATAAAACACACAACAAGCTGCTAAAATATCAGGCTTAAAGACATTTTAGACCTTCACTGTAATTTAAATCCTGTTTTAACATCATTTTATTGCACTTTCTTCTTTCCACTTGCTGTTTGTCTTATCTCTTACAGTCTTGTGTTTTCTGTAAAGTACTTTTTGAGCGCAGGAGTCGTTCCTGCAGTACTCTGCATGTCACATTGCTCCTTCTGCTGTCGTAATTACTTTGAAAACCTTCTTTAATCACTCCAATCAAATCTCTGCTGATAACCTAAAGCTACAGCGTGCGTGTTTGATCTCAGCTCTTTTACTGTCCTGACTTTAGGACCTCTGTGAGGCCGACAGGGTTGAGGCGGCAGAGCCTCGACCTGCTGCTCGCTTACTGTGGCCGCCGCCTATCAAAGGTCACGAACACATGGCTGCTTCTTCCTGCAGACCTCTGACCCGACGCTCTGCCTGCACGGTCATCAAACACCTCATCGCGCCGCAGAGCATCTGCACTTCACCTGCCTATCAAACGTTACACGAGGGACGGGGCGTCTTCTTCACCGGTCCGTCTTCATCGGTCACAGCTACCTCTGCTCGCGCTAACTACTCGTTTCTTCCTCTGCAGTGTTTGAGAACGGTCGGTCGGATTCTAGTTTTAGCCTAGTTTTTCACAATTTTCTGCCATGTCATGCACTAAATGATTAACAGAGAACATAACTGGTGGATTAAGGAATCAAGAAAATCATTAGTTGAGGGCCTAATTTTTAAAAACAAAAATACAGAAGCTTAAATCACACCTGAAAGGCAAAAACGATTTGTAACTCAAATATTAGCCGCTGAAAATTAAAAACTAAATAAACGGGTGTCACAGGTTTTAGAGTCCATGTTTCAGGCTGTGTGTGTTTCGAGCTGCAGACAGGAAAGCTTTCATCAGCTGGATATAGATAGACTCACGGTTACACGATACGAGTCAGCGATAAGGGACGGCAGAAATAATCAGAGGTTTATATATAAATGTAAAAATGTTCTGGATCAGGGCTTCAGCACACGCGGAAGCAAGGCCGCAGGCTCTGACTTCAGTCTCAATCTCAAACCTAAAATGGCCTTGAACTTTAAATGTTAGTGCAGTTACTTGTCCTCAAAAGTCAGGGAGGGCCGTCTACTTCCTGAACTGAGGCTGCACTCTCATTGGACCGTGTTTTGAGCCATTTCCACCTCTCAGAGCATCAAGAAAGAAAGCTGCTGATGAGGGAGAGCCAAGTGGTTCCAGCAGCTGATTCCACTAATGAAGGATAAGTGTCTGCCATTACAACTTACTCATAAACAATGAGCATACAACACCATATAATCCTGTGACTGCTGTTAAACCAGACTCATCCTTCATAATTCTATAATAAAGTAGCGCTGCGTCACCGGCAGACTCGGTTTCCGCCCGCAGGCTTTCTGCAGACGAGGCCATTTGTCCAAAAAGCAGCTCACTCAGTTCTGGCAGCAGCTGCACGACACCCCTGTCAGTCTGCAGGCTCGTGCAGCGGGCGATAAATAGTGGTTTATTTTTGTCCCCCTCCACAGCGTGAGATTTAACAGCTCTGTCACAAAGTCTTTATGTCACAGCGCTCAGAGCGCCGGCGGGGCCTCTGCAGAGGAAGCCCCTTCCCCGGACCCTTCAAGGAAAACGCTCTCATTGGTTTTATTGGCTGCGATGTAAATATTCTGCGCTCACAGAGTTCACGTCCAGAAACCGTCTGACCCACTTTTCAGGGCCAGGATCGAATGTCAGGCCCAGCAGAGTCTGCCGCCTGATTGAAGACCCTGTGACGAGGAGCTAAATGATCCCACATCAGTTTTTAAAGATCCGTCTTTGCCTTTCCTCAGTGAATAAAGCAAGTGCACGTTCACGCTAAACGTTGTGTGTAGATGTGGTTTCTTCTTATAAATGGTTCGTGTGTGTGCTCTCTATGTGAAATTTAAGCTCCCAGGATAGATTCTGAGAAGTCTTTTTATTTATTTATGCATTTTTGATAAATGAGGCTTCATGAATCACATCAAATCAAGACTTTCTGTGTTAAAATTGAGCAGAAATGTGAAATCAGAGCAGATACCCAGCGCCGTCTTTACTCCGCTGAGGTTCAGGGTGAGACTTTGAGTGGGGGGGTCACCAATAAAACAAGCATACATGAGAAACAGCTGTTGTCAGCTTAAAAACTATTCCTGGAAGCCCCGCGCTGCCACAAATGTAAGGTTACAGAGAGATGCTTCAACCATTGTTCAGGCTGTGACGGACAGTGAGAGTGAAGTTCAGCGTCTTTGTGTCTGTAAAAGCTGAATCATGACTTTACTGAAGCAAACCCGTCATTAAATTATGTGTTTTTCAGTTTTCTGGAATTTCTTTTGTGTAAAACCGGTTTTTACTTGTTTTTGTTTGTGGAAAATGAAACGACTGAAGCACCAGACTGTGGGCCTCAGCGCGCAGCAGCTCGACAGCGTTTCTGCCTGGACGTGGACGGAGTCCCTCCTTTGACCCGCTGGATGAAAAAAATCCAGCACTTTACAGCAGGGCAGCTAATTCAATAACAGGAAGTGAGTCAGGCTCTGCCAAGGCCAAACACCCAGAACAATCTGGTTTTCTGACCGTTGAACAGCTGGACGTGAACATTAGCCCTCAGCAAGTTTATCATTTTGCTCTGGATGACCAATAAATACTTAATACTGCAGTAATTCTATGAAATTTAACACCAAATACTTCAGTGTGTTATGAAAACCTTTAGCTCTATTGATATTAGCCAACAAACAGCACATGCAGAAGCTAACAGGGTGAGTACATTTATGGTGCTGATGGTGGAAATATGTGAATTATTGATGATTAGGGTGGATGGTGACAGCTGGATGGACACTAGGTTGTATTTTATGCCGTCAGTTTTATGTTCTTTGTACCTAATGTGGTACATTTCAGCCCATTTTCTATATTTACATGTTGTAGGTCTGGAGGATGAATTTGTTGTAATCAAACCCAGCCTGAGGGCTGCGTTCTTTACCTTTATTGTTTCTGGTCCCATAATGTAAAGAACTGCCTGTTCAGACGTGACTCGACGTTCGAGGTGCTTTTCTTCACCTCTCTGTGACAGACCTGCCCGAACATGTCTGACTCCTTAAAGCAGTATATCTCTATATTCTCCACTCTGTCTCGCTTCACGAGGCTCATTCAACCAGTGAAAAGCTGAATCATCCTGTGTTCAGGTGTTTTTTTAATGTTGAAGTGACGACGAGTCTGAAGTATTTCAGGTGCAAACCGTCCGTCCAGCTTCCACACCTGAAACGCTCCCCTCCATGTTTGTCTCACCTTGCTGCACTCGACCTGCTCCTCGCCCTTCCACAGGTCCTGCTCGTAGTAGTACAGCCCGTCGTTGATGGCCTTGGCCAGGTCGCCGGTGATCTTGGCTCGGGACTCGTGGTTGCCCGTCCGGTCGCCGCCGGGGTGCTTGCGCAGATACGGAGGGGTCTGGGTGACGATCAGGATCTTGTTGACGTCTTGGTCGTCCAGCTCGTAGTCTGAGTCGTCCTCGTCCGACCAGTCGGTGAACTTGTTCTTCCTGGGCGCCATCTGCTCCATCTCCTCGTCGAACAGGAAGTCCAGCTCCTCCTGGTCGGGCTCGGCCTGCGGAGGAGCGTGGAGGCTGCGAGGAGGCGCCTCGCTGCGCTCCTGGAGGACACAGTGAAGACGAGCGATTAACGAAAGGAACTGACGGGAGGAGACTTTCAGCAGTTTGGCATCAAAATAACACTGAACCTGAACTGTTTCTGTTTTATGATTCATGTTTTTTTTCTGATGTTTGTCATGTTTTAATTAGCACTGAACCATGTAGAGCAACGCTGTCACGTACAGAACATTTTCATTTTTAATTCATAATATGAACTTTAATTATTGTTTTGCATGTTACGTAGACTTTTACTTAACTCTGGCACATTCATGGCAATGTTTATGATGTGTACTGTTTGTGTTATAAATATAGCTAATAAATAAATATATAAATATGATAAGTCATTGCAATCAAGCTAGGAGGAATTATCTGCCCTGGAGGGGACATTAAAAATGAATAACCATAAACTGCACATCAGATGATCAGAATCTAAAGCTGCTCGTGTCAATTAATCAACATCCTTTGTAGAACGTTAGTCCTCAAACTGATTAATTTATGTGACATAAACATGATTTTCCATGAACGGACGGTCGGGAAAGTTGCAGAAAGTTAAGATAAAGTTAAGATTAAGTGTGAGAAACAAATAGAGAGCGTAAGAAAAGTCTGAGGTGCGACAGCGACTACGAGACGCGAAAGGAAAAAGAGGTGGTGAGCAGGAAGTACTCAACTGCAGAGGGGAGGAGGTCAGGGTGGAGCGCTGGGGGAGGAGAAGAGCTGACAGCACACACATCGGCACTGACATGCTGGACAGACGAGCAGGAGGACAGGACGGGGACGGAGGACGTGAGACAGATGAAACGTGACGAGAAAGAGAAAGAAGGGACGATGAAGGACGAAAAAGGCAAATATGACGCTTTAAAGATAATGAAGCTGATCTGGACTTTAAGGGGATTTTTCCGCCTGTTGCTCCGTACCTTCGCCTTTCCGGAGGGCTGTCGGTGGCGTTTCTCCACCTGGATCCAGGCGTCGGGGTCGGGCTTCGGGGCGGGGGCGTCTTTGGAGGCGTCCGGGAGCGACTCCTGGCTGGAGGAGCCGGGTTCAGCCGAGTCCTGAGGCTCGGCCGACTCGGGAGGAGTCTTCTTCACGGGCGATGAAGCTGAAAAGGCCAAAACGTCGCGCTCAGACAACCTTCAGCACGGCTTTAACGTCCCAAATCACACTGACAGAGGAGCTAAAGACTGAAGCCTCAGCACTGCTCAGGAGTCACTGAACTTAATCAATAATCAATGAGATTAGAGAGAGAGATGGAAAGTTATGCACTGCGGATCATTAAATGTATGTTTTCATAAGGCCCAGCAGGCTTCAGAGGCAAAATCTTCATCATTACGTTCACACTAGAGCCAAAATACTTCATTAATTAATTAGAAACAATCATGATAATCAATTAATCGCTTCAATCATTGGAAGATTTGCAGCTTTTCATCGTCTTTTGCGGAAAACTGAATCTCTTCAGGATTTAGACTGACAACGCAAAGAGATGTGAAGAGGCTAAAGTGCATTCTGGGAAACTGTGGTGGCCATTTTTCATTATTTCCAGGCTTTTTAAAGAGCGAACAATATAAAATAATCTGCATATTAATCAATGAAAGCATGACTGTTATGTTTATCTGACTCAAACAGCCTGTTTGTAGGGGGACTACTTTCAGCGGCGGATTAATCCGCAGCAGGACAGTGTGTGTGCGTGAGTCAGAATAAACAACAGTGTGTGTGTTCATGGCTATGAAGGAACAACAGCGTGACTCACTGATGTGTTTTTAATGGTTTTTGGAGGCTCTGACGCTCAGAGGAAGGAGATCCATCAGGATCCGACGCACACTTCCTGTCGCGTTTGTTGGTTTTAACCTGAATGTCAGATGTTCTGGCACAGAATACGACCTGACCGCTGCTTTAATCTTTGGTGTGTACAGAGCAGAGGACGGAGGAGAACACTGACCGGAGCCGGTGGAGCTGAGCGTCTGTCGAGGGACAAACTCGGGACAGTTGATGAGCTGGGAGAAGTCAGTCCGGGGGGAACCCACGATGGGAGGGGTGGGGATGGGCCAGCGCTCCGGGTCGGTCTTACAGCGCACCTTGTCCTCCACCAGCTCCACCTCTTTGCTGCTCTTCAGAGCCTGGAGGCAGGAGTCAATAAGACAAGGACAAACTTATTTTCCTGTTTCCAAATCCCAGATCTGAAGGTCCTTTAAAGTCACGTCTTAATGTCTCTAATGGCGAGCAAATATTATTCTTCTCAAACACATGAATGAAGGTGCCAGTTAGCCACAGGTCTTTGTTTGCCAACCGTAACTGAAACACAACCTGGAACCAAACACGTGACACCCTGAGAGGCGGCACAGCGTGGTGGCGTGACATTACCTCCATGATGAGGCTGATGTCCATGGTGAGGGCCTGCACTCTGTGGAAGCTGGCGATGAGGGAGATGGGGAGGAAGCCCTGAGCGTCCATCTTCCTCCTCAGGAAGAAGTCTCGCTCCAGGTTGTGGAGGCTGAAGTAGTACTCGCTGGGGGAGGACAGCGGGAGCGTTGTTTAATCAGGAGCGACGTCCTAATTACAGACCGAGCTAAGAGGAGGAGCGGCCTGAAACGGCCGATTATCGGGCGAAAGAAATCAAATTTAAAGCCGCACTCGAGTCAGTTTAGCCGAGGTGGCGAGCACTAAGGTGAGAAAACGACCCTGATGATGTCACAGTGATGTCATCAGGGACAACAAACTGCAGTGTGCAGTTTGAAATATCTGAGTGTTTAACAGAGATGGGTCTGATGAAAGACGCTACAGAGCTGCAGGATCGGACATTTTACAATCCTTTCTGACTCCACTGATCAATCATTGACGACTGACTGATCAGTTCATGAGTGAGGTTCAATATTTAGCCCTGAGTAACAATAAATAAACCTTTTCACGCTGCGCTGTCACGCCTTAATGCTTCCAAACAAGTGTAGAATATTCTGGCTGGAAAACCAAATCTGTGGTTGGAAAAACTCTCGGCCTATTACCTGTCACTCCACTTTAAGTCACACACACACACACACACACACACACACACACACACACACACACACACACACACACACACACACACACACGCGCACAGCTCGGCCTGCAGGCAGTGGGTCGTCTCTTCATGTGGAGTAACGTCGGCTGAGTGAGCAGCATGAATAACGCTGAGGGAGACAAGAGAGGAGACGACAAGAATGTCCCCTCTTCCTCCTCCTCCTCCTCCTCCTCCGTCCCTCCCTCACCCCTCACCCCTCACCCTCCTCCTTGAAACCATTTTTTTTTTGCGTATAATTCATGGCCTGTCCCCGCTGAGGCACTCAGACTATATTTAGGAGTCCACCTCACCCTCCACTATTCTGAGTCTGCTGCTGAAATGAGGCCAAAGCTGTCAGTCAGACACAGAGCGAACGCTGCCCCCTGCAGGACACATCGAGCCGGAGGAGCTTCACTGCACCTGCTCAGCTTGCTGCTTATCAGTCCTTGCGCTCCACACACACACTCACACACACCTGCTCTGCACAGACACCTATTTGACTCAGCAGGAGCTGCTGTTAAAACTTTATCTGTCACATCAATGTCATTTCCTGCTTCAGCGAAGAGCGAATTGGGTCAGAATTACAACAGAGAGCGCAGATTAAAGCCTGTAAAAGGAAGTGTCTTTAGGAAGGATGTTTGATGCAGTGAAAACATGTTTTTGATGATAATCCTGCAGCTCCAGAGGCGGCTCTTCAACAGCTAATATCAGACAGCAGTTTATGCAATTAAAGCTCCGAAAACATCAGTTTTTAAGAGAGGTGGACGTCTGTGACGGCACTGTTATTGCAATGAGGTTTGTTAGTTAACACAGTATGTTCAAACTTCCTCTGTTTTTCTAATCTCACGGAGTGCGACTAGGCTCTTTGAATATTCAGTGTATTTATTATTGAATAAATCATCTTGGGCTGCGACGAGCAATTATTTTCATTACTGATTAATATGCTGATTATTCCCCTGATTAATCACCTAATTGTATCAAGTAAAAAAAAAAAAACAGAGAAAATGAGAGACGGCGAATTAAATTAATTGCTTGTTCTGTCCAAACCCAAAGATGTTTAAATTAATATCATATAAAACAAAGAGGGGCAGTCATCAATCATGTCCTTTGAGAAGCCAGAACCTCTGAATTAAAGTGATTCAACTTCCTGACAATCGGCCAATCATAAATCACCTAACTGTTTCAGCCCTGAGGTCATCATTTAGCTGGAAAGTGGATGAGGAAAGAATCCTGATGTCAAAATGTGAAGTTGTATTGCATAAGAATGTGAGATTGAAGTGAAAATAAGCAATAAATTAGCTTAAAACAGATTGTTCTCTAACCAAAGGCTGAAAATCTACATACTGTCATTTTCATATATGCTATAATTCATTATTCCATCTTTTTTTAGCCAGTTAAAAGTGTGAAAGCATCCAGGAAAAAGGTGGAAATCTATAAAAAGCCTACTTGCAAAGTGGCTGCAACGACATAATAATAATAATATAATAAACCTTATGTAAATAATAGCTTTCCTACAAGGTGTGAAGTTGAAAGAGAGTAAATAAAACCAGGTGAATTAAACCAAGTGCAAACACAGAGTGAAAAAACCAACAGTCAGGTAAACGTTAAAGAACAGAGGCAGCGCGTAGCGAGAGCAGGTGAGCAGGTGAAAGACAGAAATAAAACATGTGAAGAAGAAGAAGAAGACGTGCTGTTAGAGTTCAATCCACAGTGTGGAGGTCAAAATGATGGAGAACAAAGGGAAGAATGAAGGGCTGCAGCGATGCTGAGTGTGTTTTCTTAGCTGCTCCTGCAGGAAAAGCCTCCATATTTCACGTCAGCTGCTGGATTAATGAAAAGCAGAAGGCCGTCAGATACTCACATTTGCCGTTTGATGTACTCTTTGAGAAGCTTTTCATCCACGGTGTACATCTGGACCTTGCTGCCGTCATCGTAGTAGTAAACCATGTTGGTGCCGAACTCCGAGGGGACCTGAACCGAGCCGTCGGACGACTGAGAGTCGCGGAAGCTCTGCGAGTATTCGTAACGTCCTGAGCGAGCAGGAAAAACAGAGAGGAGGGAAGCCATCACTGAACCAGAGGTGAACGCTGAGATGTGGTTTTCCAGCAGAGGAGGAAGATGTTTTTACAAAGTTCAGCCCGCACACCAGATTTTCTCTCATGTTTTTACAAAGGCTGCCAAAATAAAAGCCTGACTCAAAGCTTTGCTGCCAATTAGAAACAGACAGATCACACGAACAGAGACGAAGGTGAATTCAAGCAGAGACGGGAAACAACACCGGGAGTTAATCCGCCATAAAAAAGATCTGCTGAAACTGACACCGCACCTCGCCCACGACCTCTCCCGCGCCCGCGACCTTTCCCTCGGCCTCGTATTCCTCCGCGGACGCTCCCGCCGTCGCTTCGGACGCTGGCGGCATCGTCCCCGAAGTCCCGCTGCTCTCTCCTCCAACCTGTGGACAGGAAACATGAAAGGTAACGTCTCAGACGCTGTTCACGAAGAGGTCTCCGACCCAGAGGTCCGACGCGACCCCGAGTCCAGGTCTCGTCAGATCTGAGGACGGATCGGCTCAGAGGCGAGGACGTTATGAGCAGCAAGAAAACTACAGCTGAGGAAACAGCGTGAAGAGGATTCACCTGTTTCTGAAAAGACCAGAGTGGGACGATCACACGGGCCCAGAGTTTAGTCACATGACACAAACCCCTTTTTTGGAAGCGCCGATTATTTTAAGCATCAATTAATCTGCATTATTATCTGGACTATACATCAAGTGTTTGAGGTCAACAAGTCCAGCAAAATTCACAGAAATATACTTCAGGACGAGGACGAATTCTCACATTTTAAATGAAGGATCCACTAAATGTTGACGGATCATTTGACTGAAAAATTGGTTTATCGGCAAAATGTAAGATTCAGGTTTTCCCCCATTTTTATCACTATTTTTAATCTATATTTTGGGGGTCTTTGAGGTGACAGAGACAGGTGAGAGATGGGGAATGACGTGCAGCGAGGGTCCCGGATCAGACTCGAACCAGGGTGGTCCACGGTCGCCATGCTGGTCGGCCCCACCAGCTCTGAATTTATTTGTCTTCTCTCCCAAAGTTAATCAAATTGGGGTTTTCTTTACGACCCGTGTGACCTTCTGACTCACGCTCCTTCCTGAGACTCCCAGAAAAGACGCCAGCGGGTCAAATGTCCTCATAACTGACAGCAGTGACTGACAAAGCAACCAAAATAAGACCCAGGAGAGCAAACGAGTGAACTGACTGAAGACCTCAAAGAGCATCAAAGGTCATCAGTCAACGTGAACACAGATGGACATTCACGCCATGCTTTCACTCAGACAATGAAATGAAGCTTCTGGAGGGGAAGACGGCAGCCGGGAAACATGACGAGCAAACAGGAAGCGGAGGGCGAACGGCGAAGCCACACCAGCGAGCGAAGAAGCAACAACACAGACTGAAGGCGTGAACAGCACTTACTCCTGCTATCATGCGCCCTGCTATTATGGAGTGTGTGACCGGGCGACGTGGGGTCAGGGGAGTCGCCGGCCGGCTCTGAGTCCAAACGGGCCGGACCGCCGCCGCCGCCGGGCGTCTTGTCGCCGTCGTCCCGGGACGCTTCCTCCAGCGGCAGAGACACCCACTTACGTTTGTTACCTAGCGATGATTGCACACCGAAAACACAGCTTGAAGAGTTTCGTTCCAGAACGCTGGAGATGCAGTTTGGAGGAAATCAAACGGACTGAGCTTCAATGTTTGTGAGCGGCGGCTTCAAAACACTCAAAACCCTTTTTATGATTTCCAACGAGCTGTCTCACTGAATTTACAGCACGGAGCTTGTTAGCTTAGCTTAGCACACATTGTTTCAAGGTCTTTCTTGACGCTGACAAACTTAAATGGGATTTTAAAAACCTCGAGCGGACGATCTCCACTCGTTTTGGAACAGAACTCTTCGTTCACCTCTGGTTTGATGAAGGTGGATGAATCAGGGTGAGTGCAACACATATGATCATCACAGCAGAACATGCAGCGATCGGTGAAACATCCCTCTGCTAATCTGGTTAAAGTGGAGGACGCTGCTCGACATGCTTCACCGAGTGAGAAGAACTCCTCACCCTCACCTCCTCGCTTCTTCAGGGCGGCGCTCTTGGCGTCCTGTCCCGCCTTGGACTCTCCGTCTTTGGGCAGCTCTCCCAGCGGGTGAGCCTCCTGGTTCTCTTTGCTCTCTCCACCGTCATGGCTGCTCTCTGACTTCCTGTCCGGTCGCTCCCTCCTCTTCTCCTTCTCCCTGCGTGAGGAAGGAGGCTTCTTTCCGTTGTTGTTGAGGACATTTTGTTGTTGCTGAAGACAGAGAGAACAGCTTTTAATTATACTTTTAGAGGATGACGAAACCCCATTTATTCTCTTTTTTTGCCACCCCTCTTCAATCCCTTCAATCAACCTGTGAAGTGGAGATTTAACTCCTCACAACTCCTCATGAGGGCTGTCAGGAGCTCCTTTATTTCATTTTTAGGGGTCTNCACACACACACACACACACACACACACACACACACACACACACACACACACACGTCATACCTCTTTGGCCAGTTCACCAGGTGTGGGCCAGTTTGTGATATCACTGAAGTCACTCGACTGTGAAATTCAGAAAGAAAGACAATAATTAACAACAACAAATCATCAATTCAACATGCAGAAGTGGCCCCCTGTCACCTGGACTCATCAGATTCTGTCAGCAGTGTGTGTGGGGGGGGTCAGGTGGAGTCTGGTAGAAACCAGCTGGGGAGAGAAAGGAGGTCAGTGCTCCGTCCGCGGGGAAACTGCAAACAACGCTGATAAACAGGCCGAGTCACTTTCCACCGCCGTGAACGTTGTAAATTTGGACAGCCTGATATGAGATCAAGGTCAGACAGACGAGGGTCACAGTCACACTCAGACCTGCACGGTACAAACCGCAGCACTGACGTTCAATCGCAGTCTTCTACAGGTGTGTTACACAAAAGGGCGTTCCTCACTGCGGCTCCAGATACAAGAGTGATGGACAAAACCAAGTTCAACCTTCAGGGTTTCTGGCTTTTAAACAACAGCTAAGAGACGAATCCTTCACATACGACCAGAAAAATTCAACCTGAACGGAAAATCTGGTTTTAAAGTTGACAAATCTGCGTGTATTTCACCATCACAAACCTGTTGTTTATCCTAACACACGCTCACATCAAACACGTCTCGTATATTCTTTTTATATTAATGCATCAGTGTTTTCTCAAGTGCAACTGAACATAAGGCATCGGTAGATTTTCATAAAAACGGTATAAACAGTATTTTTATAATCATTTTCTGCCCACTGTTATTCCCTCTGTTAATACTTTGCTGGCTGTAACAGCTTAATTTCTGCAGCGTGGGATCAACATCAGTGCACAAAGCAGCGTCAGGAAACATTAATACCACTGATTTATTGTTCTGAATGGGGGGGTTTGTTTACACCTGGAGAATTAAAGGCGCCTTGTGGAGATTTCTTGTAAACGAAGCTTCTGTTTACATTCAGCGTCACTCACTGTGTTCATCCTCGAGCTCTGACAAACGTGTTCGACACGTTTCCTTCTAAAATGTGCTTTGTCTCCGCACCAGTCGATTAATCAGCCTACCGATCATTGTTTAAACATTACTTTTATTATTTTGCTAAACTCTGCGACATTGTGATTCATATCTATGCTGAAAAATACCCTCGTCAGTATGCTGATAGTGTATTTCTATTGTGACGGTGGTTATAAACACACCAGCCAGGCTGAGCAGTACGTGAGTGCAGCGCAGCCGCGTCACCTCCGACACGTGAATTTGACCATGAAAACGTCAACAGGTTGCATTCTGGGTGATCGGGTTACAATTAAAGCAAAAGTCCACTGTGTGTCCCACTGTGGAAAACCAATAAAGTGACATTACAGAGAAAAACAACACATGAGAATAATGTACCAATCAGTCCATCAACTGCAGCGTTAAAGATCCACAGAGCCGAAACGCTGACTGGAAAACGTTGTTTCCTTCATCTTCTTCGTTTTGAAGATTTCATTTTATTCTTTTCTACTATTCGTTTCCCTTCCGACTCTTAATTTTAATAACCGCTGTGGAAAAACTGGTTGGAAAAAAAACAAACATGACAGCAAGTCAGCAGCTTAAACCAGCTCACGTTTGGGCTGTGGCAGATGTTAATTTCCCATCCTGAACGTCAGCACCTGACATACACCTGAAATACGAGCACGTTACCCCCAAACATCTTCAGAAGGGCTCAATTCAAGCACAGTTTCACCAGCGCAGACGTGAAACGGCGTCGGCCTGTGTCTGTCCCCGACTGTGTTTGGGTGCTTTTAGGGTTTGACTGAGAAACTGTGGAAGCTTTTTTAAATAAAAGAGAAAAAGCAGAGAGCATACCTTGCTGGATTTTCTCGTCCTGGGCTTGCTGGCACGGACGACTTTCAGAGCGTTTTGCTGATCTGCAGACACAGAATCAATAATTGAAAGAGACATCATCAGATCTGACAGGACAGGCCTGGAAGCAGCTGAGTTTTATCCTCCTGACAGCCACAGGTGGAGTCATCTACTCTTGCATATTCTGCTGTGCAGCATTAGGAATTTCAGAGTGAGTAAATACCCCCCACCCCCGCCCCAGAGACTGAGTGACTGAACTAGTTGAGGGTGTTTTGCGGACAGCCAGTGGCAGTATGTGGCTGCGTCTGTGCAGGCAGCTGCAGGCTGGGAGTGGCCCGCTGCAGCCTGACAATCCCTATCGCTCGGCAGAGGATGGTCGGATTGATAAGAGCCGCGGAGCCGAGGCTTCCACATGAATGGGTGTATGCCGTCCTGACTGAGCCTGCACACGTCCACCCACAGCGCCGGTCGTACAGTTACACTGTAAAATGATGCCTGTGCTCTCGTCAGAGTCCAGCTCTTCAAATATAGCTCCCCCTGGCCTGCTCTGACACACACTCACCACTCATTTGAGTGTCTGAATTTAACAAAGCGACTGTTGTGTTTCAGAGCGAGCTCTCACGTGTGTTAACAAATAAATGTGACCACAACAACGACCCAACAGTCTTATCAATAAATTCTCACACGTGAGGTGAGAAGTTCTGCTTGTGTCGGCGTTTAAAGTGGCACTGAAAAGATCAGCTGATTAATCAGTTCGCTAATCACACAGACAGAAAGTCAATCAATCCAATTCTGAAATCCAATCAATTATCAAATGGGTATTCCAATAATTTAGTCAAGCATCCATAAAGCTGGAGGAGCTTGTAAAAAAGATATTTCAAAAAGAAAAGCTCTGAGGCTGAAGTTCAGATGTCCTGACTTTCAGATTTTAAGAGGAGCAAAGCACACTACATTTCCCAGAATGCAGCAGTGTCCTCAAAGCTCCACACCCAGAGTTTGTAACTTTTTGTTACAAATTCATTCTAAAGTCACCAACTGAAACCAAGATAACCCTGATGACATCACTATGACATCACCAGGGTTATCATGGCTCCCTCCAGAGCCACAGGACGAGTAATACAGCTGTTTCCAAAGGTATTGATCAAGTGAGCTCGAAGGGACATTTGTTAACAATTCCGATAATCAATCAATCATTGATGTCGTTCATTAAGTAGGCAGACAAAAAAACTAAACCATTGTGCTCTGGGAACCTGTGATGAGCATTTTTCATCATTTTCTATCATTTTCTAAACTTAACCAGGAAATAATTGGTATTTGTTTTATTTGGATTAATTAAATTGCTACATATCTGCACAAATTAACTACAGAAATTAAGTTTATTATCATTAAGTGCCTACCAATAAAATAGTCAGTTGCCAGTCACTTTCACACATTTTTCTGATCTTAAAAATGTGTTTCACTGCGTTTGTTGGGCTGTGGCTCTTCTGAGGGACATTTCTTCATTCCCAACACAATTACCTTCATCCACAGTAAACACAGCCATTCATTTAATCCACCCTGCTTTAAGTTTTCCACCTGCCCAGCCACCTTGTTCACACACTTCACTTGTGACAGCGGGGAACAGGCTGGTGGGAGGACCTGCAGGCAGACAGGCCATTGGACATGCAAAACGTGTCTTTACAGCAGCAGCTAGCCTGGCTGCCTTAGCCTTTTTTGCTCTGACACAGCACCGACTTCAGGCTGATTATGGCTCACATTGTAGTTCCCCATGTGGTGTATTTAACCAACATTAGCCCCGGCACTCTGTCACTGGCATTTCCAGGAGAGGAGAGCAGAGGGGGAGCTAGCTGGTAGCAGCTAAGTTACAGGCGAAGGGAGCAGCAGTTGTCAGTGATCAACACGTGGTGCTCCGGAGCAATACGAGCACTGAGGGGGATGGGGCAAATATGCGACCACCAGCACCTCTCGACTGCGCTGACAGTCAAGTTTAAGCACTTCATTCAGCTCTAAATAAGCCCAAACTCGGTATGACAGAGATTACGGCTGGTTTCCCTGCAGTCAGGCTGTCAAAATGCTGCAACAACGTGTTCAGCCGCCGCCGCTGCTGCTGCTGCTGGGGGGTGGGGGGTGATCTGTGCTGAGCTGTAACTTTATTGAACACTTTAGTCAGGACAATCTGTTCCCATGAGTATAATTTTAAAGTCCGTCTCACCTCTCTCCTGGGAGCTGGAGTTGATAGTATTGATCGGGACCCTGCCGGTGGTCCTCTTAGTCCACGCGTTGACTTTCGGCGGAGGAGCTTCAACAACTTTCCTCTTCACCGCCTCGACAGCCGAGTCAGCGCTGCTGCTTTGGTCGTTTTCTTTATCGTTTTCTTTGCATTTCTTGTGCGTGTCCGTCGGGCTCTTGGTTGCCTCGGAGTTGTGGCTATCTGCTAGTTGTTTTTCCGAGCCTTTCTGGCCCTGTTGCTCTGGTTCTTTCTGCAGGTGAGTCCCCTCGGACTTGTTTTGGCTCTTCTCCTCCGCTCCGCTGGAGCTGGCCGCTGTCAAACCTGAGTCAACCTGACTACTCTCAACCTCTGCGGACATCCTGCTAGTTCCCTAACAGCGCACTGTATTAAATCCAGTGTGATTTTTTGGTCCTTGCTCTCTTATCCCACAGAAAAGTCGTGAAAAGCTCAGGGGGTGACCACATCCACAACTTGAGGTAAACAACTTTTGGGCTGGACCTCGCTAGCCAGCTAGCCAAGTAGCTCCTTCAGCTAACTGTTAGCTAGCTAGCGACCATGCAGAAGTCAGCGAGCCCGAGCGAAATGTTGCCGTTTTCCGCCCTGAACGACTGTTTCATATCAACACGTAGTTACCTCTGAGTCTGTAGTCGGTCACCATGCAAACGACACACGCTGAATTGGTTCACCTAAGACTTTCTGTAACTTTTTAACAGCAACTCCTACAGCGACCTCCTCTCTGTCTGCCTCTGAACTCCACGCTACCAGCTAAGAGCTCGTGCAGCCAGCTGCTCTCTGCCTGTAAACAGTGACTCGGCTGCCCCCGGCGGCCGCACGCCAGTACTGCAACATACATATTCAACACAGTGTGAAAGTGGTGGAAGAAGTAGAGATCTAGTACTTGAGTGAAAGTACCAATACCACAGCATAAAAAAGCTGTACTAAAAGTAAAATTAATGTCTGTAATATCACTGGATTATAATTAGTGATGTATTAATGAGTAAACATCACTAATTTTGCCTTTGGTAAAGATGGAGCTAATCTCAACTACATTATATGCTGCTGGGAAGCTTAATCCATGATAATAGCCGAATTATTTGATTTATATTTTGTGTTAATGATCTGAATCTGCAAATTAACCAGTAATTAATGGGGTCAGATAAATGTAATGGAGTAAAAAGTACAATATTGGCTTCCAAAATGTAGTGGAGCAGAAGTATTAAGCGGCATAAAATGGAAGTAAAGTATAGGCACCTCAAAATTGTACTTTAGTGCAGTGCTTGAGTAAATGTATTCAGTTACATTCCACCCCTGGGAATACATATATAGAAAACATTTCTACAGTGGTGGAAGATGTATTCAAATTATTTAATTTCCAGATAAACGTCCAGCTGGAGATGATTTAAATAAATGGACACGAGACGTTTTCAGGTCAGAAGATAAATCAGACTTTGTGCATGAGTTTATGTGTTTATCTGCTGTACATTAAGGTTCAAGGGTTTATGTGCAGGTACATGTACAGTATGCGTATACAGTATAGTACATGAGTGTACAGTATGTGTGTGACAAATAGATCCATTAAATCCATTGTTGTTTGAGCCGCTGTCAACATAATGACAGATGTGACTTACATGATTAATTAATTATCAAATTTATTTATGTGAGTGTATTTAAGTGTGCCGTGTGCGTCAGTTCAGATCAGCTTTGTATTAACTGATCAAACGTATTTATGTTTTTGACTGCTATTATTTGATCTCTGATGGTCAGATAGATAAAGCATGATGGCATGGTGCAAAGCACGCTGACTTTATTCTTTATTAAGTCACTGCAGAGTTTTAGGAAATGAGGCATCACAACATTTAGCAGAGTTAGAACTGCAGCATCTTGTTTAATTTTGTTGTAATGTTCGATTGTCTGTCATTAGTGAGTAAAGTTAACCGTAATAAAGCTCATTTCACTGAGCGATCAACGGCTGCGTCTCCATTCGAGTTTATCAGAGCATCTGCCAATCAAATGACAGAATATTCAGATCACAAGTTCATCACAGCAACGTTAGACGTGAGACACAAGGGGACAAAATCTTCAGACACGGTCAAGATAATTTATTCTAAAGACACTATAAACAACCAGTTATGGTCCAGTTTGTAGTTTCTTTTCTTGGCTGACACATTCAGCTCAGGCCTGAGTCCTCAGCTGAACTTAATTAAGAGAAAATGTCAGAAACGTTTTGGATACGTCTAATCACAGCAGAGGAGGCAACACTAAGAAACACAACACAGTATCTTATGCATTGATTAAATTTTAATAAACAAATACATTTCTTTGGTGGTTGAACGTGTGATCTGGAGCCAGTTTTAAGAAGCAGAGCGTCACAAACTGCTCTGCTGACTGATCACATCATCAGCTGATCAATCGACCTGCATACAGTGGGGGTGGAGCTTCAGGTGTGGCGGCTCCAGAGGGATCAGACCCTCAGTCGGTGTCACTCCGCCTGTCCAGCTACAGGTAATTGAGCACAGACAGCAGAGAAATCAGCATCACAGTGTCCACAAAGAGCTGTTTGGGCATCGCCGCAGACGACGGGGGTCTGGTGTAGATGTAAGGATGCTCCTGGAGAAACGCCGGAAAACGTGGTTAAAGGAATTTTATTCTCTACATTCACAAACGTGAAACTCTGTCGCCCGTGTTTTACCTTCGGTGGGCAGATGGGTTTTATTGGCTCTGACAATATCTCTATCATCTCTTTCTTTCCCTCAGGCTGGAACTGAGGACACATTTGAGGGTCAGTGTCAAAGAAACTTGATGATGTGACCTGTTCAGCCATTTTATCAGGAAGATGTTGCATGATTTCAGTGTTTTTAATGCATGCAATTAAACCCAATTAAGGCAAAAACTTCTGATTCAAATATCATAATGTTATGAGCAGAGAGCCTAAACTTCTCCCCACCAAACCTCCAGCTAGCTAACACCATTTTCAACAGTTGTGCAGACATTAAAAACATGAGTTCACCATGTTGTTCCACAGCCCCTTTGCCAGCTCCTCGTGTCCTTTCAGAGTGAAGTGGAAACAATCAGCTGTGAAGAAGCTCAAGTCGAGCTTCCCGTCCTGAAGTCACATCAGAGCAGAAACAGTCACTAACGAACAGTGACCACGTGAATAATGTGAGCGTGAGACTTACAGGAAGTCTTGCAGGTTGTGCCTTCTCTAAATAAGGCTGCAGAACAACAGCGAAGTCCTTTTTGAGGAATCGTTCGCTCTTCAGGAGCTCCTTCAATCGTCTCTATGCAAAGTTAAGATCACCATCACGACGGGTTCAACGGTAAAAAATAAATACACTCTTTCCACAGACATAAGAGAAAAAGCAGAGTTTTATCTGTTTTCTTCTTGTTCAGGTGTTTTAACATGGATGGAGATTTTTATGAAGCGACGTCGTGACCGTAAACCTGATGGTCTCACTCACTCAGGAACAGACTCACCTGGAATTCATAGTTAGCTTCGACCACCTCGTCCAGCTCGGGGGAGTCTTCTTTAGGCTGGATGAGGCAGGAGCAGAAACTCCTGTGAGCAGATTATCAGATTATCACACTGTGGGATTATCAGGTTCTCCAATTAACAGATTATCAGATCAGTTATCGGATGTATGAAACATGAAACCCGTGTTCAGGCGCTGCACGGCGTCATTTACACGTCACAGCGCGTCGTTTGGATTATTAGTGCTGAGGTTGGGGGATTTTAGAAAATGAGCAGATTATCTGACTCTAAAACTGTCTCCTTAGAAAGGATTTCCTGATATTTCAGGTTATTCTGAACAAATCAAAGTGTTTATCAGTTAATTCTGGACACTAAAGTTTGGTATAAACCTGATTTTCACATTTTATTGATGAAGTTTTGATCACCTCTTCGTCTAATAAGAGTCTGAGGAAGCTGCTCTACATCTTTTAATATAATTTGGCGTTAATCCTGCAGTTTGACTCGAGATCAACAGGTGAAAGAAGAAAAACACTCTTGCAGACTTTTGCAGCTGGCAGGCGAGAGTCGGACGGCGAACCTCTCTGAGAGGCTTCATGGGGAGAATCTGCACCACGTTGACGATCGTCCTGGGGATCTGAAACCAGACGACAAGCATCATCGACCGAAGTCTTTTCTGAAGGCTGAACGGTGCAGCTTTAAAGGTCCACACATCCTCCCTCACACCTGGTAGTCTCAGCCGTGATAGCGAAGGTGAGAACAAACTGTTCCCAAGCAAGCAAAAGGGAAGGGGAGCGTGAGGAAACACAGATATAAGTGCACACACCGGGACAGTCAGTGAAAGGCTTAACAATACATCCACAGCTTAGGCAACTCAGCTCAGAGCCAAAGACAGACCTTCACACGTGTTTTATCACTGAATCTGGCTCCATGAATAGTTTCTCAGTTGTGTAAGAAGAGTTAAACCTCCCTGTATTTCTTCTGTTTTAGCCACATTAGCAGCACGCCTGCAGAGATGACGGGCTGCGGTCGAAGACTCAGAGAAATTAAAAACACTTCGCGTAAACACCTCAGGACGTTTTCCATCGAGGTACAGGGGAGGTGAGGAACTGCGGCGCTCAGACAATCACTACGCTACGCAATCACGCGACGTCAGATCTCGACATGAGTCTGCTTTAAATGTTGCTGCTGCAAGGAAATGTGGGTCGACATTATCTCCTTTCCTTCCATAAAGCATGGTCCAGTGTATCCTATGCTAAAGGAGATAAGAAAGGAAGCAGTGAAGCACGCTTCCTTAGCATTTGGCCAATTGGAGCAGCTCTTGTCATGGCTGCCACTTGGATACTTCTGGGTCATTTCAACCAGTTTCTGAGCAAGAACAGCTGTTCGACTGCAGCCCATTTATTATATATTATATAGTCATTAGACAGCTGAAGGTAGAGAGATGACAGGAAACTGCAACATGCAAATGTTAGCATGTCAATAAGCCTCTGATTAGCATATCTGCACACAAACAGCAGCTTTATGGTAATGTTAGCACTGAGCTGATGGCTAAGCTAAAGCTATAGGCTGACAGGTTACAGGTGAGCTAGCTCGTTTGATGTGTCGACCCCATCTGATGACAAAAGTGTTTAAGCTAACGGCCACACGCCAACGACAAGCTGCTGCCACAGAGATATACCTGACATTCAACTGGTTCACACCTGTGCACACCTGACTAATCGCCGCTTACAGTGGGCGTGATATTCAGAGACATAAGCTCTCACCTCGTTCATCATCAGGTCCAGAGCTTGTGTCATGTGGTCAATGAAGCTGTCGGGGGAGAACATCACCTGTGGAGAGTTTGAGAGGATCAGATTTACCATTCTGACATCGTTCTTCTTCTCTTCTTCTTA
This sequence comes from Chaetodon trifasciatus, assembly GCA_037975065.1. NCBI lineage: Eukaryota > Metazoa > Chordata > Actinopteri > Chaetodontiformes > Chaetodontidae > Chaetodon > Chaetodon trifasciatus. The sequence goes on along the minus strand of JBBMOE010000054.1, from coordinate 1,823,274 downwards.
TTTTTGTGCTCTTACTTAATTCGTCACATTGTTCGCTGTTAAAATTTCTCATTTCTAGGCCAAATTTATCCCATATACCGTCCACTGCTTCACAGTAATCAGTGGAAAACAGATGCTTTCTGTCTCCCATGACAATCGTACATTTTCTGTCCGGACCAGGATACTGCGTTTGTGTAAAAGCAGGATTTTTCACCAGTAACTGGCACAGAAACACAGTCAACTCTCACTTTGTTCTTGCAGTAGTCGCAGACGTCGTTCATGCCGATCAGCATCGTCACCACCTTCCAGTCCTCCTGGAAGTTCAGACCCTAGAAAAGAAGCTTTGGCTCAGTTTGGTGGTCGAGCGTCACACAGAGAGGAAAATTAAGATTATTGATCATCTGAGACTCACCGGATAAGACTTGAACGTGTCTATCATGTGTCGTATCTGATCGGAGACGTTTCTGTGGAGGAGCAGAAACATTACCAGCTGTCTGAAACTTAACAGGGCTCATCGCTGACTGAGGGAAGAAGTGGAAATCAACACCAAAGAGAAAGAACAAGCTGAGTCTCACAGCGTGTTGTGGCCGGTGACGGCGAAGTTGAAGCCGGTCTCGTTGATGGTCGCTGGCAGCCCGCTGAGCATCATCTTGGGCGCCGGGCCCAGCAGTTTGGGATTGAAGAGTTTGAAAATATCTGGACAATGAGACGATCAAACAAGAGCTCATAAAGATCCTCCAGCAGAGTTCGTTCATTAGCTTAGGCTGGCTAATCTAACCTGCTAACTCAGGTAGCTTTTAGCTTTACAAACTGAAAATGGACCTTTTTCTTCTTCTGTGGTGTGTCTGTGCTCTTTAAACTACAATCCTTTTCCTGTAAACTAACTTACTTGCCAAAGTGATGACATTTTGATAAGTTCCGTATCCTCCGATGCTGCAGAAGAAAGGAAAAGGACGAGGAGTCAGGACGGCCTTTGATTGGACGATGATGACAGGTGAGAGCGGGAGTTCTCCATTGGTTAAAAAAAAACAAGATCAACAGACCGCTTTACCTCCAAGACACCTGGCGAAACTCAAAAGGTATGGCTGCAATCGTGGAACCGTTGGCGCCAATCGCCGTCTGCAAAGAAACACGTTGTATTGATTTGTGATGGTTTCCACTATGAGCTGTACTGGTTTGAATGGATTTTTGTGCACACCACCGCCTCACGCACAGTTAAAGAGTCTCCCAGCGCCGCGATGACCTTCACGTCTGCAGGTCGGACGAATTCAACTGGAACAGAAGACGAAGGAGGAGACGCTCAGAATCAGTTCAGAGGCCTGACACACGTGGCTGTGCAGGTGAGTTTCACACCTGAACACCTTTTAACTCAACACCTCTGAAAACGCCGTCAGCTGAGTAACACTCGCATATTAAAGAAGACAGACACAAAGTAAAAGTAAGAGTACCACCGCGTAGAAATACTCTGCTACAAGTATAAGTCCTGCAGTTTTACTTTTAAGGTCTATTTAGAAGTAGATTTTATAGAAGTATCTGTCAAACATACTTAGATCGAGCACAAAGAGTATAAAGTGTACTTATAATGAAGTAAACTACTGTTTGGCCTGGACGGCAGTAAAAAGTACAGTATTTGCCTCTGAACTGCAGTGGAGTAGAAGTATAAAGTAACACAAAATGGAAATACTACCACCTCAAAGCAGTACTTGCATGGCTGTGTGTCGGTCAGGGGACGCTCACCTGAGGTGGGGACGGTGGGAGACGGACTCATGTCAGGACAGCTGAACGGGGGATGCAGAGCTCGCTGGAGGAAATCTGGTCCGAGGACGTCCTGCAGGAGAAGCACACAGAGACACTGTCCTGCTCAGAGTGTCCTCGTCTCTTCACTGGTCCGGCTCAATGTGAGCGAGACTCCTCCGATCTGGATTTTCAGAAGCTTTTCGTGGAGTCTGCTCGAGCGTGACTGACGTGTCCATTAAAGGCTGCTGGTGTTAATCTTCACTCAGCGACAGTCAGAGTCTAAAGAGTGTTTGTCCACGACAGTCCACGACAGTCCACCATGAGCCACGTCCTCTTCAGGCGGCTGATGTTTCGTGTGTATTTCCATCATCTTGACGTGTTATCGTCGTGTTTTTGTCTCGGATTAGTCTGTATTTTTGGTTTTGGGCAGCTCTCGGGTTGTTTTAAGATTAAATTTGAGCTGTTTTTGGATGAAGTGTGATTGTATTGTTATTCATGGTTTTATTATCACATTTCTGTGTAGTTGTGTTATTTCCTGTCCTGTGTGGTTTAAGATAAGATAAAGGGGAAACAAAGGTCCAGGTGCCAACGCTGGCCCAGCACTCGTCAGTTTATTCTACTTAAATCACGCTTTCTGAAGGAAGTACTCATACACTTTGTGCTGTTTTTGTTGCCTTCAGGTGTCCTTAAGTGTACTCAAGTTGTCCTTGAGTATCACCTGAGTTCACCTGTGAAAATCAAGATTCATAAGCCTTTAAAACACACTCACAGTACGACTGTATTTCACCAAATGTACTTAATTATACTTCACATGAAGTGAAATTAAAGTACACGTTAATGAAGTTTGCTATTAGTGTTTTACAAAGGACTTGAAAATAAAAATACTTTTCATAAGTGTACTTTATTACTATCAAAAGTATTTGTAATTTAGTACACCTTGTAAAAGCACAATTTATAATACACTTACAATAAAGTACTTTCATTCATTTTGAGTACATTTAAGTAGAACTTTATGACGTGTATTCAGAAGTACGCTTTTTAAAAGTCAAACATACTTTCAGTGAGGCACAGAAAGTATAAAGTGTACTTGGAATGACTTTTCTGTACTTTAGTCATATATATTCATAAGCACGCTGCTGTTTGACGTGGGAAACGTCACGGAGGAAGACTTCCTGAAATATTCAGAAGAACAATAAATAAACGAGAGTCTGAATGGAAAATCAAGCCGCTACTTCCGCTCATGAGAAGAAGCTGCAGGACGATTTCTGGATTCAGGTGCATGAAGTGCTTTAAATGAACCTGTTACACCTGATCACTGTTAATAATTACAGGCTTTACTGCACCGTCAACATTATATTATCTATCTATAGCAAACGACTGAACGCAGCAGACCGGCCGTTTTACATGAATTTGTGTGAAACCTGTCATAAAGCTTTTAAATGATTTCATTCACAGAATATATACAAACATTTAACCTGATAAATACACAAAGTTTGAAAAGAAATCATCTAAAAATCCTTTTCTGACTCGTTTTCTGTATCTGAGGTCAATGAAGAAGTCTGATATTTGATGAAAACAAGTTGCAGTATTGATTTTTCAACTCTGAGACTATTTTACAGCCATTTTTACATCAACTTTAATATGTTTATGTCACTTATTCAGAGTGAAGGAGGTGTAATGGAGAGAATACCTGGCTGAAATCTGCTTTTTCCTGTAACGTGTAGCCTGCAAGAGAGACGAAGAAGGAAAAGTTAAGTAGATCTTAAAGTTTGTTCCAGATTCTGTGGACAGACTAATAATGATAATACTAATTCAAATAATTGTTTTTAGCAAAGAAAAGAACACAGGGCAAGAAAATCCAAACAGACTGCTCACATGCCTCCATGATGATAGATTTCAGCTCTTACCATCCACATGGCAGGAGGCGAATACACAGAGAGTAAACAGCACGCAGGACAACATGTCGTCGCCCCTCAGAGGAAACCAAGAAATAAAATAAAGAGTTCTGCTGGCTCAGAGCTTTATTAGCCTCACCTAACCTTCGTGAAGAACACTGATTAACATTATCTCTGACCTTTGCAGTCATTAAAGCCTGACCAGGGACAAAGACTGCAAATTAGCTGAAGCTAAACGTCTTATGTACATCACATTTTCCCATTTCCTGTGGCAATGTTGTATGTATCGTCCCTGTTAAATAAACATTAAATAAATACATTAATCAATGCATGCAGAACCTTCCAGGCAGTAATGTGATCGTCAACTGCAAACAAGCATGTAAAGTCCAAATTAAAATGTCAGCGCTGTCTGTTTTGAGGTGAGCTGATTGACTTCGCTCAATCAGTTTCAAGCATAAATGGAGAAAAGGCGTCTTATTTTGAAAGAGCACTGCTGAAAGCCAAAGTTTCTTATTCATATCATTTGTTTTTAATGACTAAAGGCAGCGCCTCTTCAGAAAACAAACAAGCGTCTTCCTGAGCGTTCAGCTGCGTCTCTCCATCTGCTGACGAAGGCCGCACACGTTCAAAGCTGACGAGGGTCCTAAATCAAGATTTGTCAAAAGCTTTCATTCGTTTTTTTCTCGGAGCCAGAAAGAATCAAATATCCCTGCAGTCACCTGGAAACACCTGAGCAGCTCGAAGTGTCTGAAAGGTTTCTACACATTTTCACTAATTTGCAAGTGTGTGTTTGTGTGAGTGTGTCTGTGTGAGTGTGTGTGTGTCCTTACTGCGTGTAAGTCTGTATTTGTACTGTTGAATCTCCTTCATCGTTATAAAGTTATGACTGTCGTTAAGTGTTTGTATATCTCTGTTCTTATTACGTTTCTTATCGATTACTTTACTATTTTAAGCACTTTAATGCAGTCTTCTTTTTCTGCTCTTTGTCTTCTTTTTTTTTATTTCTAACTTCTAACCAAATCTGCGAGGTGGAGGCCATGTGTCCATTTCCCTCGTTTCTATAAAATCTTGATATTTTTTGGAGGAATTCATTTATATTTTTATATATCATGTCTTGTGTTTCCACCGTTTTTTGTACTTAATTATTCAGAGTAAATAATTAAAAATCTAACTGTTTAATTCAAGGGTGATTGTATTAAATGTAGAAATAGCCTGCCATCGAAACTTTCATTTCCTTTGATTTGATTAAGTTTTACAAATATTATTTGCTCTTTTAAAATGATTTATTAGGCTAATTTTTATTAGCTAGCTATGAAAAGACTAACCGCGGCGTCATGACGTCATCACGGGGGTCACGGGCGGTGACCTCAGACCTCAGGTGTGTTTTTTTTTTTTTTTTTTCACCAACAGTTTTTCAGATTTATTCCTCCTGAAGGTAAACAAATGGAGCCGGCGGCGGTTTGCGCTAAAAACATGAAAAATGTGATCGAACCGCGCGGGTTAAAGCGAGCAAAATGCCCGGACAGAAGAGAAGATACAACGTACGTTTCCCTCCGGTGAGTTTAAAGTTTGTTCAGCCACGTTAAAGATGCGAAAAGCGCCGTTAAAACAAGCTAACAAGCTTAGCTGCCTCCATGTAGCATGGAGTGCTAGGAGCCCGTGCTGCTTTCACGGGCCGACGGGAATTCTGGCACTCACCGTCCTGACAAAGTGGTCAAAACATTACGACTGTCAAGCGTCAAATCCTTCAGGGGCGATATGCAGGACTGGCTACAGTCAAGATAATCAAGTTTGGTGTTTTTAACTTAGACTTAGACTTTATTCTCAACATATCGGCGTTACTGGGGAAGTTCTTCAGTTATAAATGTGTATGTTTTAAGACTAAACCCTGTTTGAACCAATGGAGGAAGAAGCTAAAACCCTTGAATGAATCACGAAACTTATAAATAACAAAAAAAGTCCCTAGATTAGCTAATCTGACATAGCTTTCTTTTCTTTTCTTATTAGTTTTGTATTTTAAGCTAACTGCTCTGTCCTTTGCCCTTTGAGGTTATCACTGCTCCACCGGAGGCAGATCTTTCTGATGATTATGACGTGAAATGTGCCTTGTTAAAAAAATACACACACATTTTAACAACTTGTGGTAAATGCGAAGCTGTTCACACCAACATCAGATGATACAAGTACTCGACAGACAAGATTTACATCCTTACATGTTGTAGGAGGCAGTGGTTTACGATGAGAGCCTGAATGCAGCAGCTAAACTTTCCTCACGTTTTTCATTGAAAACGGTGAAATCTTTGTTTTTTGCCGCCAGAGTCGCATCAAAAAGATCATGCAGAAGGACGCAGAGGTGGGGAGGATCGCGATGGCGGTGCCTGTGATCATCTGTATCCTTTCACACCTGCAGATGAGCTGGATGTGTTCAGTCATCACCGTTTCTGGAGCAGCCCTCCACTCCTGGGGCTGCTAAGCATGCTGGGTGTTGTAGTGCTTCCAATAGACATAACGTCTGACGTGCAGCACCTTCTGAAAGGTAATTCTAAAGTGCATTTTTTTTTTTCAGTAAAGGATGTTTTATGTTTAAGAGTTCAGAAATCTAAAGTCCTGAACTGCAGCCGTCAGCTCGAGCGCTGGAAATGTTCCTGAAGTGTCTGCTGACCAAAACCTGTCTGATAACTCAGTCCAAGCTCAGCACCGTCGTGTCCGTCGCCCACATGTGAGTAAGCGATGCTCCACCTTCACGCCTTCAGCTGGACGGAGAGGAAGAAGCTGGTGTCTTTTTAGTGTATACACTATATACAGTAAACATATCGTGAGGAGGAAACCCAGGTGTGATGCATTCACTGCCTGCCTCCTCTTGCTCTGTAGGAAGCAGTGCATCGAGTCAGAGAAGCTCTTCGACTTCCTCAAAGACCTGGTGGAGCGAGCCACATCTACGGCAGCCCAGAAAGACAACAGAGGCATGAGTATGTGGCCGTTATACAGGTAGAGACTGAAGGATTTCTCATCGCTGCTTCTAACTTCAGAGGTTTTTGAGTTTATGAGCATTTTTAGAAGTGTTAAAGGAAGGAAGTGAGGTTTCATGTCGTGTGTTTAAATAATTTGCAGCTTGTTCTAAATGACACAAGTTCACTTAAATCAAGACTGAAAAGGATCTTTATGTTATAGACAGTATTAGTATGTCCATATTAGGGCTGTGATGTTTATCTTTGTCTGCTTAATCATTTACCGAAACGCTGAATCAGTCATTAAAATAGTCGATTAATTTTCAGTTAATCGACTCATCGTTTCAGCTCAAACCTGTATTTTACATGATCTTTTCTCCAGGACCAGACGGCACGACATTTCTGTTAAGAAACCGGCTGAAGTGGTAGAAATGGCGCCGCGAGCGAGCCTCGACTCCCTGGACAACGACTCCACCTCCAGCGTACGTATTCTACGACTGCAGACGCTTGAACGCATCGCAGCGAGACGTGCTTTTTGTCTTCTTACGTACAAGAAGCAGATTAGGAGGAGCTCCTTTATCTGGATTATGTATTATATTTAAAAAGGTCAGATGCTGCTGTGGGATTGTGTTGATCTTTGAGCGCTCAGCTAACAAGGAGTTGCAACAGCGACCCCGTGAGGCTGTAATGTGTATTACACTCCAGGAAACAAGCCTTCATTGACTCCTCTGAGGTGAATCCCTCGCTGTGTTTCTTGCAGGAGTCGGAGCTTTTCATCTGCTTCTGACGGTGAGCGGTCGACCGGAGGAAAGATCGTTTCCATCGTTTCACTTTGGTTTAAAAGTTTGTCTTTTTTTGAACTTTGCTGGTCCGGGTCAACACTTTGGAGGGGAAATTTACTGTGGGAAAGAAGTTGTTTTGGGAAAAAAAAAAAGATATTTAAGTTCTAAAATGTTTTAGACCTTTGCCCGCAAATATATACTTTATTTATTTTTTGGAAAAAAGGGCAGTTTGTGGTGAAGCCCTTTCGCTTTTCGTTTGTAACCGATGTGTTCGGATGACAAGAACCTGAATTCTCTGTAATGAACTGATCACATATGAAATGCTTCAGACTTTTAAATTCTAAAGCTTTTTGTTTGCTTTAATCTTTTGTTTTGTAACTGAGTACAAAATAAATGTTGTGCTGTGTTAAATTGTAAGATATGACGTCTTTGTGGTTAAAATCAGTTTTTGAAACCCTTTTAGACGACGCACCAACCTTTAAAACCAAAGCCAGTGCTTGTTTTGTGCTCACCGCTTCACCTTTGCATATGAAATGTCATCGGACTGAATAAATACGTTCATTTCAGCTCCTCAGATCGACAGATTTAATATGAAGATGTTGGAAGATGCGCTCACATAAATGAAAACAAATCAAGAGCAGACATGATTTGGTTTATTCCAACCAACTCGTCTTTTTACAGTGTGAAGGGATGAAATGATGAATAAATAGATGCATTTTGTTCTGAACTTTTTACTGGAAATTTACACTTTGAAGCCAAATGTTGCAGAACGTCTCTCTAAAGTTGCTACGCTAGCTACCTGCACGAGGGACCCAAACAGTTCTCACATTCTGGCGTCGCCGTTCCCGCCGAACGCCCGAGCCGACCGCCGCAGACGGACGCCGGACCGGACGTGTGCGTGAAATCAGGCCTCGACGAAACAACTGAAAGAACAACACTGCTGAGCTCTAAGTGACAGACTCCAGGAGCAAAGTTCAGATCCTCAGTCGCACAGTTTGAAATGAAACATGCATCTTGGCTGAAAGCATCTTCACTACAGTTACACTTGAAAAGAGTAAAATAAGTAAAAAAAAAAAAAAAAAAAAATCCTTCTCAAAGCATCTTTTTTTTTTCTCTAAACAAACAAAAACCATTTATTTTATCTCCTGCAGTAATTCTGTATTCATAGACGTGGAGGCCAATTTGCATTAGTGGTTCAATCAATCCTTTGCTTTAATGCATTTTCCACCCAGAGTCCCAAAGGCACAGTCCATTCAGGCTCCGCTCGATCACTGACCCCAATACTTACAGCGAGAAATCTAGATTTAAATATGTTCAAAAATTAAAACATTTACAAATACACACGGGCGACAGAACGGCCTTCAGCTCTCCTCTCTTTCCTGAACCCTTGAGTTGACGGTGGGACGCCTTGAGGCAGACAGATCGAAGGACAAGTTTAAAAATCGAGAACAGGAACGGAAACGGGACTACGGGACGCCGTCTTCAGAAGAGTCGCGCTCCGTAGCCAAAAGTCTGTCTAATAGCCTCGAAGTAGTATCTCTTCCAGCCCTCTTTTGTCCGCTCCTCCTCGCTGTCCGGGACGCCTCGACACTCCACCTTCAGCTCCGTCTCGCTGCTCCGGTCCAGGAACGTCATCGTGATTGTCGCGTAATGCTCTGTGGGGCAGAACGACGGCACGTTAGCGCCAAGAGTCGACTGATTCTTCATCACTTCTGAGCTGATGATCTGCAGTTTCTGTGTTCTGTCTCAATATTTTCCTGATCAGTTATTCACTAAATTATAAAATGTCAGCATGGAAATGCATCTCAAATTACCACAACATAAAGATCTATAAATTGGATTTTTTTTTGGTAACTAACAACCAAAAACTGCCACAGATTCTCAGTTTTAGTAGTTTGAAATGATGCAAAGCAATAAAACTGTCATATCAGCCATTTTTACTAAATAATACTCTGTTTCAGTGAATGTTATATTATTTTACATTAAAGGAGATTGAGTTTGAACATACCAGAGGGCCAGTTGTTATACCTCCACTTCATAACTATCTTCTCATCGGGAACCTGTGCAGAGGACGAGTCCACGTCATATGAAGGGAAACTCTATAACGCTGATACACACGACATAATCCAGATTATCTGATGGTGTAAAAGGCTGAACGTCAGTCTCACCAGCTCTGTGAATTCACCAAAAACGTTTCCTTCTAGCAGCCGAAACTTTCCGCCTCTCTCTCCCTCCACTGTCGCCGGAGCATGTGTGAACGCCTGGACCATCTGCAGACGGACAGCAGACACTTAGATCAGACGGGAAATAAATGAAGAGTTGAGTGAAGCGAGCAGACGAGCAGCTGGCGCTCACCTCCTGGTGGAGGAAGACCCTGTAGAGGTCAGCCGGCGAGGTGAGGAACGTTTCTTTCATGCTGAATTTACAGGTGGGGATCTTGACGCCGGTGTTGATCGGAGCGGCTGTGCTGCTCGAGGAGGAAATCTGCTCCACACGAGGAGAAGAAAAGTGTGGTGAGTCTGCCTCGAGGAAAACACTGAAGAACTCAGAACGAGAGCGAGGCACCAACCTGAGTTTTATCCAGCTTGGCTTTGGACTGCGATGTGGACGGAGGCTTGGCCACACCATTGGCTGTGGGCAGGATCATCCCCTGTGTGAACTCTGAATCACAAAAAGAAGAAAAAAGCATCTTAAAACCCATTTTTTCTTCTTCACAACTGATTTTAAAGTAGTTCTATAACAGCCACACACAATTAAAAAACTGAGTCCAGACTGAATAACTGTTGAAGACGTTTACAGCTTCGTTAGCAAAGGTCCAGTCACGCTCGTTTAACAGCACATTTTACTGACTTTTCTCAGTTTGTGTTGCTTTTTATTTGGTGTTGTTATATTTTCAACACAGCAGAAATATTAAAGGCTTATTGTAAAGGCCTAAATCTTAAAAATGACTCATGGCTTTGATTTAAATTAGCTTTTAGAGTTAAACAGGTAAACACTGCGAATACCAAGGCAGACTTGACATCAGTTTGAGTGTGATGAAGGATCCTGTGTTCTGAGTTCTGGGGGTGAAAGGACGCGTTTCATGTCCCTTCAGATCGTTTCACTCACCTGTTTTTAAGAACTCCACGTAGCTTCCCAGAGCTTCGCGGATTTTCTCGGCTCCTTTTGTCCTCATCAGGCTGGTCAGTGGCGTTTCCGGTTCATCTTTATTCAACGATACACAAATCTGGACAAAGACCAGAGGGCGGGGGTCACCACAGCGTTCGTGCAGCAGTCAGAGTCAAACATGGGAGCTCTTCAGTGAAACTTACGTCGAGGTCCTCCATGTCGTTCTCATCAGACAGGTTTGGAACCTCGATCGTCCCTTTGTATTTCACTCCGGCTTTTGACTTTCCTGGTAAAATAAAGAGATGCAGACATCAGCTTGGCCAAGCAATAAAGTCCATTCTGTGTCAAAATGAGAAAGCGGTGATGACACTTCAGGAAACAGCCACTGCAGGAGGGAGGTGATTAAGTCAGCTTCCTGTTTGTTTTCCTCTGTGTTCACCCAGTGATGGCAGCTAAGGCAGTCATCACCACTGCTGGCAGACGTGTGACCAGTACTGTACATATATTTAACCAAATCCCCCCCGACACAAAACAAACAGCAGCCTCAGTCTTGTACTTACCGGTCCAGGTAGCTTTCAGGTTCCATTCATAGAAGAAAATAAGTTTCCCTTTGCGGTTGTTAATCGAGGCCTCTCCTTCCAGCTTGCTGACTTCCGTCACCTCGCAGCTCCCCTCTTCGTTCTCCACGGTCATCCCCATGAGGAGGGATTTTAACTTGTCTGACGACCAGTTTGTTGCATCTCGTTCAGTCCTGAAAAATCCAGCAGAGACCACAGCGATGAGGGAGCGCATCCAAACAATATATTTACAGTGTTACGTGTTCTTCACTTCCATCCTGTTCAATGTTTTGTATACTAATGCTCCACATAACATGCAAAGCTGCCAGCAGATATCAGTATATTTACGACCAATGGATCCTGAAGATGGATTGACAAGTTGGGGATTTAAAAGAGGTAAATTCTAGTACGATTCATCCCCTGACCAAGCATGGACAAAAATAACAGTGTCAAGAGGGGGTGGGAGGCAAACCAGTTTCACCACTGTTCTGCCAGGACATGGATTGTGCAATACCATACATTTCCTGTGATAAGTGGTTTAGCATATTAAAAATGTGCTCTACTGTTGCTGTGACAGCATGTATGTATCTGTATGTAATGTAAATTTCCCAACAACCACAACAACAACAACCCTGAGGCTAACAGTTTATGCTTTATGTGTGTGCAAACCATTTTACTTTGGACCGCTTCGGGGGCCAATACGAAGCAGGATTCACTTAAAAACTGACGCTCAAGGAAGGATCGATACCGACTTCAAGCTTAGAATCTGAGTTTTGACATTTTTATGTTGCTTTAGTGTTAATTTAGCTGTTTAGCCAATTTGATTTGCCGTTAGCATGTTCTGCAGCTAGTAGCATCTAATGTAAAACCACACAATGGAGCGACGTTGGAGTATTTCACACTGACGGACAGTCAAAAGAAGCTCCAAACTTCCCTCTTTGCCTTCACTGCCAGCCAGCATTTGTCACCAAGTCACCAAAGCTGCATTTTAAGAAAACTAAAAGGAAGTTTTGGAAGTTTTAACTGTGAACGCCCTTAATATGAAGACAAAGGAGGGACCACAGTATATCTTTACTTCACGGGAATTTAACAATAACACAAAATCATCTTAAGTCCATCTTCATCCTGGAACAACTCTTTAAATACTTCAAATGAATAAACGCATTTCTGACTTGAATCGTATCACCATAGAGGTGAATTCACTTACAAAGAGGAACCCCTTAAAGCAGCACACAGTTATGGATCTGAATTCAATATGTAGGATATTTGTGCAATCCTTTACTTATGGACACTTTAATATTACTGCTTAACTCTCACAGAAAGAGACACACAACAGAAAGGACACTAAAATCTGGATCTATTGGACACGCTGTCTTTCTTTAGCTTGTAGCTACGAACTGTAAGATAACCTTTACAGTGTGTGAGTGGGGCTAAGTTACTTCAGGTGTTCTAAACAGGTGTAATGTCAGAAACTGAAAACTTTCCCACCATTTAATTACACTTTAAAGGACGTAATTATACCGGAACACGTGTGTTGAAACAGACAGCGTTGTTAACAACCGCTACCCACGTCCAAGCCAGCATCTGAAGCTACAGCAGCTAGCTACAGGCGAAGCTAACTAACGAAAACCATCATACGGTTAGCTCGAGCCCTCGAATGTGACTCTTTATTTTATTAATAATCCATATTTTGCGTTCAGAGCTGCCTGTGAACCTATAACCGATCTGCATAGGGGACACAGTCCAAAAAGGCCAGCTGTAGCTCGTTGGTACGAGCTGAATGTGAGATGTTAGCATTAGCAGGATAAGTAACGTTAGCAATCGGTGTCCTTTCATTATATCTCACCAGTGCCAGTTGTTGACATTAGTCGCATCGGCTCTCTCCTCCACGATCCATCGAGGGTCTCCTTCTCCCCACTTCGCCATTTGGCCAGCTGGATGTTTTTTAGAAGTTATGTGGAGCGTCGGAAGCAGAGCAGAGCGGCTGGTTTGCCGGTGACTGTCCGATGCACGTTGTTTCTAGAAGCCTCTCGCCGCTGCTGCCTGGCTCGCGAGCGGTGCTCCTGCGTTTGTCCGCCGTGCACAGAAATTGCTGGAAACTGAACTTTGTGGAACGAGGTAAAAATGTCCGCCCTACCGGAAGTAGTTTTCTGAAGAATGGTTCCGCGTCGTACAGGAAGGCCTCTGGAAAGAAAGAAAGAAAAGTATGAAAACGAAGGACATGAGCATTATTTTGTGACAGTCATCAGTAAAATGTTTTCTCAAAGACGCGTTGGCTTCATTTTAGCAACACTTTAACAAATAAAGCGGTTTATTCAATGATAAAATAGATTTAGTGGCTGATCCAAAGGGCTGCTTTATCAAAATGACATGTAAAGCTAAAATGATCAAACTACAAATCAATTAGTTGACTGACACAAAAACAATCTTCATCTGTCACATACTGAATATCATTGACTTTTGGATTATTGGACAAAACAAGACATCTGAAGACCTCACCTTGAGCATTTCAAAGACAAAATGATTGATCAATAATGTAAATAACTGTTAGTTGCCGTACTGACATGCCCTGAGCATTTACATGGCTCACATTAAACACATTCCTCCCACAAGCAGAATTTACATATTGGACAGTAAGCAAGAAAATAAAGGACTGTTGTTTCAGTCGGTCCAGCTTCAAACAGCCTGTTCCTTTATACTGCGGTGTGTATCACTGCACAGTCCACTGCTGACATGGGGATTAAACATGGTACCATCTTTATTTTATGGATCGTGTTCACAGGTGGGATGTCAGTGAGGGATCATGGCCATGTTGCTGCATTACCGCCCTCTTTATTCTGCATCTTTTTCTATATTCTGTATCTTTTTCATGGCAGACATTTTGACATGTCATAGCAAGACAAACAAAAGATGAAATAAATTATGCAAAAAAAGCAAGCCAGCATGCACAATCCTGGGACCCTGGAAGCAGCTCAAGTAAATAAAGTGCAGCGGTTTTTAATGTTATCAATTATACCTGAGCCCGTCTTTTAATTGGTCAGCGTTCCTGTGTGGTGGGATCTCGAGGGATAGCATGAACTCAGTTTGTGTATGCTACCCCTGCAGAAGCTCTGTGCTGTGAGGTGAAGAGTCAGCTGGTGACTGTGTAAGACAGAAAATGCTTGTTTTACATCACAAGTTAAACCGTCATACTGTGAGCAACATCCTCTCCAGGTTTGGTATGAAGGATAATTACTGTACCTGTGAGATCCCAGATCAGTGAAGGAATCTAACCGGCTGGTTTTCAGCTCAAACCCAATCTTCCCAAAATGTTTTAAATCTGTTTTTAGGTTTCTGAAATATATAATTTAATAGGAAGGCAGATTAAACTAATTACCAAGAAGGAAAAACAAAAAAAAAAAATAAACTCCATGGAGGAGGTAATAAGCACCACCAGCACCAATAATTACTGATAATTACACCAGTGTGACTCAAAGGGTGCCACGTGTGGTCGTCTTAGCTTCGAGAGAAAAAAAAAACACTTCTGTAAAGACTGACAGTGGATGCTAAATGTGCCAGTGATGTTTAAAGGGAAAATTCAGGAAGAGATGAACACATTTGATTTTGAGATTTAATTCAACTTGCAATTTATCAGCTCTCAAACTCAACTATAACGGTGGAAACACATAAATTTAAGAAGTTGTTAACATTTGGCATCAAAACCAAACAGCCAACAAAATGCCATCCAGGTGCTTTTAAACTCCGTGTAGATGGTTTTCTTTTTTCTGCAATTTGTAATCAGCAATTGCATTCAGTATGTAAAGAGAGTCCATAAGTCACTGAAAAATCTCCATCTGTGCATTTATCTGTTATTGACTCCTTAAAACAGCATTAAAATATGCCAGTTCAGAGAGATTATTCATCCTGCAGTCAATACGAATCATGACCAAAAGCTTTCCTGTCACTATGAACAGGACAGAATATGGCAGAAATAAGATCACTAATTTACCTGAAGAGGTTTTACAGTGTGTGCAGCACACAACAGCCTCCATCCTTAAACCTTCGCTTTGGATGAGGAAAAACTCTAACAGGGAAAAAGAGGGACCTCTCTTCCAGGACGGACCAATGCTGTGTGACCAAAATAGCAAAATTAGAATATGGAAAATCAGGATGACTAATGTGTTTGAGAAGTACTGAAACTAGCTGCTTCACACAAGCACCGAGGTGCAGCGGTTAGCTCTGTCACCTCACGGGATCACGGTCCTGGGTTCAAAGCTGCCACGACTCCAAACCAATAAACAAACTCCTGAGGACAACGTGGACCAAAAACAAGCTTCCACAGACCAAAACCAGGCAGTTTAGGTTTGCTGGTGACTCTAAATTGCCTGCATGTGAACATGAGTGAGACTGGTTGTGTGTCAGACCTGTGACTGGCTGGGAAGATTTGTTTTTTGACTGTTATGGGAGAATACAATTTTAATGACGCAGTAATAAGCAAAAGCACACAGTGAGACAAAAAGACTTGTTAAGATGGAGATTGTGGCTGTTCTGTTCAGTGTGAACGTGTGTGAACCACACCGGCTGACCGGGCTGAGGTGATCGTTCAGCGCCTTACAATGTTTAAGAAAAAAGGTTTTTAACGCTACTGTAAAATAATCCAGGCAGAGATATTTTGAAAAAATATGAATTTCAAGCATTCAGGAGGAAGAGGGCTATTATTCATTCAAAGGAGAATATGCCGTGTTAATGATGTCTGCTCCAACCACGAGAGACAGAAGAAACACCTCTGAGGACATCACGAGACATGCAGAGTGGACTCATTATAACGGATGTTATTCCGACATGAAACACTTCCTGGACAGTCCAAACACAGACTGAACGGTCGCACCATTCAGTCTCTGCTAATTGAGGCCCTGTAGATTCACATTTTGTCCACTCTGCACACGCCTCCATGCACAAGAACCCCTGAAATAAACTAAAGAGAAGACAGATATCCCGTCCACTCTTCTCCACTGGAGTAAAACCTGTCTTTTTAAGACGTTCTGTCTTTTTCATGCAATAAGCAAAACAACAGAGCCAACTGCAAGGAGGAAGGTTATTATTATTATTATTATTATTATTTTAGAAATGTGTGTTTGTAAATAAAGATGAGGAAGAAAGATCAGTGATCTGTGGTGGAAATCTGTTGGACTGAGTCAATAAACGACATTCAGAGTCTCACCTGATGTAGCTTTAAGGTGACGGGTTCAGTTTGTTTGTGGATGTTTAGACTATCTTAAAGATGTACTGTAACGACTGCATGAGATGAATATGGCTTTTAATGGTAAAAACACCTTCTAGTGTGTTTGAGTTAATCCTGATTTATTTGTTGATGGAGGATTTATTTTGTGATGCACTGTGATGTAAAGCTGACATCTGTTCATGCTGCTGCGATGATGATGATGATGATGATGATGAGGATCTTAATGATGGCACTGTGTGTAATAAACAATAATCTAACAATATATAACAGTATAATGCTCCCTTGGTCAATTTTTCTGCTCTGATTACTTTTGATAGTACTTGACTTAATACCACTTTTACTGTCATATTTCCAAAGTAGGACTTTTTTTGGACAGTGTGATGTTGCAAGTGTTGAAAGAAGTACTCAGATCCTTGACCCAAGGACAAACACAATCATCCAAATATACTCCATCACATGTAAATGTCCTCAAAAAGTACCAATAGCAGAATACACTTGAAGTAGTAAGGTAAGTACTTGCTGTGCAGAGAGATGAGTGATGACTGCTAAATTATTATATGCCATTAGACCGTTGCTGATGTGCTGATGTGTGAGTAGCGCGTCATTGTTGTTGCTACTCGAGGCCCCTCCAAGGGTCACGGCATAAATCTGAAGGGTCGTGAGATGATTAATGGGAGAGAAGGAAGAAAAAACAAAGTCCTGCTCAACACATTTGTATGAATTTTGTGTTTTTCCTTCACTGGGCCTCAAACGGTTATTTAATGAAACCACTTCAGGAGTTTAAAGGAGATTTTTTTCTTTGGTGAAACAACAAACAGCTGTGAAACTTGACATGGGGCCCCGGCTACTTTTGTTAGGGGCCACAAGCCTTCTCCTCAACAATGCCCTGTATAGCTTGTATAAACTGTATAATTTTAAATTATATAGTTTATCACATGTTTGGTGTTTTTCAGCAAAAAATCTGAATCTGATGCAATAACAGAGAAGAAACATCAGTCAGATAAATGAAGAGGAGTAAAAAAGAATAAAGTAGCATAAAATGGAAATTCTTCAGTAAAATGCTAAATTGTGCAGTGATAGGACAGTACTTCAGTAAATGTTTCCACCGCTGACTTCTGCTATTTGTATTTTTGGGTGAGTACTCGAAATCATTCCTCCACCGCTAATTCTTAAGCAAGTAAGCGTAATGGAGGCGCAAACATCCAAAGTCACTTCTGATCTTTCATTTCGTGCTCTTCGTGCCCACCACAGGCTTTCGCTTGTTTTGTCGACGGAGAGCAGTGAGACATCATTAGAGAGGAATCCCAGGCATATGGCTGGCCTTTGTCGGCTCCCCTCCCCCTCCCTTCCTTCCCTCCTGCCGTCCGCTCCGCAGCAGCAGCAGGACAGAGGTACTTCAGTTTTTGAAGCCGTGGCATGAATGATCTCATCTGAACCTGATCTCCGCTTTCCCTGCCGTCGATCCTATGACCGAGACGGGAATAAAATAACACAAACACGAGGTGAGTGCGGCTACCCAGCCACCCGTCGATAGCCGTTTGAAGCAGGTACCCGTTTGTTGTTTTTAGGAACTTAACAGCCCAGCCGCGGCGAAAACTCTTGTTTTTGGCAAGAAAGGAGGAAGGACCGCGGAGGATGTGTGGGTGGGCGCTTTCGGCTAATTAGCTTTACGCTTGCTAGCATTCGTTTTTTGGGGGAGTTAAAGGAAATGGCCAAAGAAGGCCAAACGCAGACGAATGCCAGCCGCTGTGTACCCCCGCTGAGACGCCGTTTTTCCGTTTCACCGAACACCTCAGCCCAGTTAGCTAGCGGCACCTCAGAAGCGGAAAGTCGGACTCGTAGCATAGCTAGCCGGCTAACTGTTAGCTACTAGCGCAAAATGGCCTCATTGTCGCTCTCTGATGCTGAAAAGACAAAGCATGCGGCAGTCACGGCCAGCAGCTCCGGAGCGCTCTCTCCAGCCGCTGGTACGGCTTTAATTCGGTGGCTGGTAGTGATTACGTTAGGTTTTTGGTGGGGGAATGGGACAGTTAATGCCGCCGTGTTGTAAGTTTATTTATTCATTTAGGACGGCGTGCTGTGAAAGTGGTGGTTTTCACTGTGCAGTGGGGGATGGGTCATGCTAGGAGCCATTGACGTAAAGCGAGGCTGCATTTTGTTTGGCTTCTGGCTCCTAGCATAACACAACAGCCCCGTTTAGCAACCAAATTCTGCCTAAATTATGTGTAATATCTCCCGTATGTCTAATTATATTGGCCTAATATTTGTACCTTAAATCTCATACAACCTGCGTTATTTCAGTGAGGTGATTTTTTTTTCTTACTTGATTTCTCATTTCCTGATTTCTGCCAGACAAGTTTGTGAACATGTGTCAGCATTTTCTTATTAAATATTGCTAAAACCGTGTTTACTGTCCTGTCAAGGACATTGTACGAGAAGTTTACATGCATGTGAATGTGGTTTGATTGACAGCAATGTTAGTGATTTTTTTTTTTATTGGATATTATTTCCAGTTAGATCTAAATCACTACAATGAAGCACCTATAGCAGACAAAATGTTAGAAAATCAATATATGCAGTAGTAAAAAGTTATGCACCGTAGCGCCATAAGCATGCACAGTGAAGTTTGTAATGTTTAAACAATGACAGCATGTCAGGTGTTAACTCACTTTCAGGCTGTTTGGTTATTTTTGTGTAAATGTTTTGATTTTTGTGTCGTTACGAGGTGATTTATTAGTTTGTTCAGAAAGGTGTTCATGCAGTTGTGTCCATCTAATTCTAAGATTGAGAAATTAACAGAAGTATTACTGAGATTTTGGTAATCAATATATGTCCTTGTTAATGGAGCCACAGAAGGTGAAAAGCGCAGCACACAGTGTTTATTTCACTGTGTTTTGTCTGCTACAGGTGCAAGATCAGAACCATTCAGGTAAAAGATATTTCCAGTCTGATGTGAGTCTGTTTTTTTTTACAGTAAAAATTATATGAAACAAATATTCACTGTAGATTTTTTGGCATTTAATCTCCAAGTAGAATTCTTGGCATTTAACCCCAACATGCTAATTTAAAGGGTGTTCAGAAACCACATTTATCAATTCACCTGTGTCCAACAGTGTTTTTAATCCTCTGTTTAGTGTGCTTTCTCTCAGGTTGTATTTGATTTTTTTACACATGTTGTTGTCTTTCCTTCAGGCAGATAGTCCTCTCTAGTATCTCTTGTTTAACAGGGACCAGCACAAACGCTTTACACGAGAAGACAACACATGTCCATGATTGTGTTCTCACCCTTTGTATTTTAGATCTCCGGGTACCTTCATAAATGACCTTTTTCCTATTCTGTCCACTGTCAGGAAATGTTATTCTGTATGCAAGCGAGGACTGAAAGACCTCCAGGCTCCCAAAGCCGCTGTACATTAGATCCACTTTTTTATTTTAATTGGTATTAATTATGACTTTTTAAAACATGGTGCTGATTCCAGATTCCATGTGATCAATCAGGTGAAGACGGTAGCTGTAATTTAATCTTTCTTTCTCGTTTTATGTCAGGTTTTCATGTGTGTCTAGAGGCACGGTACTTCCCTCTATTGATGGGTGACATAAAAGAGGGTTTACAATCAATTCCTAATTAGAAATCACTTCATTTGATTTGATGTGTGATCATATGTTGATTAAATGCAAAATGTTGAATGATGTGGTGTTTTTTGTTGTCCCCGTTTTGGTTGTAAAACACCCCTGAGTGCTGCAATGTGTTAATTGTAAGATGGTATGTATTTTCCACAGATTATATGACCTCAGTTTTGCCTGGCATCGTAAAATGGAAAAAAAAAACAACCTTCTTTGTTGGTAGCTGGTAGAAGTGGGCAGTTTTTGTAAAATTATTAACAAATCTTTGTTTGATTCCTCCTCTGTAAACCCTAATGCTGTGCCTTTACAGTCCAACGTGTATCAGTACTATTCTCACTGTACCCCTGGTTTTACTTTTTGTCATTATTTTGCATAAAAGATAGAAATTTGGAGCAAGTGGAATCACTCACCCAAATGCCCTGCCCACAGGTTTTCACACAGAGGAGACTCAGCCAGACACTCTATTTTTCTGTCTGATGGAAAATGAGACGCCACGGGCTGCTGTGCAGAGCTCAGTCTCCTATTTACTCGCATCCCGTTTATTCTGGGGAGTCAGAGGGCCTTTAATGCTGGCAGGAGTGTTGTGTTGTTCCTGTAAGACATCTGTGTGCTCCAAACGGTGTGTAATAAGGAAGTTGACTCTGCTTTTCTTCCCCTCCCTCAGTGAAGAGAAAGTGAAAATCTTGCTCTACTAGTTTTTTAAGCGCGTCGTGAGTAGACCTGGAAACCTGATATCACTTGTAAATATTAGTGGGTCATGGTGGTATATTGTACTGTGAATATTGTAAATGCTGTTATTTTCCATATTATCACTTTTACTCATTAAAAGCACCTTATTGATTAGGATATTTTCTTGATCACAGGTGGCAGTGGGACAGAATATAAGTGCACTGATCATGTAACTTGAGTGCTGTTTTTGTTTTCTGACAAAGGTCTCTCTAGTCTGTGCTTACTTTGATGCAGCGTCGGCATTTAGTTGGTAACCATGCTATTTTCGGTGGCTCAGTGGTCTGTTAAAAGTGTGGTTGTTCCGCCCAGCAGGAGTCTTGCCTCAGACTGGCCTAAAATGGGCAGAAATGGTGCTGAACAAAAGCTGCTTGTCGCTCGTACAAAAGTACTTGAAGCGTTGCAGCCGGGACCAAGCTGCATTGCTATTGCCTGTGCCTCTCAACAGGAAAGGTATAGCAAACTTTAAGAAAAAAACTACAACAAACAATTTACTGTTTACTGTAGTTCATAAGAGTTTAAAGCTGTAGTTTATTGATTAAGTCACAGCTGCTGTTGAGCAGATTGTAGCCCTAGCTCCCTCATGTCCATACACAAGTACCACACCACATAGCCTCATGACATCACACATGTACATAATTAATTACATGGCACTTATCCTTTTCACTATGATCTTAGCTAGAGAGATTCAGTACAGTAGGCATGTTTGTCAGAGTGATAAATGAGTTGATGCTCAGATAAGTGTTTCTGTCAGATGTCTGACTGTGTTTCTGTCTCCCCGCCGTCACCACAGAGAGACAACATGTTCCCGAAGGGCACCAAGCGCAAGTTCTCAGACTCCGGGGAGGAGCCGGTCTCCAGCGGTGACCAGGGCCTGCCAGCAGCCTCATCTGTGGCGGCGGCCCGGACGCTGTCGTCCTCTTACAGCCTGCAGCGGCAGTCGCTGCTCGACATGTCGCTGATCAAACTGCAGCTCTGTCACATGCTGGTGGAGCCGAACCTGTGCCGCTCGGTGCTCATCGCCAACACGGTGCGGCAGATCCAGGAGGAGATGACCCAGGACGGCACCTGGCAGATCATGACCCAGGCCCTGGCAGCCGCGCAGTGTCCCGCCGACCGCCTGGTGGCCACCGAGGTGCTGTGCCGGCAGACGGATGCGGCGGCTCAGGCCGGGCAGAGCCCGAAGCCCTTCTCGGTGGTGGGTTTGGAGGAAGGCTACCACTCCGAGGAGGTGGTGATGGAGGGAGACGTGGAGACAGAGGTCACCATGTCCACTTTGTCGCCCGTCTCCCCCCAGCTGTCCTCTGCCTCTTACCTGGCAGGTCCCTTTGGCATGGGACCCTGCTGGGAGGAGGAAGAGGAAGACGGTGAGTGCGAGGAGGATGAAGAGGAGGACAGTGAGGAGTGTGTGTCGGAGGGAGAGGAGGGAGACCGGGACCACCTGAGCGCAGACTCCAGGACAGGGGAGCAGGTTTTTGGGACTTTTGAGATCAAGCACCCGGCGCCGCCCCCTGACCCCGCGCTCGAGGAACTGTTTTCAGACGTGGACCCGTCCTACTATGACCTTGACACGGTGCTGACGGGCATGCAGAGCGCCCCGAAGATGGGGCCTTACGATCTGCTGGAGAGCCTTTCCTCTCACGGGCCCACGACCCTGAGCTCCAGCTCGAGCTGCCGGTCAGACCTGAACGAACTGGACCACATCATGGAGATCATAGTGGGATCCTGAAACTCAGAACATTCCTTTGGCCTGTACCGATCCCTCAGACTCGTTCCAGACTATGCACAGTACACATGTGCGTGTTCTGTTTGTGGTATTGTTACACATGGAGGCTGTTGGAGGTTTTGGGACAAGGTGGGAAATTAACAGCAAGCCAAGTAGATTTTGGGACGGGCTGTTAGAGGCGTAGTTAGTCTGCTCTAACGGCCACTTAGGCAAGTCGGCAGCTGCTGTTGGGACCTTCATTTATTCCAAAAAATAGTAATAATAACAATTGGCAACAAGTGGTGACGGTGAGGTAAATGGATTTTGGGATTGGCGAGCCGTCCTGGCCTGCAGGCGACGCAGTTAGTTTCCTACTTTGTCGATGAAACCCAAAACAAGACGATATCTGTGAGAGGGCAAAGATAATTACCTATACCATGATGCATTCTTATTTACGTACTTTCCATGTTTACGTCTGTCATACATTCTGTCATACTAGCTCCTTCCGGTCGTACTCTCTGCCATTTTGTCCATTTCTATTTATTGTTACGTGGACTGAGGAACAACTCATCACACTACATGCATCAGAAACCAGAACAAATTGTAAATCCAAATCTATGAATCAATGCATATTTTCCTAAAGATTTGAGCAATTATGAATGGAATATATGTAAATGTACGTATGTGTATATAGAAATATATTTTTTGCATTATACAGCTGGGGGATTTTGCAAGTATCATTTGATATTATTATTTTTCCCTCCCAAGCGGTTTTTAAGATTTTAATGTAGCCAGACTCGAGACAGCGTCTTCCCATGGTTTGGTATAACACGTTGACTGTAACAGGTGTCAGGGCTGGCATTGTCACTCTTTTTAGGCGCTGTTCTTTCATTTTCTCAAAGCTTTATGCAGGGCAGGGAAATTACTGCTGCCACCAACCAAATGCTGGTTAAGATTTGACTGTTTCTGGTCAGGCTAACGGTGTCCAGCCCTGCTTTACATATAATAATGACAATAATAATAACAGCATTTGGAGAATCCACGGGGTGATAACTGCATCAAGAAGCCATATTTCTTTCTCTCATTTGTTGGTACGACAAATGAAGAGTTCTGTGTGTTAACCCAATCTAATTTATTGTTTTATTTATTGTATTTATTATATCTAGGTACAGACATGCCACATTGACTTCAAATCAACCACGAGGCCCAATGAAATTATATTTATCCAAATTTCGCCCTCTGTTTTGAACGCAGTACCTATTTATTCCTCACATTTTTTTGTTATTATTAGTAATAATAATAACCGGGTTACTATTCAAGTCACTATGCAGCTCTGTCATACGTGTTTCAAAATGATTGTATACGACTCAAATGTCCTTTAATTCCTTTATGCAAACAGTTGCCTTTCTCCTAAAGATGTGGAAAATCAAACGCGTTTTTTCAAAATTGTTCCTTATCGTGATGAAGAGATTAACTCAGGCAAACAAAATGTATTGACGAAAATACAGTATTACGACACGCTTAATACCTTACCACAACACTCCTGAAGGATGTCACTCTGGTCTGAATGGGAGCTAGAACTTCAAAGACTAATTACCGTTGTAAAATGTATGCATTTTTTTACATTAAGGAAAAAACATTGTAGCATCTTTGTAAATATTTTTTATAATAAAAGGTGCAACTATTGATTGTGTGCTGAGTTGATGATTTATTTTAGCATTCGGCATAAAGTTTCCTTTATTGTGTCCTCTTTTTTTTTACTGCTTTTATAGCAGACCTGTATTAATCTTTGGATTTGGGTGAATTTAAAGTACAAGGCTGCTAATGTACAGTATATATTTCTTACTGCCAATATGCCTATCAATATGTTCGATTTCTCTCTCCTGTCAAAGGCTTTCAGGTCCGCTCATGTTAGCAGGCGTGTCCAGAGCTGGTCACTGTAGGTTTGAGTGAATTTTACTCAGACAGGAGTAAATATAACATTTGTTAGGGACTGTTTTCAGCTACAGCTGTGGTGCATCACAAGGATTTCCAGTTTCAGGTAAAGCAGTCACTTTAAGGAACGTGTGTCCCACTGCAGAGGTGTGATGTGTAGGATCCAGCTGCTGGATTTGGTCTTTTCGTGGGATTTTTTTCACATTAAGAGAATTAATAAAACTAGTTTCTGGTGGCGACTGTGCAGATGCAAGCACGATTGTTCTCCTCATTCAGAGCAGCAGCTGAGCTCAAATCTGGCAGCGCGTGTCCTCACCATGCGTCTCCACTTACGAGCTGCTCAGATCAGGTCAGTCCTGAAGGTTAAACGCGTTGCTCAATGACACTACAGTAACAGCTGAGTCTATTTGTGAGCAGATTTTCATTTGTAATAGCATCAAAGTGCTGGAAGTGAATTAGATTTGGCTGCAGTCGGACCTTTGTCCTCACATGCTCTCATGTGATGATGCTGGACCATGAGATTCGGTTTTAGATATGCAGAGTTATAATGGATTCAGCAGAACAGGACTATTGTCTGTTCAGGACATGGCACACAGCCGAACCTACTCACAGTGGAATTAGGGATTTCTATTAATAATGAATGCTGCTTTTGAGTCCACTAAAGAGACGGTTTTCATATTAAACATGCAGCGCTTTAATGAAAATGCCAAAACGTATTTGTTCATAAAATTCTGGCTTGCTCTGCGTGTTGGCCTGCCTGCTCTTGGTTTGCCTATAGTTAAAGATTAATGGCCTCTCGGTGACTCAGCAAAAAGGCAGCCTGAGGAAAAAAAGAGTCATCAGAGAAAGAGACTATTGTGTCTGAAAAGGCAGCAACAGAGAAACAGTAAAGGAGATGCATTAGAAATCCAAAGTTTACAACATGTGATGTTCAGCAGGCGTGTTTGCTCGCTGCTCGTGTCTGCAGGGCGTCACTCTGACCTTCAAAACCATATATAACTGATTGTACTCCACTGTATAATACATGCCTTGTGTGCTGCCTCAGCGCCGCGCCACCTTTAAAAATGGGAGTGGGTTAGTGAGTGCAAACAGGCCACAGGTCTCATGCTGCCTTCAGGTGCTTCTCATAAACTTGAGATCTGACCGAAGTCAAACCATTTCTCACAAATTTAAGGGATGTGGTCGGACCCCATTTACATAAGAGATGAACTACTTTAAAAAACTACCATATAACCAACTTACAACCCAAAGTGTCTGTTATTTTACAACCCCTGCATGCATAAAGGTCAGAGTTTACTCACTAGATCTGGTAGGTTGTCTGTGTTTTGGATCTTTTGGCATTAATGTGTAATTTACAGGGCTCAGAGGCACATCAGCAGCTCGGGTTTGAAGGTGGATTTTAACTGACACGCCGTTGTCTCAAACTGTACTTCAGCAAACAATGAATGCCATGACCTGTTGACTTTCTGTTCAAGAGGAGAAGACGCGGAAAGAAGAAGTAGAAATGCAGCTGTGACAGCTTCAGGAGGAAGAGGCTGAAAAACGTGAGTTTCCTTATTTGGTGTTTGCCGTCTTTCCGGTCACTTCCCCTCTTCGCCTCTGAGTCATCTGGCCCTTTAAAATGTGGCGTTCAGGTGCTCACTGCAGCTTTCCAGGCCTTCTGGATATTTCCAACACTGATCTATTAATGTTTGTTCAATGATATTTTAATGAATATATTTATCTCGTCATGTGTTAAGTGTTATATTAGAGGACGACAGTGGAAATAAGCTGCCGGCTTTATTGTGGTTTCATCCTCTGTGATTTTTAATGTATGTAACGGCTGCGGGGCAGTGTTATATGTGCTTTTAATCATCAAATAAATGAATTAATCCATTCACATACTTTTGAAAAACACTTATATCTGTATATTGTATTTGTCACCCTGTTACATTCAAACTCACATACAACTTTTTAAATCAGTGGGTCTGGAGATTTTGGGCATCTAAAACAGGTTTATAAGGAAATATAGAAACCCACTCTTTCTGTATCATTGAAAAGGAACATGTGGCAAAAGTTGAAAAGTGAAAGCGTTAATAATAACAATATGTTGTTAATTCCTTGTCTCTTTATGGTCAAAAGTCACAAAGCTGGCCCTCAAAGGGCTCTTAACTGTACCTGTGTTAGTCCAAGTACTGTCATCTTTTCTGGGACAACGCTAGCCTTGGAAATAATGAGCCAGTTTTAATTCTGAAAGAATTTTCTATCCTGCAAACACAAAAGATGTCCCCCTACGGAGAATGAAATCTGACCTGTTACGTGATTGACTCAAACAAAGATGGCAACACAGCGAGTAAGCAACATCAACACCAAGCATAAAAAAATAATTTTGGGGAGTTTTCATATCATTAAACACCAGCAGTGGAACTTAAGTACTTCAAGAGCACTTTGAGGGACTTGTACTTTACAAGACTACAGGATACTATACTGTACTTCTACCACGGAACAATTCAGTACACAACAAAATATGTACTTCACTACATTTACTTGATAATTTTAAATGCTATTTTCATCATTTAAGACATTGCATAGTAAACTTTTGATCATTTATGAACAACATGAACGTTTAAATGCTTCTTACATGTTAGCATAATAGTAAAAGCATCGACAAGGGCCATTTTACTGCACAGTGAGTACTTTTGCTGATATTACTGACGTTTTACTTAAATTCTGAGTGCAGGATTTTAAGTGATGGAGTATTTTTTTTACACTGTTATTATCATTCAAGTAAAGAATGTAAGTGTTTCTTCCACCACATCAGTTTTAGTGTCTGGCGATCGTGTTGATCACTTTCGTCGCTTACGTGTGCGCCGTGTCGTTTCTGATTTTTCCGCGCCTCACATGAACGCAGCGGCAGCTCGCAGTCGGAACAAACGGCCGCACATTCGCTGCCCCGTGAGTGGCGGAGGCGGAGGCTTGATCAGTGGCTGAGCTGACCAATCGCATTCGCTGGTCGGCTCCCGTGAGCGCTTCCCCCTCCTCTGCGCTCCGCCGTTCCGCTGCTCCGCCTCCTCCCCCCGCTGTGGACGGACTCGTCGTTTCTCATATTCCTGCTGTCGAAAGCGGCGAAACGCGGCGACGGAACGGACCGAGCTGAAGACACGACGGATTCAAACAGCTCATGACACTTTCGAAGGGCACGTAAGGTTGTTTTCTAATCTCTTTTTGTTATTCGCTTGAAATGTCCTCAAGTTTTCTCCTTTAACTTGGTTTAAACGGAGCTAGTCCCCCCCAACCCCCCCGGTGAAGTCCTGGGGCCGGGCAGGGGTTAGGGGTGTTCTTCGGGGTCCTGAGCAAAATAAGTAGGATGGAGGGGAAAAAATAGCCTTATTTTACGACAGTAAAGAGGGGAAATTGTAGGAAGAAGTGCTTTTATCGCTCATTTGATGTGTTCAGGTGTTGGTGTTCCTGTAAGTCAGACGCCTTTAACCTCCTCGGATGGGGGTCGGACCCGTCGAACAGGGTTTCAGGTGTACCCGCTTGTTTTTTGGGACTCATCTGAGCTGTAGGTAACGAAGCCATGTCTGTGTGGATGAGTAAAGTCTGTCAGCCTGCAGGGGTGTCTACAGTGAGTCACTACAGTCATAATGTTCACTTCAAATGTCTTCAATGGAAACACTCCAACGTCCTCCCTGGTATAACTTGCAGTTTGTCCATTTCTGGTGATCAGAGATCGATTCTGGAGCCGATCAGGTGAAAGTGAAGGGGGACCGGCTCCGTGTGCCAGCCTGCTGCTGTTACATAAACTGGATGCAGGTTTATTGCATGGCAGCCTGATGAGATCCTCAATGTGCTCCCAGAAATAATCTGCTGCTGTCGACAAACTTGGTTTTCTATCTGCAGTCAAGTGAACAGACAGAAAGTTTCCATCGGTGACAAATTATAGGCGCTCAAGTGAAAGGATCAATCAATTAATTGATGTACTATCACCAGCCAGTTTGATTATCCGTTAATCGCTAAAATTCTTTGGGTTTCTCAGTCTTCTCTTTGGTTGTTTGGATCCCGTTTAGCTCAAGTTTAATCTCCAAAGAGTCCATGTTAAAACCTTAATAAAACCTCAGAAGTACTACATTCAAATACACGTGATTAGAAATACCTGCGCACACACACTCAGTGAAAATGCTTGTTTGTGGAATGCGTTGAAGTATAACCGGTCGTCTGCTCTCTGTGAATCCAGGTCGATGTTGGGTCGTGGTGTGAAGCGGAAGTGGAGCTGCTTGGCGGAGCTGGAGACTGAGAGCCTCCCCGCTGCTGCAGAAAAGGAAAAAAATGGGGAGGAAGACTTGGAAGAGGAGGGCGGGTTCCTCGTGGGTCCGTCCAAGTCCGACATGAGCCACCTGCAGCAGCGTCAGCTGGTGCTCGGCCTCTGCCTGGAGAAGCTCCAGCACTACCAGGCCGGGGTGGAGCTCAGCCTGCGGCGCTCCGTGTTGCTCATCAACACGCTCAGGCAGATCCAGGAGGACATGCAGAGCGACGGGGTGGGCGCCTGCACGTCGGAAGTGCTCCTCAACGGCGTCCACGCTGACTCCTGCCTTCTCAGGGACGACGTCAGGGAGGACATGCCGGTTACGTGCCCTGGGTGTGCAGAGGGCGATGGGGACAGCCTGTCTCTGTCTCCGCCGCCGTCCCCAGAATTCCCCTCTCAGGAGGCGAACGGCTCCCCTGACCAGCAGAAGCCACTTCCCGCTGCAACGATCAGCGCTTTCAGTGATGCAGTAAACGCCATGGGCTACCTCAGCGACCTCGCCCTGGACGACATCTTCGAGGACATTGACACGTCGATGTACGAGACTTCGGATCTGCCTTCTGCCTGGGCGGCGGGCTCCCTGTGGCCCGTCAGTGTGTCGCTCTGGGCGGACGAGGACGTTAAAATGCGTCCTTCAAGCCACGCCTCAGCGGGGAGCCTCCAGTCCTGTCTGATGGACCTGAATGAGCTGGACCACATCATGGAGATTCTGGTAAAATCCTGATCTCCAAGACAAACTCTGAACATTTACTGCACTTGGTTGATAAAGAATCCGGGGACAGATCAGCTGCTGGAGCTCAAAGCGGAGACGGGGAACAAGGACTGAGTTGAGGGTCGCTGGACTCTAACGTGACCTTTTGGACTTTTAAGGCTCCATCAGAATAAAACACTAAGTCTTCTGCACGCAACTCATTTATAAGGAACCATCCAACATCTTGAGTTATGTGCATGAGCTCGTGCCTCAAATTAGACATGAAATATTTATTTAAGCAGAAGAAGAATCCAGATTAAAACGAGATGAGGAAACACAAAAGGAACATCCACTCTTAAACACCTCCATGCTGTTTTTGGTCGCTGTAACTCAGGTCAGGTCAGCACGCTCTCAGAGATGTCGAGGCACATACAGATATTTCTAGATGTCCCAGTGGAAAAATAATCAATTTGAACCAACAGAGAGACCAATTTCTGCCCCCAGCGGAGCAGGAAACAGATCGGATAGCTCTGCAGTTTCAGGGCAGGTTGTGTTTAGAGCTGTGGGTGAATAATCTGTAGTAAAAGTAGACGAGGCATGTTGATGCGTGTCAGAACTGACAGGATTAGACGACACAAATTAATGCCGTGTAACAGCGTAAGAGTGTCTAAGGTGGATTTTCCTTCATTTGGTGAAGCACTCATTGTGGATGGACCCTTAAATTTCAGATCTCACAGCGTTTTTGCCGCTTTTCTCTCCTGTTTTAGTGAGTTTTAGCCCGAGCAGCAGCAGCAGAGAGGACCCAGTGGTCACGAAGAAGGAACCTGAGCTGCCGTCAGATCAGACCTGGGTTGATTATTAATTGAAATCCCTTCAATTACTTAAGAGGTTGTGCTTCAGCCGGCCAGGAAGGCAAAGGCCTGGGATGCCTTTCAGCGCTCGGACTGAATGGTTTTTATTGCTCCAGGCAGGATCTTTAAATGAGAAACTCGACATCAGCCAGACGTCTTTGTGGCTGATGGTCGAGGGTGGACGCTCTTTATATTTATTTGGCTTGTGAGAAGAGGAATGTGGCCACTGAATTCGGGGATTTACCAGCCAAAGACGTAAGCTTCCAGCCCCTGGAGACGAACGCCACGTCCACATCGCAGCGTGAAGAATGGGTGACATCTGGTTGAGAACGGGTAAAAGGTTTAACTTTTTGAACGCCTTTATCTAATATTATTCTTATTTATGAATGAGAAATCAACCACAAACTGCAGCAGATATTATTTGTTCTTTGTATGTAAAGTCTATTGTTTTGGTGTGAGTGTAACTTATAATTCAGATTCTTGATGACCTTGGACTGTCCGTCTCCTGGCCGCCATGTCCACTGCTTTGCCGTCACTCTTGGACAAACTCTCAGAGCCTGTGTAAGAAATATTCTCATCCTTTGACCATAAGGTTGACGTAAACAGTTTTCCTTCTCGGCAGCTTGTATTTACGGTAAATGCGACGTGTCATGAACGCAGCATAAGACGTGTATTTTAAATGGTGATTTTAATCCCGGTCTGGTTCTGACTGAGGAGCCGATCGCCTCAAGTCAACAATCAGGACTCTGCCATGTCTCAGAATTGTAAATGACAACAGAAGCCTATGTATTTTTATGGCCATGATGGTATGAATTTTTATTGCGATGTTGGGAGTTTTTTAAGCAGTTTTGTATGTTTGTACCTGAAGCTCGATCACCTGTCCTGTAGAGGAGAGACAGCGAGTGAAGGGCTGCGACGAAGCAGATGTTCGACCTTCACTCTCTGTGGTTTACTCCCGTTCTACCTCCTGATGTCTGTTTGTCGTTGGTTTACCTGGACACTCCTGTTTTACGCCGTGAGCCATGGACCGTCGGTCCCTGATAGAAATCATTAGTGTTGTTTATTTCCTACTTTTAACTCAACTGAAAATCCTTTTCCTGTCAGACCAAAGTAATCCGTCCTCATCTGCATCTCCATGTCAGAAACGTGCCTTACTACTGAACCCACTTTTTATCCGTGTTGACGGTTTTGCGGTTGTCTGAGCTCGAGCCTCATTGATAAAAACCTAAGAACCATGGCGAGGTGTTACGTAAAGCGCTGAAAGCCAGAGCCGCCATCGTTCCTTCCTTCTTCTTGGCCTTTTTCTGTGCTCAGTGAACACTAGTGGCATATGAGCTTAATGTATCCTGACAGGCTGACAGTGAACTCGCTGAGGGAGGAGGTGGTAGCGAGGGCCAGGAGGGAAAAATAAGAGGAGGACATGGAGGAGGAGGAGGGGTGGGAGGAAGCAGCTTGCGTCACTTG
Organism: Chaetodon trifasciatus; assembly: GCA_037975065.1. NCBI lineage: Eukaryota > Metazoa > Chordata > Actinopteri > Chaetodontiformes > Chaetodontidae > Chaetodon > Chaetodon trifasciatus. The sequence goes on along the minus strand of JBBMOE010000054.1, from coordinate 1,791,766 downwards.
TTCAGTAGGAGGGGTTTAGAGCTTGTTTTGCCCGGACTCAGAGGACAGACCAATCACGTGAGATGTACGAGGAACAAGACTGATGTGGAGCGAGCAAACCGCTGCTCCAACAACAACTTGTTTTTGCTCCCGATGGCTCGGCGCAGACATGCAGTGTGAATCTGTCAGTTTTCAGCATGTGAAATAAACCCATTGTCTTTTTTTTTTTTGTCTTTGTTCATTTCTATAATCTGACAGGAGTGAGTAGAGGAGGCAGGAAGCTGCAGTGTTATTTATAATTGTATGAAAGTACAGCGTGTCAGTCGGGTCGGTAAAGCACAAGCTGTATGTCATTGATGCTGATTATGACATAAATGTACCTGAAGGATGACTTTGTTAGGTGATAAGATGATAATTAATAATGTATTGTATTTTTTGTGGAATATTTTATAGATTTTATTCAATAATACAGTAAAAATACTCAAACTGCTGTGTGTGTGTGTCTTTATTCCTCTCACAGGCTTCATTACGCAACATCTTACAGGCCTGTGTGCTGTTTTTTGGGTCAAAGACTAAAACATTACATCCACATTATAAAAAACTGATCATGAACCAAGTTATTAATACCAGCCTCTGAGAAAACGTGTCTTACTGCACGCCAGCCATGCATACACAATGAGGTATTAGTCAATACAATACTGACTGGCTGCATGTGGTTTTTGCACCTATGGACTTTTTCACCCTGAGCGTGGCCTTCCAGGCAAACCTTTTGCTCTGACCATAATCCTGCTTTCCTCGTGGCGGTGGCTCAACCCAAATGTGGAAACAACTCCCACCGGTTTCACTGAAATGAAGAGCTTTTTAGCTGCGGTGCACGGCCTGAAAAGCCCAGCTCAGGGCAAAATGTCCCCAGTTTTCCACATGGCGGCAGAGTCAAATGGAAGCAAAGACCGCCCTCTGGTGGGCGTTCACGTGAAAAGCAGATGTGTGCTGATGTGAGAGCATGACACTGCAAATCAAAGCATCATGTTCAGTGGTGTTAGCTGATGCTGTCGTCTGTTTTTTGCAGCTTCATCATAAAAAAAGATCCTTGCACAAACTTTGCGCTCCTCAGTAGAAAAGTATTTCTTACAGTGAGGTAACGAGGCTCCCGTCTGACTTCCAGTCATGGAAAGTATTGACTGAGAAGCATCCTCTCATGTATGGATATGAAGATTTGTGCACTGACATGAGCGGGCCTCACTAATGTGAGCAGACTCTGGGCGTCCAGAGGTAAAGATGTCGACCTTGTTGATGTTCCCAACCCCCACGATGATGGAAAGGACTTAAGGGAAGTTGAGACACATCCACAGTACGACAGCGCAGCACTAAGCATCCTTAGTTAGCTCCTACGTCTGTCAGCTCTACTTAAACAAAAAGCCTCCCACATGGGATTAAATCTACTTAAAAAAGGCGCCATGGAGTCTAAATTGTGTCTGTTTTTTTAACAGGCACCATGCAGATAAACTGCTGCATGAGAGTAGAAATAAAACAGATATCAAGCACAGTGTTCAGGGCATGAAGCTGAAGCTCATCTGCAGCCCCTCACCCTGAATATCAAACTCAAGCAGCTCAACAAACCGATAAAACATGCCATAAACGTGTTTTTTTGCGGTGTGCAGCATACCGCTGCCTTACTGCAGTGTGATTTTTCACTGCGCTTCATTCTGCTCTCAGCACATTAGTGGGTCAGATTTCACTCCAGAGAGTAAGACAGAAGCAGAGTTTCAGCAGAGGTTGATGGTGAGAGGGCTCCTGTGCTGGAATTCAGGGAGTGGTCACACATGAGGAGGAGCAACACGTGCAACTACTGCACACAAGCACTGCCAGCGCTACCGTCAAACACGTGAAGAGAGCGTATTCACACACACACTCCATCTATCTATCTATCTATCTATCTATCTATCTATCTATCTATCTATCTATCTATCTATCTGTCTATCTATCTATCTATCTATCTATCTATCTGTCTGGCTCTGGTGAGGCTGCACATTGGTGTGCTGTGGCTGTACGAATGTCTGCTGGGTTTCATGTTTCTCTGCAGGCAGACTTCGGTCTGCTGCGGTGGAGTAACGCTGGGCTTTGGCTCGTCCATCAGGCTGACTCAGCACTCACTCACAGAACAAACAACCTCTGCTGCTGCAAAACAATGGCGTGGAGCGGCTGGACCGACGGATGCAGCAGCACTTTGCAAGCGCTCAAAGTCAAAGCTTAAAGGACAGCTTCGCATGTCTTCGAGTCTGTCTTAAAAGAGAGGACATAGTCATTCCTCCTCTCCGTAAAGGCCGTTTACATGCAGGAAATCTAAGTTTGCTCGGTGTCAAACAGCCTCAGTCACAGATATCTTCCAAACATGACGAGGAGAACGTGAAGAACAGACTTTGCACATTTGTTTCCTGCCTTTTATACTACTGCTCAGAGTCATGTGTCATAACTTATTAGTCACATGGTTTCGTCTCCAAATCGCTTGTTTTTCCAATTAACAGTCCAAACACCCCAAATTATCGATGTATCATCACATTTAAGTCAAAGACAAACAGCAAATCATCAACATTAAGAAGCTGGGATCAGGGACAATTAACCAATTAACTTCATGTCGATCGATTTATCAATGAACTGATTTTATTCTCTTCGATGTCTCCTTTTTACACTCCTGCTACTTCTGCTGCTTCCTGTAAGACCCTGATGTCCCTCCAGGGGATTAATAAGCTCTTATCTGTGTTTGACTGTTAACTGAAACCCGCTCTGCTCACTCACCTGTCATGTGGTTCAAGCTCTAATATCACCTCATCACACCTGATCAGGGATCAGTGTGAGAATGAACCGTGTCTCCGTGTGTGACACAGAATAAAAAACGAATTCCTGAACTTTGACCTCTTTCCCGATGAGGCCAGATGTGGGAACGACCTCGACCTCCAGGGACAAACTCCTTTTTGTCTGATTATCCGTCCGGGATTCACGGGGTCCTCCAGACACCGTGGAGATGGGAGCACGGGTCCGAGCCGTGACCTGAACGCCGCGCTCATGTGGAAACGGATTTGAAGCGGCATCTTCCGACGAATAGGCTCCCATTCATTTTTCACGGGGAAACAAATTATCTGCTGGTATGTTGTTTTTCTCACTGTAAGACAGAGGCCGTGGTAATCTGCAGCGCCCGGGAACGTCGTGACCCCCGACCATGTGGACGCGCTAACTGAGAGGGGAAATCAGGGGAAGCTGGTGACCGGGTCGTTTCCAGCCCGCCGGCGCCAAAACTTCAGTGAGTATTAGTTCTTCATCCTTTTGGACTGAAAGTACGTTTAACTCTGAGGTGCTCTGAGCGACGTTATGCTGCACTTCAGAGGGAAACACTGCACCTTTCACTCCGCTCTCTGACAGCTCCGTCGGTCACTTTACAGATGAGGATTCTGCAAACTAAATGCGACTTTTTTCCTTCCTTTTCCCGAAAATGAGCTCTCATTTTGCGAGCTACACCTGAAAGGCTGCGTGTAGATCCACAGTAACACTCACAGGGCTCATTCTGCTGCAGTACTTTTACTTTTCATGCTTTAAGTACACTTTCCTGCTAATACTAACATACTTTTACTTGATTAAAACTTTGAATGAAGGACTTTTACTTGCAATTAAGTAATTTTACCTTCAGTTATTGTTACTTTTTCTTAAGTATAAGCACTGAAAACCTTTTCTAACGCTGATATGAAGTACAAGTGAGTATAAATCATACAAAGTGTAAACTACTACAAATCCTGATGCTTCCAAAACACTTCAGGAGCTGAGTTCAATTCAACAGCCCTGATAAGTTTAAGCAGGAAATATTCTATTGAATACGACTTAATTTTCTGTCAATCATCTAATCAATTATTAATCAATGATTCACTGTTTCAGCTCAGTTTAGATTTTTCATTTCGCTCAGTGACGTTCTGAAAAGTTAATCAGCCTGAAGATCGTCGGATTTCTCCAACGTGCAACAAGACTTGTACGGTTTCCACATGACGACACTGCTGATGACTTCAACGATAACGACAACGATGATGATGATGATGATGATGATGATGATGATGATGATGATGGTTAATCCTGTGTGGAAACATACTCAAGTTCTCGAACAAGAGTGGCACTGTCTCGTACGGCTGTGCTGTCTGCGCGGCTCAATCTAATTTTCTCCCAATTAATTATAAATGTGGGTAATTAAAAGCGGAGGAGAAGCTATTAGTCACATCTGCCCCTGGTTGCATGTACATAAGACACATGCAACCAGGGGCAGATGTGCTCCCACCAACATGCACTGATGGCCGTCATGTGGTGACCACATGACGGAGGAGCAGAGCTTCGAGCTGTATGCTTTAACCACGTTGATTCCAGACATTAGTCAGGCCTTTAAGTCAGTTATGTCATATGAATCGCTTCACAGATCGTGTTTGTCTTTGGATTAAATGCAGTTTAATCAATAAGGTTTCATTTCATTTTAGTTTCATCTCTATAGTCTGTGCAGCTGTTCAACATTTTAATTAGCACTAACTGGCACCAATGCTGTTTCTCTCTGGACTCCAACTGACCGACCGACCGACCGACCGACCGACCGACCGACTGAATGACTGAATGACTGATTGACTGATTGACTGATTGACTGATTGACTGATTGACCTCTCCGTTCACGCAGCCACACCGGTAATTACATGTGATTTCCTTGTGGATGGCAGACTTGAATTGACCCCATTTCTGTGTAAATGTTGATCTAAAATCAGACATCAGCGAACATCAAAAAGGCACACTGTGGTCTTTGTACAAATCTCAGCCAATCAGCTGAGTATGAAAGTGGATAACAGGATAAATCCGACCCGTTTGAAGTTTCAAGATTTCCTCCAGAATTTTCTGGTTATTGAAAATGAAATCTACTTAAATCGGCCGCACCAATTCCTCGAATCTGTGAGGAGAGCTCGGTTTGAACATTTCTGGAAAGCTCTTGTGTTACGAGGAGATTAAAACTGTTCAGGGAATCATCTAATGTCTGGAGCAAGTACAAAACGTGTGAAGGAAACACTCCACTCATCACTCACCATCGGGCTTGGAAACAGTCTGTAAGTCTGTACATGAGAAGCTCTGATGCAACACGAGCATCAAGCCTTGTCCTCCGAATACCAAACAGACTGTCGTAATCTGCATCATGGCTGACAGAAGAGGGCTGAATAATGAAGACGGGGCTCGAACCTCAACTATGAAAACATCTCTAGGTATTTTATTCATGGAGGGGGGAAACCCTTTGAGGGTTTTTTGCCCCAGAGACGCCCTGTTTCACAACCACACCCGTCCACGCTGCTTTGCTCAACAACAACTGAAACAACGGCTGCTGGATGAGCCAAAACTGAAGGAACAGTGGGGATTTGAACCAGCAACCTTTCAGTCGACCTCTTATACATGACGAATACTGACAACAGAGAAAATATGCAGTAAGCACATATTTTTAGGACAAATATGAATGATGTGGAATGAACCATGATTCAAATATGGACGTCAATCTAATCCTATCATCATCATTGATTTGTCACTGTCCACCTTCTGATCATGTTCTACTATCAGTGGTGCAACAACATGACGAGTCCACGAGATAAACTGTTTGACAGAGTGAATAATAAACCCATCCAACCATAAATAAATGCATTTCAAATGCATTTATTGAAGTCAAAGCATGTCTCTGCAGCATTTCCAACATGCCTGTCCTGTTCACCTTTTCATGTGCGTGGAGAACGAAATCACACTGACTGCATGAAGACGAAATTCATTTCCAACGCTGCTCAGTGGAAAGCATGATGCTGATCAAATGCAAACAGCTGAGTCGCGCTTACACAACCGACTACTTCTGTCATTTCAGCGATGAACTCAGACCACACAAGAAACCTCAGAGTACGACCACAATCAACACATCTGTGTTAGCGATGAGGCCCGGGTGTGCCGTAAACAAATACCTGCTGCACCATGAAAGGATGAGACCTCTGGTATTTCACACTGCTGCTGCTGTTTGTGCTGGTGTCTTTCAAAATGAACGCGTTTCCCATAAAACCAGTTGCAAAGAGAAACTTTCTTCCTGTCACAACTCCACTGTCAGCTTTCTAAGAAAAGCACAACGTCCTCAGATCTGAATCTGAAACTGAACAGACCCCAAGATGACCCAATCAACGCCGTATTAATCACTGACTCTTACTGCTTTACAGATGAGGCTCTGCAAGTGGAGAGTCCAATGAATCCTCCAAAATTCAAGAAATAAAACATCCTTTTGATGTATCTGCTGTATTATGCTGCTCATTTGTGTCGGTCAAAGTTTAACTATTAGCAAACAAGACAAAGAGTCTGTAGCTCCATCAGCATCTCTGTGAAGCTTCGCTTTGGCATAGCAGTGCTTTGAGCTAAATGCTAACATCAGCGCTAACATTCACAATATTAACATGCTATGTTTAGCAGGTGGGCGGCACGGTGGCGCAGCAGGTGGTGCGCGTGCCTCACAGCAAGAAGGTCGCCGGTTCGATCGGGGCCTTTCTGTGTGAAGCTTGCATGTTCTCTCCGGGCACTCCGGCTTCCTCCCACAGACCAAAAACATGCTCATTAGGTTAATTGGTGACATAAAAATTGTCCTTAGGTGTGAGTGTGAGCGTGACGGTTGGCTGGCGACCGGGTCAGGCTATACCCCGCCTCTTGCCCGTTGACAGCTAGGATAGGCTCCAGCCCCCCCAACCCCGAAAGGGATAGTCGGGGTATAGAAAATGGATGTTTAGCAGGTGCAACATGTTCACCTCATTAGCTTAGAATGTTAGCATGCTAACATTTGCTAACTGCCGCTAACCACAAGTTTTGGAGACGTGTGACCACCAGACTGACATCTCGCTCAAGCAAGACGAGCAGGATGTCTTTCAACTTCCAAACTTATGTTTCATGATAAAACGTCAGCAGGCTGCTGAGTAGCCAGAATCAAAGGGCACAAGCATGCAGACTGCCTCGAGGTCCGGCCTCAGTGGATCTGAGGATATATCTGGATATATCTGCTAATGAACATGAAGTGCTTGAATTTCCCAGAGTCAGAATAAACACCAGCGTGACTCCAGCGGAGCACACGGATCCTTCACGGTCTCGTCCACGCACATTCCAGCAGAACAGCATGTGGAATGTGTCTGCATGCGTGTTTTTATGTGTACGTGTGAGCTATAAGGCTGCGTGGCCATGTGATGCTGGCTCGCGTCCATCATGTCCTTTTCTCAGCGCGCTGTGTGGGACTGAGCGCTCGTCGTTCTCGACATTTTCACGGCAGGTTGACTGCAACAAATCCATCAGCACCGCTTCAACACAAGCTGCTGTTTGGTTGTTACGACACAAACAGGAAATGCTCACACTGCTTTCTACTTTACGATGCTGAAGTCAGCTTGATGTTGGTGTGGCACAACTCAACATGTAAGTAAACAGCTGTTTGCTAACGAGCTCCTGTATGAAATTAAAAGGCAAAGTATGTTTGAGGCTAAAATACATCATTCAGTTGCAGGATCCTGCTTTATTTTAGATTTCCATACAAGCAGAAGAAAGAAATCATGAACCTTCAAATGTCTATGAGGTTAAAGATTCACACCTGTACTGGTAGATCAGCATGGGAAGCCTGGCCGTATCTACCTTCTGGAGGTGTGAACTCACGCCTCATCGGATGAGGATGTAAACACTGACTAAAGTTAAGTGACATGCAAACAGGATGCAGCTAATCAATGAGCCCGAGTTCAGTGTCACACAGATATTTCTGCACATGCCAGGCAGCACAGAGGAGAGCTGGTTTGGCGTTTTTACACGGTGCCCCACTAATAAAGATCTGATCGTTAAGAGGAACGCGATCAGTCTGTCTGCGGGGACGTAAAGATGAAACGAGGTCCCTTCATAATCGCTTAAGGCACTCAAAGCTCAGACTTTCCCGGCTGTTAGAGCGGTTTCATGTGCGATGGAAAGACCCAGATAACATCGGGCCTTTAAAAAACATTCCTGGAAAATGTAGTGAGGGACACAGTGTGACAGTCTGTGACTTCCTCTGGTGCCACGCTGCAGCCTTCATGTAACATGTGTCCTTCAATAGAAGAACTATGGATTAGCGTCTGCTGGACACTTATGAGACTGAGAAGTTCGTATGTTAGCAGGAAGGACACTGAGACACTGAGTCACCTGAGAAGAACAAACCAAACACAAGAGAACAGCACAATCTGCCTTTTCTGTCTCTGCCTCTGATGTCCACATTGTTGTGACTCATGTCTTTTTGTCACCTAATCCTCTCATGTTTCCTGCTTTTCGTCAAAAATCTAAATCACCTGATGAAAAAAGGAACAAAAAGCCTGCAATGTGGTGGCCCACCGTCTCATTGTTCCTTTTTCCCTGAAGCCAGAAATTGATTTAGGTTTGGAAATGTTTTCTGAACGTGTGCCAGAGCTAAACGCTGTGTCATTTTGTCTGCTCATAGCCAAGACGAGGAAAAAAAGGAAAAGATGTAAAGACATGATCTCATTTGTCTGGACCTGCTCTGACTTGAATGCAGATTCAGAGAGAGAACGTTCATAAAATCACAAATCTGGAGACGTTATAAGCAGAAAAGGGAGCAGGGATGGAAATGTTAGCGTTAAATTGGTTTAACTGATGTGTGATTCAATGTATAATGGCATAAATGAATGGTAATTGGTCCCTCACATTTGAATAATTATTCATTTTGTTTTATCAGACTGAACTGCTGCATCAGTGACTGCAGTGAACAGAGGCTGAGGATGTGCCTAAAATATCAGCCTGACACTGGATAATATTATTTTTGTCCTCATCCGAAGCGCTGCTGGAAATATGACTCGGAAATGTTGCTGCGCTCCTGTTTTCATACTTGCTTTGCTCTTCCTTATCAGATATTTAGCACACGAATGTAAAACATCGTCGAGGTGGAAACACGTTTTAGAGACCAGACAAACACAAGCCACCTGATACCTGCGCCGCCTGTCACCATAATGCTGCCTTGCATTTCTGCAGTATTGATCCGAGCGCTCGTCCCAACATGGCTAATGCACCGCTAGCTTCGCTCTGGGGTCCCAGCATCACTCAGCTCTGCCCATCAAACGCAGGAGAGCCAGCGGAGGGGATGAGTGCCGTAATGATCGCTTCAGATCTGCGGGACGTCGGCCAGCAGGAAGATAAAATGCTTCCATAGATTTTCTCATAAAGGCTGATGCTGACAGAAGGGATGTGTGCAAAGTTTTGAGGGACGTCATCCTGCAAACCACCACCTGGGTAAATATACGGGTGGTCAACATCAGCAGCCTCCTCCTCGGGGAGTTACGGCCTCCTCTTGGACAGCAGCCACGTCCTAATTGCTCGGTTTTAAAAAAGCTCTCGACCTGTGTCTTCTGTGATGAGACGTGATGTTAGAGTTCAGCCACAAAGGGATCCCGACTTTGATTTCGAGCTGCATGTTCAGACTGTTTCAGGGAAAACCAGGTCCTCCTCACGAGAGCAGAACCTGTAGCACCACTTTAAAAACTACCACCGCTCAAACTGCTTTTCCCACCTCAGGTTGGTTGTTATAGGTTTGTTGCACCTGTGGACAAGACTGAAACTAACCACTATGATCATTTTCCCAAAGAAATGATTAACTGAGCATTTCTTCAAATGGCTTGTTTTGTTCAACCTGCAGCCAAAAACCAATTGATATTCAGTTTGTTTTCATGTCAGTCAACCGAGTCCTCATAACTGAGAGTCTGGAATGAGGTTTTTATCATTTTTGCCTGAAAAACTGCTTAAAAGATTAATCGGCTGCCAAAAACAAAAGTCCCAAACCCAAAAATATTTGATTTACAAAGACAGGAGAAAATTCAGCAGCTGGAAACAGAGTGTTTGATATTTTTGCTTGATAAACGATGATTAAAGGGTGGATCATCTAATTCATTAATCAATTAATAACTGCAACGCCACACAAACTGAAGCTGAACTTTGTTTTTCACTGAGGTCGTTTCTGTCCGTACTCCCACATTCACCTTCATTCATTCACTCGTTATGTGCTATCTGAGCATGTGTTTACGGTTTGGGCTGTTCTACACGGATGCCTGAGGCTGTGCGTTACTCAAACATGGACCGCTGTGCTTCCACACATCACTGAACGTTATGTGACTTTTCCCATCCCTCATCTGCTTTTCTTGACCTGAACAGCAAACTGAAGCCGCCTCACAGGCCGACACGATGCTGTTTTACTTCCATTTCCCTCAGTTTCCCCTCACACTGTCACAGATAAAGTCCTCGTCCTCTTCCTCATGCCTCCCTGTCCACAGCGAGGGGTTTTAAACTAAGTGTACACAGCGTCAAATTGAGTTATGGCTCCATGTCAATAAACTGTTTCCCTCCCTCCCCCTCAGCGCCGGAGCCAGAAGCTGACATCGTGATTGTCCTTGTCCGATTAGGACGATCAATGAGACTGAGCAGAGGAGAGAGGAAGAGGAGGAGGAGGAGGAGTAGAAGAAGAACTGAGGGATGTGTCTTTGTGTTGGGGGGGGCAGCCCCTCCCATAATTAAGTTAGTGTGCTGCGCTGGAGGTCCATGTTTACGGGGCAGACAGGGAGTTTCCTTCACTCGGTGGACAGCTCTGGGTGCAGAGAAGCCAGCAGCGAGCTCTCTTACTCTCCTTCCTCTCGGGTTATTTCTGCAACTCATCCCTCGCCGCGCTGTAACCTGCACACACGGGCTGTTCCAGGAAGAGCCGGGGGGGGGGAAGCAGCAGCAGCAGCAGCTGCAACGGCACCTGCCTAACCCTCCACCACTACCATCACCACCGCCCTCCCTCCCTGCCCGGCCCAGGACCTCGTTTCTGCCGCCACCAACTCCACCGCCGCCGCCATCATGTGCGACTGTTTCCACCTGGCCTTCCCCAACTGGCACGCCGCCTCGTCAGGGACGGGTGGGCATCACTCTCTCCGCTCTCCTTTCTCTCTCACTCTCTCTATGACTCTATGTCAGTGCTGTTTTCCCCTGAGCAATTCACTGATTCAGCAGCAGGGTTCAGTAGTGCAGTGGGAGAGACTACGTTTGTGTGTGCGTGTGTGTGTGTGTGTGTGATGGAAGGAGGCAGCGAGCGAGCGTGAGGCGGCTGGTGCTGATGCTGAGCTGTGTTGCTGACCTGCAGTGAGCGCTGGGTGTGTCTGCAGAGTGCAGGGGAGTGTTTGAAGATGTCATCATGGAGGATGTCGTGCAGCTCTGCGCTTCTCCTGTTTCCCTCCTGCAGCGCGTTTGAAGCAGAGGCTGAAAGACAAACAGACTCGGTTACTGTGGCAGAAAGCAAAAATAGCGGCGGAGGATAACTTCCTGGGGGTGAAGACAAAAAGGCTTCAGAAATATTCCCAAAATTAGCAATACATCCAGTGGAAAAGCCCCACAGAGCTGAGCTTTAAAGCTGCAGCCTTTATGTGAAAGAGAGAGGAGCGACTACCTGTAAGCTTGCATCAGTTTTACTGTAGCAACTTAAAAAAATAAGAAAAATTCTCAAAGTTCAGGATGCTGGAAGCTCTGAAACTTGCTGCTCACGGTCCAGTACATCGTATTATGGATTTTTCACAATTATAAATGCACTGTTTCAGGGAAGCAGACAGAAATCAGCTGCAGCTTAATTCTATCTTTATGCTCTACAGATAATGGATGTTGATAATGTGCTCATATGTCTGCACGTCATGCGCACAAACCACATCTGATCACCTAGAACATAGCCATGTTGTCTGTGTGGGGCTGTTTACATCCAAGCTATGTTAGTGTTGAAGCCAATTGCTTGTAATCTTGACAGCATGATGGGAAAAACAGATTTTTTTGAGATAACCCTGGTTTTAAATCACCATTCCTGCAGATCTCACGTTCACATTTATTCATTCGCTTGGTTTTCTTGTGCATGAGCAGCACTTTAATAGCCTCACAGGCTGCCACAGGATAAATGTTCTTACCAAGGATGAGCAAGTCCAGCAGTACAATGAGCCAAATGCATCACCAACACGACCTGCAGATGAAACATGGTTCAGGGTCGGAAGAGAACCTTAAAAAAATCTGACTGGACTTTACAGCGCGGCTCATTTTGCTGCCCAGTTACAGTAAATTTATTTCAACTAGCTGGAAAACAATACTGCGTTTGCTGTTAGTGGACATCATGGGATTAAAACTGATATCAAAGGCATACGTTGGTGTGTATCGTTGTGTCGGCAAAGGCGCAGGTTGCTGTAAAGGTTGCTGTTTGCTGTAAAGGGGAGGTGAATATCTGCTGGTAAATCATTAATTCAAACATAACGCTGCCTGTTTCTATTTCTATGTTGCCACTTTCCATTTCCCACAACTGTTCTCATTTACCTCTGCTGCTACTTTTAATTACCTCTGAAGATGTGGAGAGGTCTGTGCTGCTCTCAGAGGCTCCAGGCGACGCTCAAGGTCAGAGAGAGCTTTGCTTGTTGTTCGGAAGTGAGGCAGACGGGGCGGCTGAACGGAGCCGAGAGCAGACGATCCCGATCCATTAGAAACCATCAACCCCAGCCAGCCAATCCTGCCCGTGAATCAATATTTCACCACAGGGAAAGTTTAGAAGAGGAGAGCCAGTCTGAGCGTTTGTTTTCTTACGCCTGGAGCATCGGCCAGGTGGACACTGCCTCTGAAAAGACCTAGAAGTCAGATAATTATTGGGTCAGTTGGGGTTCTTGGTATTTGAAACTGATGCTGAAAATCTTCATATCTTATCAATTTCCATCTACATTTTCACTGTCTGAACACAACTTTTAGACCATTAAACGCAGATCAGGGCAGCTTTAAGTTACTTGGAATCAATTCTCAAAAACATCATTGAATTAATGAAGGAAAAACGTTGGCAGTCATCTCTTCCATATCTTATATTCAGCACGTCAGACCCTTCGAGCGAGTCAGCCCTCCAGCGGTCAGGGTTAAGTCTGAGTCACTTGGTGCTCCGGGCATATGAGGCCAATCAAACACCAACAAGTGTTTGCACACACACTTCAGCCCAGGTGCTGGTGGCTGACCTGAAATAAGACTGCGTCCCCGCGCTTCTGCTGCAGGCTAACTTCATGTCGTGGGAAAACAGACGGATTAAGATACGAATTCCAGGGTTGTGATGAAACCCTGCGTAGGTTTGCAGCAGATTGGTAGATTGAAAGCATGCGCTCGTACAGTCTCATGTTCATATAATGCATGCAGAAAATCTAATTCTGTTTTCTCCCCCCTCATCTTATTATAATTTGGATCCAAACAAACTCCCGTCCACTGAAAGGAGCTTGTGTCTGTCTGTTACACAAAAAATGAGCAGAATCTGAATCCAAGAGGACAAATAATGAGCTGTATTACTTTATATTGGTTTAGTGAATAAGGGAGCTTCAGGGAGCCTTCCAGGTGCTTCTCAACAGGAAGCACAAAGTGGAGCAGAAGGCGCTTACGTAAGAGATGAGCTGAGGACAGGCGGCTAACACAATACAGTTAAGATTTTCAGCCCAGAGTTAATCTACGACCTGATTTCCATTTCCAGGATTTCAGTTTTTGTTTTTGGAAACACCAACACAAGCGAGTATAAGATAGATTCACTGACGCAGCATCGTGTAGGACAGATGGGTTCGCTGTTTGACAGCAGGCGCAGCAGTTCACAAGCCTCGTTCTTCATCACATCAGCGCAAGTGCTGAGGGACGAGCCACACCCAAATCCGGAGCTGCAGCTGCACTCACATATGAATCACGCAGGATATGAGCCACGAAAGTCTTCGGCGTCGACTGGTCGTGCTTAAAGAACAGCAGCCGACAGCTTTATGAATATTCAGGATATCTAATCTTTGATAAGCAAATAGGTCAACTCTGTGATTTTATTTTGGCCATTTCAGGGAGCAGTGAAAGCTGTTATCAGGCCCTCTGCGGCACCCACATGACAAATATTTGAGAGGGGAGGTTCTACATGTGCAGCACCAGTTGTTGTGGCAGGAATATCCCACATCCGTCTGGATGAATGGTGAAAAACATCATCCGGTCAAGCCGAGCGGGCCCTGAATCAGCTCACTGAGCATGCTCACACTGATTCTGAGTGGCACATGACAGTTTTCAGTCTTGAGCGACGGCGGTTAATTTAATGAATCTGTCTAATTCTGTTCAGTTTAACTTCCTGGAGCACCACTCGCTCCACGACCATCCTCAGGTCAAACTGAGAATTGGATGTGCCACCTGTCTCAACCTGTAAACAATCATTAATGATAATGTTAAAAACAATGATGCTGTACTATTACATCACGTATTTTACCTCTGAATGGACGGCTGCAGCTGTAAACCCACTTTGAAAACCCACTTTTGTCAGACCTGAATGTAAATATCTCTGCACAGCTTTTCTTTCCACCTCACAATTTTAATGGTAAACTACTTCCTGTTTCTAGGCGTGTCCCCTCCATGTCGTCCGTTTGGTGTAGCTGAACTATGCACCACCTATACCTCAGTTATATATGTTTTTCTGCAGGGGGACTGATGATGACCGGCTAATACACATTCTAACATCTTAAACACATCTTAAACCCTCAGATGTCTCCATTAACTCCACACCGGTCAGACTCTGAGTCCAGAGCGACGCCGGCGGTTCTGAGGCACTCATGGAGGCTGTTAGCTGAATACTAACATGCTGACATGCTCACAATGATAACATGATGATGTACGGCAGGGTTCCCTTGTGCACCGCCTCAGTTTAGCCTGTTTGCATGCTAACACATGCTCATTAGCAGTAAACACAAAGAACAGTTGAGGCTGATGGAAATGTCAGTGGCCCTTTGATGACTGTGACGGCAGGATACCAAATTTCACGGCAATCCATCCAATAGCTGTCATGACGTTTTGCTCAAAATCATCACATCTGGGGTCCATGAACGTCTCCTCAGTCTCAGCACGTACCACTGATTTTTTTAAGGGACTTATTAATGAGATGGTTTATGTGAAAGGACTCGTTAAGTTTCTCCAGTCCCTTAGATTCTACTTGATTGATCCACTTTCTGGCAAATTAATTTCATTCCACGTATTCAATTGCTTTTGATTTTTGCCGCAGTGACTAAAACCTTTGACATAAATGTAAACACAAAAACACACGAAGGCAGTTTTAACGGTTCCATCTCTGATTTTATATGATAAGTAAACTGAGGAGTTCTTTGAGGTGGTCTGGAAGAGGAAGGTGTTGTTGCCCTGCATTCATAAGTTAAGCAAATTTAAGGGTGTCTGGCAGTAATTAATGAGAGATCAGTGAAAACCTAAGGGTTTTTTAAGGCATATGTGGTGCAAGGAGTTAAGTCTCACCATAAGGACCTTTAGAAACCACTTAATTGAGTTTGGGAGTGACACCCAAGGTATGACTGCAACTTGAAAGTGTCCTGCCTCCTCCGTCCATGTGAGACTGAGCACTTTACCCACTTTAGCAGCTCCACTCATGCAGGGACGTTAAGGACAGTTTGGACAACATGCTCTTAACACTTTGGTTGATTTCCAGGAGTTAAACAGCAGCAGCAGCAGCAGCAGGTAGGTGAGTTGTGTGATTCCTCAGAAGTGGCTTTAAAATCTCTGTTAGTCATAGCTGGTCTGAGGGAGATGATAGTGACGACTCTGTGATAAGGATTCATACAGCACTCGAGTTAATGGTGTAGGCAGCTGCACAGACGGTTGATTATTATATTTCACAACATGTCTAGACTGTGGTGTGATCAGAGTTCACAGTGTGAGCCTTCCTTTCTGTCGGATAAGTGTTCTCTGCTGTTATTTCTGATCCTGGAGTCAGAGGCATGTATGTCTATGACACAGTGCAGGTTGCTTTTCAAGCTTTTTTCATCATCAGTCATGGAAGAAATCAGAAGCATGAAGTCACTCGATGGCTTCTTGAACTCTCTTGAATCATCAACCTTGAGGCAGCGACACACCCTGTTACAGGAGGAGGTTTTACACCGTCAGCCTCTTGCCTTTATTGTCCTGTAATGCACTTACACCGGCAGTCAGAGATCCTCACATGACATACATTAAGGCAGAGGGTGCGGCGGCTGCTTAAAACACAATGGTGCTGCATATGTTCACTAATGTGCGGGATTGCTAGATCATTTCAGCTTTAAAATTCAGGCTTTTAGATGAATATTTAACCCCACAACCATTAGTTTTGCATCAGTTGGTTTTCAGATGAAGTCACAGAAAGTTCAGCCTCTGCTCAGTAGCTGTGCTAACACAGAGCAGCTGATTTTAACAACAAAAAATCTCAAAACATCCATATAAACCTCTCAAAATACTTGTGAAAAATGCTTATTACATGCACGTTTTTCCTGATATATTTGTGAGTTGGTAAATCATTTTCAAATCTTGAAATCTTGATATTTAGATGTTTTGGGTGACGTTTCTCTTTAATTTCTTGATTTGAGTTTGGGGCGATTGTGCTTTAATAGGAAACACAACCAGACCAGAAAAATAAGATCTGCAATGGAAATAATTGGATCTTTCATGTAGAGTGCGACTGCATTTGTTTTTGCTGACACTGATGATGTGAATTGATTGGTCAAAGAGGACAAAACACCACAGAAAACGTGGAGACGTGGAGGACAGAGCATCAGTATGTCACCACAATTTGTAAGTTTTTCATCCCAAACTTTAGAACAACTAACAAATGAACTGCAGCCCGAAGTGGAAATCCTGATACAATGAACCTCGTGTTAAAACGGCCTGAAGTAAGAGGTCGTTTTAGATGGAATCAAATCAAATTGAGGTTAGATGTCAGAGATATAATAATAATAATAATGATCTGACTAACCATGTTGATTTGGAGTCAGACTTTCCCTTTTCCACAGCCTTGAGGGGCTGAGCTGAGAGGCTGCAGATACTAATCTGTGGATCAATACGGTGGATCACTTAACAGACGAAAGAGGCAGCGAGCCCCTGGGGGAATTTTTGCCAGGAAGAACTCTAAATAGTCTCATCATCGGCTCCGGTGTCTCTCTGAGCCTCAAAACAACTGTCAGGAGTCAGACCGGGCCAGAGTCTCAGCTTACTGCTCAACAGAAGCAGATAAACAGCAGACTTCTGTTTCTGTGCTTCAGTGAAGTTTCAAAGGCTGGAAAACATCGGCCTAACCTTTGTGGACTTTTCATGCTAATAATTCATGACAATAGAAGAAGATAATTGCATACTTAATCTTGTTGAACGCAGATTGTTTAGTCCCTTTGTGAAACCATTTCTTTTAACAACATTATGTATTTGTACTTGAGCTTTGTTCAGCTGCTTTGCTGCTAAAAATATCTAATGCAATTTTCCCTTTAGCTGAACATCACCATGCAACATGTGTCTGAGGTGAAGATATTTACTTGTGTGTGTGTGTGTGTGTGTGTGTGTGTGTGTGTGTGTGTGTGTGTGTGTGTGTGAACAGGAGCTGGCCGCAGGCTGACAGGACCAGAGCCCGGCACAGAGGACGATTCGGTGAGTGACCGAAAAGTTAAACGACTGTTCACCATTAAAGGTTTCAGTCTCAGCTTCAATCATCAGAAAAACAGTATGTTATCTCTGATGCTCATATTTTTTATATTCATATATTTGCTGAAACGGTGATTAAATGTGTGTCTGACACACTGAAATAACGGCTGCAGCCTTCTAAATTTGACACGCTTCACTGCTATAATTGATTCAAAGGCCCTTTCGAAACCATTAAATTGATAGATGATTAGGATTAATCATCCGGGAACCATTAATGTCTGCTCTAAAGTTTATGTGAATAAATCAGACTATTGTTGAGATATTTCCCTCTGAAGCAAAGTGTTGGACTGACAGACCGGCAAACACTGCCATCCCTGGAAACACGCTACTAATGTGACAACTATGAGACGCCAAGTCGCGAAACACCCAGTCAGCGCTGCCTTTGGCACGGCAAGGTGTCATCACACTATCTGTGATCCAGTTTTCTCAACACCTTCGTGGTTCATTCTGCAGGCGCAGCTACACGAGCTTTTACATTAAAACTGTTTCTGAGGCGGCTGAGAGGAGATCCTGTTGATGATATCTCTTTGAAATGACGACACCTGTTTTAGGACGAGCCCGTGTGACTGTTTGTGCCGACTGACCTTATGTCCACGCAGATATGTGACGAGCCGTCTCAGTTCACAGAGGGAGAGAGACCACGGCCTCAGGGTTCGTCCCCCGTCGAGGAGTTTCCTGAAACGTACATCGACAGTGACAAAGAGGTACAGAACACCAACGCAACACCATCTAACACAACAAAGCAGGTGAAACCAGGCTGCTTACATGCACCTCCTTCTGTAGGTAAACATGACCAGGAAATCTGTTTTCTTCAAGTTTCTTTTAACATGATAGAAATCAGGTTATTACAGACTTTAACCTGGTTACTTACATACACAGTCAGTCCTTCAGCTGTCTATCCGTGAAGCAGCAGCCTATTTTGTTTAAGCCCTGGACAAATGAAGTTAGAGAAAAAGCTTGTGACCACGAGAGGCGAGACTGCATTGGCTGATCTGTCTTCACACAGAGCTCTGCACGTCCTAAAATCCAGCTCTGCTCCACAATTAGTACAAATGAATCTTTATTGGAATTAATATTACAGCCATTTCTAAATCACATCGTCGTCTTGAAAACCCAGAACTGTGTTTCGTTAGATGATCTATTAGTTGCTTTCTTTTAGGCCTCACACACGCTGACTGTGAAGTCGTAGCCACAATGCGTGAATGCTGACGTTGAACAGCTCTGGTGGTGTTAACAGAGTATAAGTTTGCTGTGTTGCTGACAGGGGGAAATGTTCTGCCAGCTGTTTTTCTTTATTCACTAACCTAGAAGCTTCTACAAATTAAATGATAATTATTATATTGTTGACATCCCCTAATTGATGTTTATTGCTGCCCCCGAAGAACTGAAGATTGTTTCAGGGAATGCAAATCAACGGAAAGAGTTACTAAATTATGTGAATTAAATTAGCATATTGAGAGCACAAGCTCGTCATTTGAAGGAATCATGTCAACTATCCCTTTACAAGTATAGCATCAGGCACAGTAAACTGCAGATTCAGTTACTCCCCTGTGTGAATATATGTACACTGTATACAGTGTTTTAGCATTCCCTCTGCAAATACCTTCAAAGCTTCTGGATGAAATCTATATATATGTCACGTTTTCTGTTTGATTAAAGATGAAGATCTGATTGCAATATTTTTTTTTTTGTTTGGTTAGAATTCAATGATTGTATTTTTTTTTGTTGTTGTTGTTTTAGTGTGAAGCAGAGCATGACCAACACCACAAAAGTGGGAGTGGAAAGAAAGCTAAAAAGTCTGGGCTTGGGTCCATGTTTGAAAAGCGCTCAACTCCAAAGATGAGTAAACTGAAGGTGAGACACTCCCACCACACTGCATCTGTGAATCCCTTCAGGCTGTGCTGCAGCACAGAATAGCACAGCTGAAGGTAAAAGTGATTTTATCCTTTCTATTTGGATGTGTTGGCAGGAAGCTCACAGCCCTGAGTCTGGGGTGATCGTGAAAACAGCCAAGGATGGATGTGCAGAGGGTCTTGTTTATGGTGGAGGAGGGAAAGACGGGATCTTCATTAAGGAAGTCATACCAGAGTCACCTGCCTCAAAAAGTCTCAAACTGAAAGAAGGTAAACGAGCATTTTCTCTCCAACTGCAGTGAAAACTAAAGATGTTCTAACTAATTTTATATCTTGATTTTAGAATCTCAAATTCCAAAACCCATATTTTTATAGACATATCAGCACTCACAGATTTCGCTCTTGTTTACGCAGGTGATCAGATTCTGAGTGCCACTGTGTATTTTGACAACGTCTCGTACGAGGACGCCATTCAGATTCTGGAGCACGCTCAGGCTTACAAACTGAAGCTCTGCTTGAAACGCAAACCAGACATCACAGAGAGTGAACCAGCCATCGAATCTGACGTCATCCCTGTAACTATTTTCAAGTTGTCTGACTCTTTGTGATCGGTAGTACGGGGGATAACACTGACATTTCATGTTTCTGTTGCTCAACAGGAGGGAGAGCTCCCCGCTCTCGAGATGAGGGAGAAAGGAAAAACCAAAAGGAGAGGTGACGGCCGGGTGTCGTGGCCCAAGTTTCCTTCATTTGGAAAAGGACAAAAGTCCCGCTTTACCAGGTCTCACAGTTCCTCGGAGGCTGATGAGCAGAGAAAGCTTGAGCTTAGCCCCACTACAAGTGACACAGAGTCACCTATAAAATCTCAAGATGCTCTCAAAGGCAAGAAGAGGCATAAAATAAAGCTTTCTAGTCTGACAAAGAGAGGCCGCATAAGTTCATCTGAAGACCAAGACATGGACACACCAACAACCGGGCAGATCAGTAGCAAAATTCTCAAACCACATGAAGCGTCAGACATGCTTTCACCCGAGTGCCTTGAAAGTCCCTCAGGAGAAACACCTGAAGTCTGTGTGACAGGGGATGTGGAAGTAGCGGAAGACAAAAGATTTGAGCAAAAACTGACTGAACCTCAAACTGTTCAACACAAGGTTGAGCTCATCACTATAGACAGTTCTTTGAAAACAGCAGATCTCACTGTGGCACTGCCAGATAAAGAGAGTACCTCTGGTATCAAGTCCCCTGATGGCAAGAAAAAGAAGAAAGAACGTTCCGAATTAAAAATGAAGATTTTGGGGAAGGATAAATCACACAAGAAAGACACAAAAGCAAAATCCCCAAAACGGCTGAAAACGCTGGGGGCAAGTATTGAAATACCAGATCAACCTGAAAATGTAAAATCAGATGCCATCCTCAGCCCTGAGTCACACACAAAACTACAGGAAGATCAACTCGCACTGGATGCCAATACCCAAATAATCAGCAGTGAGAGTTCAAGGGGAATCGCAGCCAAATCAATGACAATGCAGATGGAAATGGGTGTACCAAAGGAGGAACTTGATGTATCTGATGTTGCGTTTATTCGCAAATCTCCACAGAAAAGTGAAGAAAAAATGAGGAAAGGCAAAGGCACAAAACAAAAACAAGAAACAAAGACAGGACCAATATTCAAACTGCCTAAAATAGGCTTTAGTGACATTGCCACTGAGGAAACTGTACAAAAAATTAATGTAAATGCTGAAGAATGCACAACTAAAATTGAGCATCTTACAAGTGAGGGTACAGAAGTGAAAGAAGATCCTTATGAGCAACTGTCAAAAAGAAGTCTTTCCAGAACACAACTTCCAAAACGTGAAGAAATTGAAATTCCAGGCATGGAGGACATGTCAATGAGGACCACAGTTAAAGGACCTAAAGAGCCGAAAGCTGGTTTTACGGGACAATATGACGAACTTCAAGCTGAAACTGTTCAACTGTCAATTGATGTTGACAGCGTGAAAGAGGCAGTTTCAAAATTGCCTGGATATAAGCTGCCAAGGGTTGACATGTCAGGAGTGCCTATTCCTGAAGAAATCACTGTGATAGACGCAAATGCACAAAGGATATCAGTGAAAACACCGACTAAAGTTGTCGATACCAAAACAAAATATGAGACACACTTCACTAAGTTTGACATAACTGCCTCTCCAGAAATCTCTAAGACAACAGTGAAACTACCAAGGATCACACCTGCTGATTCTACGTCAGAGGGACCTCTATTTGAGACCAGGGTAGATTTGAATAAAACTGAGAAGAAATACAAAACTAAGGCAAAACAAAGCGACAAAGAGATCTATAAACGAGAAGATATTGTAATACCAGGAAAAGAAAGTGGACAAGAAGTTGCCATTCGTCAGAAACAAGACACAGAGGGCATCAAATCTGAATATGAATCTGCAGTTAAACTCAGCCCAAAAGAATCAGACAAGAAATCAAAGAAGGCAAAGATAACAGTGGCTGGCTTTGGGATTGCAAAACCAAATATAAAAATTCCTGAACTTGGAATTGACTTCAAACAAAATATCTCTCAGAAAAAGGGCGACACCGTGAAAGGAGAAGGGACTATAGACAGCCAAGAAGTCAAAACATCAAATACTGAAAGTAGTAAAGCCAAAGGGCAGATTGGAGGAGTCATAGCTGATGTGAAAATACCTGAAATTGACAGCATTGAATACATTGATTCAGGAGCTGGTTCACCAGCTAAAAAGGATGGTGACATTTCACTGACAGGTTTTGGTGTTAATCTTGATGCTGTAATGCCAAACACTAACACCTCAATTCCAGAGATCAAAGGGGAAGTAAAAGATGTTGATGCTGAGCAGTACACTATCAAAACGCCCAAATTTGGAGCAGCTACTGTGGACATCAGTGTAAATGTGCCTGATGCAGATAAGGATATAAACATTGTTGGGGCAGAGACAAACACATTTGAAAGAGAAGGAAAGGCGAGCAAGTTTAAAATGCCACATCTTGACATCTCCATGCCAAAGGTGAAAGGACCTAAAATTGGTGCAAGCCTATCACAAAAAGATGTAGATGTCACACTAGCAGAGGCTAAAGCTGAAGTCAAACTGCCCAACGTTCCTGAGGTTGACATCACTCTTGGAAACATAGATGTTTCTATTCCAGAGCAAAAGATGGAAGTTGAACGACCTGGATTGGAAATCCAACCTCTGACAACTGAAGGTGAACTTGATGGAAAAGGAGGCAAGTTCAAAATGCCAAAATTTGGAATATCATTGCCAAAAGTAAAAGGACCTCAAGCTGATTTAAGTGTATCAAAGACAGCTGTAGATGTCACATTGCCTGAAGCTAAAGCAGAAGTAAAACTTCCCCATGTTGAACATGCAGACCCTGGTTTCAAAGTAGAGGTTAAATCTCCAGAGATTGCATTACCTAAAGTCAAAGGGCCACAAATAAATTTAAGTTTTTCAAAGAAAGCTGTGGATGTCCCACTGCCAGAGGCTGATGCTGAGGTCAAACTCCCAGAAGCTCCTCAAGGTGATGTCAGTCTTGGAAAAGCAAGTGTTTCTCTTCCAGAGGAAAATTTGGAATTTGAAAAGCCAGAATTGGAAATGAAACCTCTGCGAAGTGAAGTTGAAATTGACGGACAAGGAGGCAAGTTTAAAATGCCAAAGTTGGGAATGTCAATGCCAAAAGTAAAGGGACATGAAATTCACTTTGGTTTATCAAAGAAAGATGGAGATGTGACACCACAAGAAGCCAAAGCTGAAGCAAAAGTCCCTGAAGTTGAACTCAAAGAACCTGCTGCCAATGTGGAATTTAAAGCTCCTGAAATAAAAGTTGCGGCAATAGGTACAGAAGGATCATCGTCAAAATTTAAAATGCCAATATTCAAACTACCAAAATTTGGTGTTGGTACTCAAGACATCTCTGTAAAAGTATCCGATATGCACAAGGATGTCAAAATTGATGAAACGGATATTACTATCCCTGAAGAGGAGTCTGCAGTTAACATTGCAGCACCCAACATTGACATTGAAGGCCCTCAGATGGAAATGAAAACTATAGAAACTGAACAGGATGGAAAAGGGAGCAAGTTTAAAATGCCACACCTTGGTTTCTCTATGCCAAAGCTGAAAGGACCTAAAATTGATTTAAACTTATCAAAGAAAGACAGAGATGTCACATTACCAGAGGCTGAAGCTATCAAACTTTCAGAGACTGATTTTGGAAAAGTAGATGTTGCAGAGGCTGAGATTGAAGTTCCAGTGGGTAAGGCTGAAGTCAAACTTCCAGAAGGCCCTAAAATTGCTGTGGAGATGAAACCACCAGAGCATGAAGCAGAAACGGATGTTCATGGTGGGAAGTTTAAAATCCCAAAGTTTGGAATTAAAATGCCTAAAGTAAAAGGGCCAGAATTTGACTTGAGCTTATCAAAGAAAAACGTAGATGTGACATTACCACAGACAAATGTTGAGGTCAAACTTCCAGATGCCCCCAAAATGGATGTCAGTCTTGGAGAAGCAGAAGTTTTGATTCCAGAAGCAAATGTGGATTTTAAAAAGCCTGATGTGGAAATCAAACCTTTAAAGACTGATGTTGAACTTGAAGGACAAGGAGGTAAATTCAAAATGCCAAAGTTTGGGATTACAATGCCAAAAGTAAAAGGGCCTGAAATTGACTTAAGCCTCTCAGAGAAAGATGTAGATGTGACACTACCAGAGGCAAAAGCTGAGATTGAACTCCCAAAAGCTCCTAAAATTGCTGTGGATATGAAACCACCAGAGTGTCAGGAAGAATCTGATGGGCAAGGAAGCAAGTTTAAAGTGCCAAAGTTTGGAATATCTCTGCCAAAAGTACAAGGGCCTGACATTGATGTAAGTGTGTCAAAGAAAGATGTACATATCAAATTACCAGAACCTAAGGCAGAGATTGAACTCCCAGAAGCCCCTGAAATTGGCGTTATTGTTGAAAAAGCTGATGTTTCAATTCCAGAAGCAACAATGGAGGTGAGAAAACCTGGACTGGAAATTAAACCCTTACAGTCCCAAGGTGAACTTGACGGACAAAAAAGCAAGTTCAAAATGCCAAAGTTTGGAATATCAATGTCAAAAGTAAAAGGACCAGAAATTGATTTCAGCTTATCAAAGCAAGATGTAGATGTCACACTTCCAGAAGTCAAAGCAGATGTCGATCTCCCTGATGCTGATAGAAAAGAGCCTTCAGTGAAAGTGGAAATTAAGGCTGCTGAGATTGATGCTCCATTACACGATGTGAAAGGACCACCATCATCAAAATTTAAAATGCCAACATTAAAATTTCCAAATTTTGGAGTTGCAACTCCAAATATCAGCACTGAGGTACATGATACAGGCAAAGAAATCAAAATTGATGGAGCTGACATGCACATATCTGTGCCACACACAGATGCTGATGTACCAGAAGTGAAAGCAGAGGTTCATCTGCCAGAAGCTGAAGTCAAAAAACCTTCAGGGGGTGTTGTGATAGCCCAACAGCCAAGTTTTGAGGTAGATGCAAAAATGAAAAAGTCAAGGTTTTCACTGCCAAGATTTTCTTTTTCAAAACAAAATGTTAAAGCCCAAGAAGTTGATGTCAGTCATCCAGATTTGGATGTTGCAGTGCCAGAGGGAAAAGTTAAAATGAAAGCTGGTGAAGTAGACATGAAACCACCTGAGTGTGAAGGTGAAATTGTTGGTCAAGGAAGCAAGTTTAAACTGCCAAAATTTGGAATCACAATGCCAAAGGTAGCAGGGCATGAAACTGATTTAAGTTTATCAAAGAAAGACATAGATGTGACACTACCAGAAGTCAAAGCTGAAGCCAAACTTCCTGACATAGAACTGAAAGAACCTTCTGCTGAAGTGGAAATTAAAACTCCTGAGATCAAAATTGTGACAAGGGATGCAGAAGGATCACCATCAAAATTTAAGATGCCAACATTCAAATTACCAAAATTTGGAGTTGGAATGGCAAGTGGCACCGTGGAAGTTCCTGATATGGACAAAGATATCAAAATCGAAGGAGCTGACATCAAAATTCCTGAAGAGGTTCTCACAGTTGACATTGCAGCACCCAGCATTGACACTGAAGGACCGTCAATACATATGAAAACTACAGGAACTGAACATGAACAAAAAGGAAGCAAGTTTAAAATGCCAAAGTTTGGAATCACAATGCCAAAGGTAACAGGTCCTGAAACTGATGTAAGTTTATCAAAGAAAGATGTTGATGTGACACTACCAGAAGCCAAAGCTGAAGTCAAACTTCCTGATATTAATCTGAAAGAACCTTCTGCTGAAGTGGAAATTAAAGCTCCTGAGATTGAAGCTCAGGTGGGTGATGTTGTGGGATCACCATCAAAATTTAAGATGCCAACATTCAAATTACCAAAATTTGGAGTTGGAATGCCAAGTGCCAGTGTAGAAGTTCCTGATACAGACAAGAACATCAAAATCGAAGGAGCTGATATCAAAATTCCTGAAGAGGTTCTTACAGTTGACATTGCAGCACCCAGCATTGAATCCGAAGGACCATCGATACATATGAAAACTACTGAACATGAACAAAAAGGAAGCAAGTTTAAAATGCCAAAGTTTGGAATCACAATGCCAAAGGTAACAGGGCCTGAAATTGATTTAAGTTTATCAAAGAAAGACGTTGATGTGACACTACCAGAAGCCAAAGCTGAAGTCAAACTTCCTGACATTGAACTGAAAGAACCTTCTGCTGAAATGGAAATTAAAGCTCCTGAGATCAAGGTTGTGACAAAAAATACAGAAGGATCACCATCAAAATTTAAGATGCCAACAATCAAATTACCAAAATTTGGAGTTGGAATGCCAAGTGCCAGCGTAGAAATTCCTGATACAGACAAGAACATCAAAATCAAAGGAGCTGACATCAAAATTCCTGAAGAGGTTCTCACAGTTGACGTTGCAGCACCCAGCATTGACACTGAAGGACCATCAATACATATGAAAACTACAGGAACTGAACATGAACAAAAAGGAAACAAGTTTAAATTGCCAAAGTTTGGAATCACAATGCCAAAGGTAACAGGGCCTGAAATTGATTTAAGTTTATCAAAGAAAGACATAGATGTGACACTACCAGAAGCCAAAGCTGAAGTTCAACTTCCAGATGTTAAAATAAGGCAATCATCTGCTGAAGTGGAAATCAAATCGCCTGAGATTGAAGCTCAAGTGGGTGATGTGGGATCACCATCAAAATTTAAGATGCCAACATTCAAATTACCAAAATTTGGAGTAGGAATGCCAAGTGCCAGCGTAGAAGTTCCTGATACAGACAAGAACATCAAAATCGATGGAGCTGATATTAAAATTCCCGAAGAGGTTCTCACAGTTGACGTTGCAGCACCCAGCATTGACACTGAAGGACCATCAATACATATGAAAACTACAGGAACTGAACATGAACAAAAAGGAAGCAAGTTTAAATTGCCAAAGTTTGGAATCACAATGCCAAAGGTAACAGGGCCTGAAATTGATTTAAGTTTATCAAAGAAAGACATAGATGTGACACTACCAGAAGCCAAAGCTGAAGTTCAACTTCCAGATGTTAAAATAAGGCAATCATCTGCTGAAGTGGAAATCAAATCGCCTGAGATTGAAGCTCAAGTGGGTGATGTGGGATCACCATCAAAATTTAAGATGCCAACATTCAAATTACCAAAATTTGGAGTAGGAATGCCAAGTGCCAGCGTAGAAGTTCCTGATACAGACAAGAACATCAAAATCGATGGAGCTGATATTAAAATTCCCGAAGAGGTTCTCACAGTTGACGTTGCAGCACCCAGCATTGACACTGAAGGACCATCAATACATATGAAAACTATAGGAACTGAACATGAACAAAAAGGAAGCAAGTTTAAATTGCCAAAGTTTGGAATCACAATGCCAAAGGTAACAGGGCCTGAAATTAATTTAAGTCTATCAAAGAAAGATGTAGATGTGACACTACCAGAAGCCAAAGCTGAAGTCAAACTTCCTGACACTGAGCTGAAAGAACCCTCTGCTGAAGTGGAAATTAAAGCTCCTGAGATCAAGGTTGTGCAAAAGAATACAGAAGGGTCACCATCAAAATTTAAGATGCCAACATTCAAATTACCAAAATTTGGAGTCGGAATGCCAAGTGCCAGCGTAGAAGTTCCTGATACAGACAAGAACATCAAAATTGATGGAACTGATATTAAAATTCCTGAAGAGGTTCTTACAGTTGACATTGCAGCACCCAGTATTGAATCCGAAGGACCATCAATACATATGAAAACTACTGAACATGAACAAAAAGGAAGCAAGTTTAAAATGCCAAAGTTTGGAATCACAATGCCAAAGGTAACAGGTCCTGAAATTGATTTAAGTCTATCAAAGAAAGACGTTGATGTGACACTACCAGAAGCCAAAGCTGAAGTCAAACTTCCTGACATTGAACTGAAAGAACCTTCTGCTGAAGTGGAAATTAAAGCTCCTGAGATCAAGATTGTGACAAAGAATACAGAAGGGTCACCATCAAAATTTAAGATGCCAACAATCAAATTACCAAAATTTGGAGTTGGAATGCCAAATGCCAGCGTAGAAGTTCCTGATACGGACAAGAACATCAAAATCGAAGAGGCTGACATCAAAATTCCTGAAGAGGTTCTCACAGTTGACGTTGCAGCACCCAGCATTGACACTGAAGGACCATCAATACATATGAAAACTACAGGAACTGAACATGAACAAAAAGGAAGCAAGTTTAAAATGCCAAAGTTTGGAATCACAATGCCAAAGGTAACAGGGCCTGAAATTGATTTAAGTTTATCAAAGAAAGATGTAGATGTGACACTACCAGAAGCCAAAGCTGAAGTCAAACTTCCTGACATTGAACTGAAAGAACCCTCTGCTGAAGTGGAAATTAAAGCTCCTGAGATCAAGGCTGTGACAAAGGATGCAGAAGGGTCACCATCAAAATTTAAGATGCCAACATTCAAACTACCAAAATTTGGAGTTGGAATGGCAAGTGGCACTGTAGAAGTTCCTGATATGGACAAAGATATCAAAATTGATGGAGCTGACATCAAAATTCCTGAAGAGGTTCTCACAGTTGACGTTGCAGAACCCAGCATTGACACTGAAGGACCATCAATACATATGAAAACTACAGGAACTGAACATGAAAAAAAAGGAAGCAAGTTTAAAATGCCAAAGTTTGGAATCACAATGCCAAAGGTAACAGGGCCTGAAATTGGTGTAAGTTTATCAAAGAAAGATGTAGATGTGACACTACCAGAAGTCAAAGCTGAAGTTCAACTTCCAGATGTTAAAATAAGGAAATCATCTGCTGAAGTGGAAATTAAAGCTCCTGAGATTGAAGCTCAAGCAGGTAATGTTGTAGGATCACCATCAAAACTTAAAATGCCAACATTCACATTACCCAGATTTGGAGCTGCTATTCCAAAAGTCAGTGTAGAAGTACCTGATATGGACAAAGACGTCAACATTGACGGAGCAAAGCTGGAAGTACCAAAGGAGGGAGCTACAGCGGATGTTACAGCACCCAGCATTGACACGGAAGGTCCATATGTTGATGTGAAAGCTAAAGGAAGTGAACTTGAGGGATCAGGAAGCAAATTTAAAATTCCAAAGTTTGGCATCTCAATGCCCAAAGTCCGTGCTGAGCAACCACATGTTGATGTTTCTCTTCCAGAGGGAGAAGTGAAAGTCAAACAACCAGAAATGGAAATTAAAGCTCCTGAGCTTGAGGCTGAACATGGACAAGGAAGCAAGTTTAAATTGCCAAAGTTTGGTATCACTGTGCCAAAAGTAAAAGGCTCTGAAGAACATTTAAATGCATCACAGAAAGATGTAGACATCACACTGCCAAAAGTTAAAGCAGAGGTCAAACTCCCTGAAATTGAGGTCAAATCTTCAGCTTGTGTGGAAATCACAGATTCTGAGACTGAAGCGAAGTCAAAAGATGTTGGAGGATCGCCACTAAAATTTAAAATGCCAACAATGAAAATGCCGAAATTTGGAGGTGCCACCTACGATGTCACCATAGAAGCACCTGATGCAGACAAAGTAGCTAAAACTGATGGAACTAAACTTAAGGAGGATATTGCGGTCAACATCAAAGGTCCAAGTGTTGATATTAAAACAGATGTGTCCAACACAGGAAAAAGAGATACTGAAATGCCACAGACTGAGACTGACAGTGTGGGTCATAGCTCTCCAAGTAAATTCAAACTACCATCATTTAGAATGCCAAAGCTGAGTTTCTCAAAGTCAAAACCTGAAGACAAAACTGAAGCTGACTCCAACGAAGATCAACTGGAAATGGAAGTTGAGCCTAAAGGAGAGAGTAAATCACCAAAAATGACTTTGACATCATTCGGTGAAATTTTCAAGAATATTGATGTAGAATTTGATGTTCCAAAAACAGAGAAAGAGGAAGAAACACTTGGAACCTCAAAGGACGTTCATGAAACAGATGAAACCAGTGAAAAGCAGTTACAGCCAAAGGAAAAGGAAACAAGTGCAAAACAAGATAATACTAAAAGTCCTGAGAGGACAGGTTGGTTTAAATTCCCCAGGTTTGGACTGTCCTCCCCATCAGAACCTGCCAAGATTTCTGAAAAAGTTGAGCACAAAGATGAAAAGAGCCCAGTATGGGAAACAGTAGATGAGGAAATAAGCCCCACCTGTTCTGTACAGTCATCGGACGCCTTTGCTGATATTAGCTCTGCAGTGACAAGTGAGCATGTTGGTCTATCTTTATCGTCTCCAACCAAGGTAACTGTCAAATACTCTGATCCCAACACTGTGACAGGGCTTGAAGAGATGCACAGCAACATCATTACTTCCACCACAAGGACTGAGTTGATCTCGGTTGAGCCCAACTTGCCTGAGAAAATCACCATTCTGTCATCTGGAGTTTCATCTTCATCAGAAGACACACTCAGACTGGAATCTGGAAAATTACATGTATTTTCATCAAATATACAAGCAACACCAGAGGCACAGCATGCCAAGCTACTAACTGCTGTCCAAGTCCAATCAGCTGAAGGTCTTCCCCTAAGATCACAGGCAAGCGAGGCTTCGTCATGGACTGTTGAAGAGTCCCAAAGTGGCAAGAGAACGATCTTGGAGAGGCATTTAGTGAGAGAAACATCAAGTGAAAGAAGTGAAAGCAAAGAAACAATTGTTGTAACTAAACAAATTACACATATGTTTGACTCTTCTGAGCCCATCTCAGGTGAGACAGCTTCATCCATTCAACGACTGAGAGACTCTGTGCATTCTGAGAAAATGAAGTTCTTTGATGGAGATGAAAAGTGAAATAATTCAACGTAAATTATGTCTGAAGATACAATCCCTCATTGTCCAGCTCAGCGGCTGGTGGGTTCTGAATTTCACTGTCCATGAGCCATGTGACAGAAAGGGTGAGACAGAAAACCGGTTGGCGACTGGAAAAGACTGTTGGCAAGTTCAACTTACCAATCACAGGGAAGATTTTGTCAGTGTTCAGGTGTTAACTTCAATCTCTGGTTACATATTGTTGACCTGTAAAGAGACAGATTAATGTGTTTCACACCGACAATGCAATTAAATTGTTAATAAGCTATGTAACTGAGCACCCTGACTGCAAATTATGACAGGGCTTCACCAAATATCTTTGCTTATTATGGTATAGAACTGAAGTAAGCCATGCATTTTGATTATCAGAACTTGTATCTTTGTCATTTGATAGTTTTTAATGTGCAAGACTTATCAAACTTGTGCTCTTAATTGTTGCATAATAATCACCAGTGGATTTGATTTAATAACTCGTCTGAACAAGACTGTTGCAAAAATTGATCAGTTTCTGACATTCCAAAATATGTTTACAATAAATTCACTGTAAAACTGACAAACGAGAACACCGACAATACAATAATGCAGTATACCATTGAAAGGTCATTATAGACATGTATCACCAAGCTATACCTGTTGCTGTAGCTAATATGTAAAGAAAAAATAGCAATGCAAAGCTGAAATGAAAATGCTTATCATTGATCACAGCAAGTGTACTGCTGCAACTATATTTTTTATTAATATTTTGCTTAGAACCTAATTTGCTACAATAGAAATATACCAACAGTATGTTCTCTTTCTATATAACTGTGCAAAGTGGGAATATTAAATGGCTGTGTAAATAGCTGTTCTCTGGAGTTTTATTTGATAACTGTTCCTCTTTGAAATCTAACCCAAGCTACGAAGTTAGACACAATAAATTAACATTATTATATATATTTGTATGATGACTTACATTCTGTAATCCTGGTCAGTGAATTTCAAACCCCTTTGGCTTGTGGCCTAAATTCAACCTTTTCCTGTTTATTCTGATTCATTTGATTTACTGAAATAGGTCTCTGAATGAGTCCTGGATAATTCCTATTCAAATATCAAATGCTGAAAGCCTGCACTTGTTTAGGGAAATATGAACATTTCAAAAATACATTACTCAATGTGAGTGTATCATCTGAGGACTACACAACATGGTCATATGAAGCATTAATACTCATGTATTTGCACACTAGAGGGAGACAGCTCACAAAGGTACTCATAAGCTATCACTGTGTTCCTGGGATAAAATAAAGGGTTAGAAAAAGCTAATTAAAGCTACTGAACCTCCCTGTGTGAGCTGTGCTAGCTTGCTGACTAAAGAGAAGCATTATTTCCTCACTATATGCTTTGTTGCTGGTTGATATTTAGCATAATATAATCCTTTAGTAATTAACTTACATGTTGTAACATGAAATAGGCCCATAGAAACACACGGCATCTTCGTGTGTTAGAGTTTTAGCATGACAGCATAAAGTGTAAAGAGTTACCTGGTAAATGGAGCTAACTGCTAACGATATTAGCTAATTTAAAATCACTAACGGCCGATCGCTTCACCACTGAATAGGCGCTGCCTTCAAATGCTCCTCGTAAATTATACAATCGCAGATTCAACAGCAGGGACACTGGACAGAGCTTTCCTTCTAGTTAAAAGGCACAGTGTGTGATCCAAATGTAAACCACAGCATTGCTCTAGCACCAAGATACAAAACTAAGGATTAAAACCTGCACCTGCAATCTAACAGTCCCAATAAATGTGAATATTTTCAAAATGTGTGAAGTTTGAACTGTCAGTGGTGAGATTGTTAACAAAATATTATATATGTTATTTGTGGTAATGTATTTTTTCAATAACTTTGTTAGGACTAAATAAGCAATAAATAAATAATCAACCCACATACTAATTAACCCAGTAAATTACTTGAAATGGTAGTTTCTAGGTAAGTGATTCTAACATGGAGTAAGTCATTTTCACTTATCAGTAAATGAAGGATTGTTGGTAAATTGGGTCCTGAGTAAACAATATGGATGCCTAAAAACTACATCCAGATATGATTTTTTTTTTTAACATCTCTTTCTAAAACCAAGGACATAAATGTGCTTCTCCAACAGGGCACAAACAAAGCAGGTGTGGGCTAAGCACCTGAGCACAACAGGGAGAATACAGCCAATGAGGTATACAGAAAATAGACAAGGCAAAAACTGACTGAGTACTTAACATGAACTTCAGGTATGTCATTACCACACAGCAAGGCAGATGATAAGATGGATACTGGTAGTAATCTTGGTGCTTATATACAGAGTGAGCAGGTGGGTCTTGATTGGTGATTGCCTGCAGGTGAGTTCAGGAGGCTGGTCCCAACCTGCTGGCCACACCCTGCTGGAACCCAGACAGGTGAGAGACAAACAGGAGACACCAGAAATGGGAAACGGCGGAGCACAGAGGGGGAAAAGGAGGGGAGACTGCAGATCAACACACATTCAGCCACAAGAGCATCATTCAGATAAAACAGCAATGCTGGGCAATAACATATGGTTTGCATTTGGTGGTCAAGTTAATCCCAGAGGTGTTGGATGGTTTTGAAGTCAGTACATGAGAGGCACAAGCTGAGGCTAGCTATTGTTTAAAGTATCATTGTATGCTGTAGCATTGAAATACTCCTTAACTAGAACGAAGGGGCCCTTGCACAAACCACTCAAAATGCATATCCACATGTATTCACGGAAAGCCACATACTTCTTGCCATTTGATCTCACCACAGCACCTCGTTCCCACTCTCCCCCTCGTAATCGTCACATTTTCGACAGTCCTTTAACGCAGCACCGGTCCCGCTCTACTGCGCACGCTCCGAACACTTTACTGCGAGCGGCAACTTCACCGGGAGCCTCGCTCGCCCCGCCGCCTGTCGCCCACAACAGCCCGCATCATCATCTCCATCATCACCACCATCATCATCATCCTCATCAGCATCAGCAGCATCAGTGTGATGTAGCAGCGGAGGACGGACACCTTCCTGCTCTGAGACACTGGATCAGCCCGCAGACAGGTACGGAGCTTTTATCCGCCTTTTAAACCACTCTGGAAACAATCAGACAAACGTTTCTTCATGTGAAACCCTGAGAAAGAAGCTGCTTTTATTCGTTTTTTTAAATTTTTAAACAAAAGTAACTAATGAGTTTGATGGTTTGAGCTGGACCTGAGAGCTTTAGGGGCATTCAGAAAAGCTGCTTCCCCCTGTGGGTTTTGTGCCCTGGTGATGCTCAGTGTGTGGGATTGTGGGCAGAAAGCTGATCAGCCTGCGTGGTCTGTGTAAGTGTAGGTGTAGCAGAAGCTGTGTTTCATACACCGGTATTTAAATCTATTAATAGTACCTGCTACCTGCAGTAAACTGGCTACCTGTTGTGTGCCATGCAGGTAAAGCTCCAGTGGACACATTTAATGAATTACACGTAATGTTGTCAATGTATCAAATGCACACAACTAAGTTTCTTTCCCATTAAAACATCAACTTGGTGCATCTGTGTCCAAATGTAAAGCAGGAGATGTGAATTAGACCAATGAATCTATTGAAACTGCACAGAAAACAGAGCAGAGGAACATTTCAGGAGGCTGTGTGGTAAGTAA
This sequence comes from Chaetodon trifasciatus, assembly GCA_037975065.1. Taxonomy (NCBI): domain Eukaryota; kingdom Metazoa; phylum Chordata; class Actinopteri; order Chaetodontiformes; family Chaetodontidae; genus Chaetodon; species Chaetodon trifasciatus. The sequence continues at coordinate 1,757,330 of JBBMOE010000054.1, read as the reverse complement.
AGAAGAATATCTCCATATTTGGCCATGGATTGAATTTTTTCATGTCCTTGGGCTGTAAAAACTTACTGGATTTATCTGAGGAACCTGCATTTGAGGAGGTGGTGTTGCTGCTGGCTCTGGTTTAGTAGCAGAAATGGGAAAAAAATAAATGTTTGAAGTGCAGCTGGGGCGATAAGAGGAGGGAGAGTAGAGCAGCCATTCGAGCAGCATCCCATCAATAGACTATTCCTGCAGAAATTAAACAGTGGAACTGAAGCGTTTGTCGAGGAGCCCAGTTCTGGGAACCGCTGCGCCTTTAACTGGACCATCTCCACCGTGATGAATCTCATGATGGACAGAAGAGAGGAGGAATTTTAATCCGTGAGGTCACACCAGATGCACATCTTTCATCCGAAAAGCAAACAGCCAGGATGGGAGATGAGACGGCGGCCACAAGCGGAGTCGTTTTTTGGAGTTTTGGGTGCGTTTCAAATGGAAATCAATTAAAAAAGACCCGTAGGTGCAAGCATCTGGCTTCAAACTCAAGTCTGCAGCTGAGTGATGCTGCAGTACATCAAGGTGCTCCTGTGGGCTTTGGCTTGTTCAGTTTCAAGATTTTCATTATAGTTAATCTGCCAATTATTTTCAGACTATAAAGGCAGAAAACAGTGAAAAACGCTTGTTAAAATCTCCTGAAAGCCAACACGACGTCCTCAAATGCTTCGTTTAATTCCACCAACTGTCAAAAATCCCAAATGATTTATTATTGTCAAAAGAGAAAAGGAACAAATCCACACAACTGAGAAGTCATTTTTCCTTAAGCAGTAAATCTATCGTCAGACTAGCCTCTGATTTATTTTCCGTCGTTTGACTGATCTGTTGATTGACCAATCGTTTCAGCTGCTGGACTTTAAGTTTCGGAAAAGGTGTAGACATCAGATGATAAAAAATAATGACTAATGCTGAAACAACTGTTTGATTACTCAATTATCCAATCAGCTCAGAAGTAACTGACGACAGCTTCGATGTTTGATTAGTAAATAAATAATAATTCAAACATTTGCAGCTCGCGGCTTGTCAAGATTTCTACTTTTCTCTTTTTCGTAGCATTATGAATGTAATAAAGTTTAGCTTTTTGACTGCGAATAATAAAGAATGAGCAATTTTAAGACATTCTTGGGGTGCTGGAATGTAAAGCACTCAAGTACTGTACTGAAGTACAATTTTGAGGTCCTTGTACTTCACTTGAGTGTTTCCATTTTATCCTACTTACGATACGATTTAACGCACAAAACATATGATCAGTTCATAAAATGGTACTGTGTCAGTCATAATACTTTTACTTGTGATACTTTAAGAACATTTTGCTAAATATGCTTTTGAATGCAGGACTTTATTTGTAATTGTCTTTTTGTGTAATGGTATTTCTACTGAAGTACAAGTTCTGAATACTTCTTCCAGCACTGGGTTGTTATTACTTGTGATTGATTTCTGCTCTCAGTTTTGACTTTTTCTATGAAGCAATACATGAAACTGCAATGAAAACAGTTGATAGTTGGACCTCCAATTCATGCTTAAAGGTACCATGTGGACGTTTTGACCACTAGTAGCGCTGTGGAGCAATGTTTTTACAAGTGGACCCCCGTTTTGTTAGCGGGCGCTGCTGTTGGTTTCACGTTGCTTGTAACGTACCAACTAAGGCCAGCAAGTAATGCATGATTCAAAATATTTTAAAAATGGACTTTGCAAACGTTCTGTGCAGCTTTTGTTTGTTTATATGAAAACCTCACGGGGCCCTTTAATATTTGCGGTTCTGATACTGATTCTCTTACAACATCTAGAAAGTCAACAACCATGAAATCTTCGCTGAAGCGACGTTTGCTTTAACACTTTAAAATGGCTTCTGCTCGGTTCAACTCGATGAATAGACATTTTCCATTGTACAATGCAAGATGCCACAAAGTGAACCGGCAGCTGAAAATGTGGAGCGCCTTAACATTTAATTTTCCTCTGTTGAGGCAGAAGTGAAGCAGCTTCCCGCTGAGAAAACAGGCAGACAGCAACACATGGATAACCTTGTTCAGACATAATGGCTTAAATAAGAAATCATTATTCATCTGGAGAGGAAAAAAATCAAAGCATGACAGACGCGTCACGCCTGGCATCAGCATCTAAATCCTTGTGTCTGTTACGCTTCACCTCACCACAGAATGAATGCATGAGGTCAGGCTGGGATCATGTGCGGAGCGTCCTCAGCTGCTACCTAACAGAGCCTTTTTTTAAATGCCCGGACGCGATGGGCCGGAGTGACCGCACAGATTCCCTCTGCAGGAACAATGCGAGCCTCTGATGAAGAATAAAGGCTGCATTGTCTCAGCGCCGCGATGATGAAGGACAGAAGCGGTTCCAGGTTTCACAGAGAAGTCTCACAACAACGCGGCCCCGTCCTGACGGCGGTAATTGCTGCGTAACGGCACACATGAATACCCCCAAATCAGCTCTCGGCCTCGTGCGCTCAGGCAAAGTGCACTACTCAGACAATCAGAGGCATACAATCTCAATCGCTCGTCCCCATGGCAACAGCAACTGCTGGTGTGATTGTATGGAAAGTGGTGTTTCTGATAACTTGTCACATGTAAAGACTGGCTTTCACCAGCGAGCAGAAGACTGGTGCTGCTGGCTGGATTTAAGGAGGCAGACATTCTGGATTTTTAACACAAGTCCAGTTTTTCTGCTCCCAGTGTTATTTTACGTAAGTCACAATGCACAACCAGGCGGAGGTGGAGGTGGAGGATGTCTTGATGCTCTGCTGAGACACTGGTCATAACCATAGACTGTATAAAACATGGACGTAGTCTCCGTGACGTCACCCACAGCTTTCTGAAGAGCCATTATGAAGCTCAGTGACTCCAGCCGTCGCCATCTTGGCAGCACCTGACTCCACCAAACTCTAATCTGAAAATGGGCAAAGAGGTGGAGCGTGGGTGGAGCTGAGGTGGGCCGAATGAAGCCAGGTTGCTGAAACCTAGCAGCTAGCTGTCACTCAAAGTGGACACACCAATAATTATGCGTAACTTTAAGCCTTAAAATAATTTAAGCGAGTGAGTTGCATGAAGATTCACGTCTTTAGAGACCAGAGCTGCTGTAAACGTATTTATTTCTGCTGTAAACTTGGACATTTTAATATGGGGGTCTATGGGGATTGGCTTGCTTTTGGAGCCTCGAGTGGCCATTTGAGGAACTGCAGTGATAATACCAGTTAAAGCAGCTGTGATGGATACTTTTATACATCACAATGTGAAAACAATGTGGTTGCTTGTAGTGATGAACCTACAGAGAATTATCAGATGAAGCTGAAGCTCCCCTCAGCGTTGTGCTCCTCATCGTTTGTCTGTCCAGTCCACAACTTTGCTGAATAGCTTCATTTAAATATTATTCTCACATGTCCACCACATGCACTGTTTGAGGTGTTTGGCACCTTTGGTCATTATTGTCGTGGCTTCTTTGTGTTGTTTCACACATGAGGCCATTGACACCCCAATAACTTCCACCCAGAGTCCTTCAGTGGAGGCCAGGACACGTTTACCCGCTCACTCCTCAAAGAATGTGGCCATACGTAGTCCAGACCCCTTCTGAATGTGGTCTGAGTGATCTGCTCTCAGAGCATCCTCTTGGATGCATTCACTCCTTGTCCTCAGAGGTGTGAACGGGTCCAGAGTGAGGGGTGGGACTTAAAGGTACCCTGCAGGTTTCTGGGATCCACTGGCCAGAAACACAGCAAAGTGCCAGCAAAGGCAATGATGAAGATCAGCTTTGCGAGAAGGAAATTCACTCAGCACATTTGTTAGACCTCAAGGATGCACACAATGATACCTGAGTAACTGTACTGATGCCAAACATCACGTCAGGCAGTTGGTAGTTTGCTCTGGATGTTGGTCAGTAATCAGAAAGTGCTGAGGAAGACACCGTGCTGTCATCTGAACATTCAGGCTTTCACATCAACCACCTCAGAGCCAAAGGACGCAGACTTTCTGCACAGGCAGCGAACTGATTGGTTGACCATCGGCACTTGTTTTCCTCCAGGATGACTGAGGTGATGAACTCTCGGGAGCCAGGTACGGAGGACTTCAGCGGGGGCGGAGCAGCGGCGGATCAGGGCGCAGTATCCTTCCAGGTGTGTGTGAATGTGCATATGTGTGTTCAGATTATTTCAGACCAGTCCTGTTTTATTCAAGTAGAAAGCATACAGTGGTGAGTCAGAGGAGCGATGAGCAAGAGTAAAATGTGGGTTGATGCGTCGAAGGGCATTAGTTGGACTCCGTCCTGCTGCGAGTAAATGTTACGTGTCTTATCCAGCTGAGCTAAAAGGACGAGTGAGTTATCGTCTACTACTGTGCGATTTATTTTCTAAACACAACGTATCATCATTAAAGAGGAAAAGTCATCAGTCGTGCTTTATTTTCGAGTGCCAGGCGGATACTTCGTTTGAAATCTACTGAAAGCAACTTTCTTTGGGAAAACGACGACAGAATGGACTGAAAACGAGCGTTTGTGATGCATCTCTCAGGAGGTTTTGATTTGGTGATGTGCAGGTCAGAACATAAAGATGTTAAAGCTGAGCTTAAAGGATTTTCCCAAAAATTGATGTACGGACTCACACAAAAGTTTCCCCCCTCGATCATCACTCGTGGCCCGCTGCAGGTGTTTGACAGTGTCTGTATCTGGACACCCGGACTCGACCTGCATGCTCTTATTTTACTGTTTTCAGCATCATTATTATTATAAAACTTATGGTTTGTGGTTAATAAATCTGTTAGAGAAGTCCAGCTGGGTTCAGACACGTCCTATTATCTTCACTTTATTCATTCTTTTTCATTTTATCTTCTTTCAGTTTGATCTAATCAAGGATTTTTCGTGAAGGTTGCAACAAGAGGTCATTACCTCTCCTGTTGATTTTTACACATTAAACTCATTAAAATGGCTGCTGCCCATGTTTGAGCATGATTCAGAGCTTGATGGAGGACATTTTGGACATAATTAAAGCCCTTATTTAACAAGACTGAGGAGTCACTGCAGTCGGCTCTGATGAATCAGACTTAGACTTTGTCCCAGTTTTAAACATTTACATCTAAGTAGAAAATAGAAAAGAAGGCAACACGAGCTCAGGCACATTTGCAGTTTGAGATCAAAGCAGCGAATCAGTGGAGTCATCTTCATCAGTCCAGCTGCTGATCCTTCATCTCATACGCACAGTTTTCCTAATCCCATTAACTGCATTGTTGTTCAGTGATAGCAAAGATGTTTTTATCCCTTCAAATATGAGAAGCCTCCAGTTCACCTTACATAAGCTTCAAACAGATCTTCCCAGATACCCATGAAAGGTATCCAAAGCTGTCCAAGAGGCTCCCGTCCATCGTGGTCGAGCCGATGGACGCGGCCGAGGTGGAGAGCGGCGAGCTGCGCTGGCCGCCGGACGAGCCGAGCTCACCCGACGGCCAAGCCGAGAGACAGCGTGCGGAGGAGGACGCTGCAGGTGAGGACGAGCGCCGCGACACAAAATGGCTGATGTATCATTGTTACGTCATCAGATGTTTGATAATGCTTCAGCGTTACGGCAGCGTTTCACTGCTGTGGCTGCTCATTCACGCTTCATTTAGTCCAGAGGTTCCCAACCTGCGGCTCAGGCCCCTCCGAAGGGTCACAGAATAAACCGGAGGGGTCCTGAGATGCTTAATGAGGAAAGAAGAAAAAGCTCTGATGGACAAATCTCGTCATTTTTTGGGGCTTTTCTCCAATCTTTCATGTTTTTTGTGAAATATCAGCTAATTTTCTGTCTCTGTGGCTTTAACAGTTATTTAAATTAAAGCATTATGAGAAGTTTAGAGGTGAAAAGTGGCTTTATAATGACTCTGAAACCTGACAAGAGGACCAAAGTGGAGTTTTGAAATATTTGATTTATTCTATTTTATGTCTTTTATTTTGATTACCGTATGCTTTTATGGAGTAACTAAAGCTGTCGAATAAAATGCCGTATTTACCTTTGAAAGTTTGTGGAGTATACGGTTGCATAAAATGGAAATACTTGTAAAGTACAGGTACCCCAAAAATTCTACTTAAGTACAGTACTTGAGTAATTCCAGGTGATCTTTGTGCAAACAGAGCGTCTCCAAACAGGACGAGCTGCCGGACCTCAGAGATGAACATCCGTCTCTTTATGCCCGTAAAAGGTTATTTCCTGTAATGACTTCCTGCTGGTTGTCCGTTACGCTAATGAGGCTCGTTGCAGCCGGTCTCACCTGAGCGGCCGAGCGGAGCGTGAGCAGGAAACACCGGGCGAGGCAGCTCGGTGCTGCGGTGTGACAGTTTGCACAGAGACGTGATGATTTGCATCAGTGAGCTGAGAAAAGAGCGGCGGCATCAGTCCGAGCGACCGAGCAGCTGCAGTCTCACAACTTCAGATAAAATGCAATTTCACCTGGAACAGCGATGATCTGCACCTGTCTGCCTCCGGTCGGCTCTCTACATTCACGTTATCAGCTTTCACGCCGCCTCTAAGCACAGCTTTAGGTCGTGAAATGCAGCCGAGCAGCAGTATTCACCACGTCTGAGATAGAGAACTGGGGTTTGTGGCCGATCGAGGTGTTAGAGAATATTATTCCAGTGGAGCTCAGACATTCAGAAATTCTATCTGCGGTTTTTATTTGATCTCCTGTTGAGTTTGATCTGAGGACCTGCTGCTTTAAACATGAGATGACTTAATCTGCTGTTGATTTTTACCCGTTAAACTAACGTCGATTTAAGAGCCGCATCGACAGTTGTGATCAGTGTGTTGTTGCCATCGTTGGTGATACTAGTTAGTGGCTCCTGCTTAGGAGGAAGAATGCTTAAAAACACCTTTAAAGTACACAGGGTTCAAAGTAGAGTTACTCTTTTAGCCCTGCTTTAGGGATGACGGTGTCTGTCTGTCGGTGCAGACTGAAAGTTAAGAACAAATCTTGCCGTGAAACGTTGAGACATTCATGATTGTGATCCCTGACTTCCTCTAACGCCACCTAGAGGTTGATATTTGTGGTAGTCGCTGACATTTATCAACTACAAATTGTTACGGTTTAGTCTAAAGAAGGCCAGGACCCAGATGCAGAGACCAAAAGAACCAGATGTTATTGAACTAAGTACAAACAAAAAATCACCTGAACCAGGAAAAAAAACACAAAATCACCACAACGTGGAAAAGGTTTCAAAACAAACAGTCAGAAAATGCAAACAATAGGACTAACAAAGGAGCAAAATAAATCCAACTCAAAATCACCGGACTACTGGGAAAGAACTGCGCTCAATAATGTGGAACAAAAGGCGACTATGAACAACTCACAGTGATCAACAACAGTAGGACAAGCGAAAGGCACTGGAGGCAGGAGGAGCAGGACTGGAGACGGGCGAGATCGTTCAGTAGCGAGCTGCGTACGACTGAGAGACAAAGAGAATAGTCCGGCACGGGATGAGCATGAGGTGCCTTAACACGCCGAGTTGATTAACAGATGACATGCAGGTGTGTCTGATGAAGCTCGCTGCAGAGCGACCTGGCCCCGCCTCTTCCCCCGCTCCAACCTGCCGAGAGAGAGTGAAGGAAAAACAGAGTGTCAGGAACAACAAATGAAAGCATTGCTTTGAAATTAGCTTCAACGCTCTCCTCAGGATGACTTTTTCAGCCATATTTTGTGTTTAAAGCTGATGAGCAAATGCTCGTGAACACAGTCAGCATGTTCACGATCTCCACTTCACACCTGTGAACCATCAGTATGTTAGCATTGTCACTGTTAGCATGCCGCTGTTAGCATCTGTCTCGAAGCAGCGCAGCCTCGCAGAGCTGCTAGCTTGACCGCTAAGTGTTGTTTTTGTGTTGATGAAGGCACAGAGCATCACGACCCAAGATCTGTTCATTCACAGCGACAAAACAATGACAGAAATCAAAGTGATTTGATCTGATGTGACGTATTTGGGAGTAACCCGGTAATCCTGCGTGTTCTTCCAGATGAGGAACAGTCGAGCGTCGGCGTGGATGAAGAGGCTTCAGGTGCCGAGATGCAGGACTCCAACTGAACAAAGTCTCCTGCTGCGTAATCCACTGTTACTGTGAGTGTGTCCAGGCCTGGATGAATGAAGCAGAGTCAAATAGAAGAGCAGATTGCATTGACAGACAGATTAGAGAGGCAGAGGAGGAAGGGTAGAAAAACAGATTCCCAAACCCCAGCTCCCGGGCTTGGAGCCAGAGTCTTCTTCAATACGTTTCCAGGTGTTTTTTCTTTCGGTGTACTCATCATCGCCGCTGATGAAGGAGGTCGTTCTGACACGTTACGCTAATGAAGATTTACAGCTTTGTGATTTTGATATAAATATAGGTTTTTAATTCGATAAATTAAAGTTTCTGCCTGGCTCCAAGCCCTCGTCGTCCAGATGTCTCACATCACACGGGGTCTGGACAGATGTTTCTAAATGCTGTCTTAAGTATTTAGCTCATGTGTGCCATACTAAAACTACTATACTACTAATGGTAGCTCCTGTATTTTGTGCACAGTTTTTACATTAACTCTAGATGTAAATGACATCACTGTATGTTAAGTGCTGACTGCTGTAGTTTTGGTGATCTTGGTCTCACGATTCACTTTGTAATAGCTGCGATGTTTAAAGAACCGTGTTTGATTAAGGAAGCCTTCATCACTTTATTCGGTGTTGCTACGATGCATTCTTTAATATATTCTAATATGTGAGCGTTGTCCTCATGCAGTAGGTGTTAAAGGGAATGTGACGGTGGTGAGTTTTACTTGAGATACTGGAGCAATATGTTGACAGGAGTTTAAAGGCAATCCATTTTGTTACAGACCACAGAAGTAAAAACAACCAGGATATTTTAGATGTGTGTCGCTTGTCACAGACATGATATTTTTTAAAATACTGGAAGCCTAAATTATTGCAGAAGTAATAAACCTTTTGAAAATTCTTAAAACGCTCTTTAATTCATTGTCCCTGTGCTTTGCTCTGGAACATCTGAAATAAGGGGAAAGGTCTGGAGCACCTGAAGTGCAGCGGTGGACTAAATATTTGCAACTTTTACTTCAGTAAAAGCAGCATTACCACAGTATAAAGACACTGTACAAGTAGAAGTCTTGCAGTTAAATTCTTACTTTAATGGAAGTACAAAAAATATTAGTGTTAGTATGCAGAATTTCAGAATAAAGCCTGTGATGTTATTATATCATATTATGTGTTCCTCACTTTAATGTTGCAGCTGGTAAAGGTGGAACATTTGACTACTTCATATACTTTTCCATTAATCTGAATCTGCAAAGTAACTTCAGCTGTAATAAATGTAGTGAAGTGAAAAGTCCAGAGTTTCCCTCTGAACTGTCGTAGAGTTAAAGTATAATGTAGCATGAAATGGAAATAATGAAGTAAATCACCCGTAAGCGCTCGTAGTGACTTTCCACCACTGCTCAGGTGGGAACAGCTGCTGGTTTTAGTGCTGAGACACAACTGGGACCCACAGCGACGTTCGTCTGGTTCTGATGAGTAACGTGGACCAAAACGACGTCGAGCTTCTACTTCGCCTGCTTTGTCACTTTTTTTGAGGCGTGAGAACAAAAAGTGCTGCGATGTCGGCATTCAGGGTGTTTTTGTTTGGAGGCTCCTCACCTGTCCGACAGGTGTTTACTCTGATAAAACGGCTGCTTTGGTGCAAAAGCTCCAATAATGGTGCAATAATTATTAACGTGAGTCCTGGTCTGTCTAACCGATGGACACTTCATCCAGCTAGTCCATGTAATCATTATATTTCTATGTTAAAAGGTTAAATAGATCTATTGAGTCCATAACGTCCTCAGAGCGTCCTGGTCCACTGACGTCCACACTGTGATGAAGCGGGGATGAGCTTTACTGTTTGACGGCCACCAGCAGCCATGATCTCCTCCACCGCTCAGGGGAAGACGTCTTCTGGTCTAAATGTCAGAGAGACGCTCAGGATGCTCACCCAGGGACGTCCTCTCTGTCCCCGCCTCCACGGAGTCCAGCTCCTCTCCTCGTCCAATCACTGAGCTTGTTAGCATCTCTCTGCATGGAGGGCAGGCTGGTTGCTGCAGACCAGGCGCTGAAGAAGAGCCTCCGCAGGAAGTTGAGCCACCACGATGTCCTCCGCCTGGACGGATGCAGGGCTCAGAAGAATCCACAATCAGCTCCTTCGTCTCGCTGGTGTTCAGCTGCAGGCGGTTCAGTCTGCACCACCCGATGATGTCATCCAGCAGGCGTCCATGTTCATCTGCGTTTTGGCTAGATTTGCACAGTCAGGTGTGATGAGGCCGTGGCTCCCACGCCGTTTGGCTCGTGGTCCTTTAAAGCAAAGCAACGTCGGCTTGTGACCTCTGATCACAGCTCATGTCTGAAGGCTGGTGTTGCCTTCATGGATCCTTTCAATTCAGTCGTTTTTAGAGGCCTTAAGAGGTAAAACTGTCCTCTGTTTAACAACAGCTAAAAACAGTTTTCACACCTGAAGTGAGGTTTCTGTTCGTTTAAAATTGGCCTTTTTTTTTCAGTATTATCATGAAGCAACGTTACAGTTTTAGCTGCTGCGAAACAAAGAACTTCCACAGAACCGTACTCTTCATGGCTTTACAGACTTTAGTGTCGTATTGATTGAAGCTTTTCTTTCTACGTGTTTAGAACAAAAACTCCTTCATGAACGTACTAAAAAAGGCTCAAATGTTGGCGCCGTTAAGTGCTGAAACAGTTAGCTGATTAATTGATTAGCCGACAGCAATTTCAGTAATTGCTTATCAAGAAAAATATCAAATATTTTCTTGTTGAAGCTTCTCAGTTGTGATGATTTGTTGCTTTTCTCATCGTTACTGAATGAGTATTTTGGGTTTTGGGACTGCTGGTCAGACAAAACCAGCAGTTTGAAGACATTACATTCAATTTTAGAAAATTGTGATGTTAATTTTTCCATTTTATGACATTTAAGGGATTCAATTCTGAATTAATCCCCAAATGTTACCTTAATAACTTCAATTTAAGCAATGTGACACTGAAAATACTTCTGAGTACGCCGTGCACAGAAGAAGAGGTACATTAAACTGGAAACTGAGTAGTTGCATGTAAATATTATGAATGTTAGCCGTTAAAAGTCTTTGTGTCTCGTATACACACTCGCTCAGACCAACAGGCATCATGCGCCGCGCTCCCACGTACGCTCTGACAGCTTGTTGAGGCTGATATACTGTTAAAGGTCAGATTGGTGTCTTGATCCAGACAGCGAGATGGATGGTGGGATCTCCATCTTACTTCTTTCATGCCTCGTTCGCTCTCTGGATCTGACCTTTCCGATGACAACCTTGTGAAGAGCACTTCGTCGGAGCAAGCGGGGTCACTCCTGGGAAAATGGAGGGCTCCGGGGAGCGAGGCTGCGAGGGGGGAAAAGTGCAGTGTCAATTATCTCTCAAATGTCACAAGCTGTTTTTCAGAGGGAGAAGGACTCGTCTCTCCTCTTAAAGACGGCTCACACACACACACACACACACACACACATACACACTGTGTCTCGCTCATATTTCACAGATAATTCTCTCAAAGGTGGAAGCTTTTAACATTTGCTGCTGCAGCGCTGCAATCAGTAAAACATCCCCGCGGATTTGTACAACAAGATCCATGATGCTGCACTTACATACCGACAGATTTGTTCTGAGTCATACGTTCTTATGTATATTAAATATGTCTGCTTGTGTCTGTCGGTCCACCTCTTTGGTCCAGGCTGAAATATCTCAAAAACTGTTTGCTGGATTTCATCTTTTATTGCCCCTTTCACGCTTTCCTTCCTTGTTTTCCTCCCTTCTCCCCCAAACTGGTGACACAAAGCATTAAACCAATGAAGCTTCACTCTGCTGAATCCTCAGTGCAAACAAATCCAACATTTTAGCTCAGTCTCAGTAAAACCATTATTTTGCTGTGCTTTACCTCCTCTGGCTGCTCTCCTGTTTCATTATGTAGAATTCATTCATGTTCAATTCAGAACAAAGAGCGTGCGGACCGTGCCAGCGGCCACTTGTAAATCTGTGTATTTAAAAGTACCTTTTAACACAGCCATTAGAGCCGCTGAGTGTTGTGAGGGAGTTGTGTTTTGATGATGTCAAAGTGTGCTGTGCCAGGACTTTCATCTCCCACTCCTGCTGGCTTCAAACGGGTCTTTCAAATGTGTCCGTGATAGGCCGAGGTAACGCGCACACGCCCTCCGCCTGCAGCCCAACGCCGTCCTCTCACAGCCCTCCACGACCAGATAACGAGATTTGTACTGTGGCTGTAATGTCAAACGTACTATAGACAACCCTAAATCTACATAAACCTACATAAGTCACAATATAGAACAAAAATATATGCAAACATTAAGTTAACAGCATCCAGAGGTGACTGCATCGACCTCTTATTGATCACAGTTTTAACAGAGTTTGAGTTGAGAATCATGATCATAACAGTCATGCATTTTATTTAAAGGACATTTAATAATCTGCACATTTCTACCACAATAACAGACAAATAGCCGCTTGTTTTTAATTTTCTTAACATTTCTTAAAAATGTAAAATGAACTTTCCATAATAACGAGACTCTGAGCAAATATTATATTTTAATATATGAAAAATGCTGATTGTTTGCAGTATTTTCTTAAAACCAGTGTGTAGACTCACGACGCACTAGAAGTGTGTGTTGGTGTATGTATCTTTTTTTCTGTCTGTATTTTCTGATTTTCCTCTTGTTTTGCTGTATTTTGGACGTCTCTGGGCTGCAGCCTTTGGCTAGTGGGCGTGTAGCTCCCAGCCAATAACAGCACACAGGTGAGACCAGGTGCCAAACAGGAAGCTATGAAAATGGTGGACAGCACCGTACAGAATGCCTTTAATGTAGTCAAGCAAAATCTGATTTTGAGTAAGCCATCTTTTAATATTTTGGCACATGAATTCCTCCTTAAGAAGAAATTTATCGGAATAGTTCAACGTTTTGGGAAGTTTCATTTAGAGTTACATGAGAAGGTTGACCCCAGTGTCGTGTCTGTATGCTAAATGTGAAGCCACAGCTAGCTGCCCGTTAGCATAGCTTAGCATGAAGACTGGAAACCTATCCTGCCTCTGTGAAACTGCAACAAACTTCACCTGCCAGCACCTCTGAAGTTAACTGGTTAACTTGTTTAATGTGCAAAAACTGAAGTGGTAAAATGTCAGGTTGTGGTTTGACAGGGTTTATGTCCCCACTATGTGTTGGCCATGTGCAGTGACTTCCTGGATCCTCCACAGTCTCATGGTGATGACAAAACACTTTTTTAAGGACTAAACAAACTAGTTATAACATGTTAATTAATTAGTAAAAGCTTAAAAAGGTGCTTGTAGGTGTTACCTTTGGACAGCCAGGCTAGCTGTTTCCCCCTGTCTCCAGCCTTTGTGCTAAGCTAAGCTAACTAGCTGCTGGTCATGTTCGACATACAGATACCCAGCTTAATATTTCACAAAATGTAGAACAATTCCTTCACGAGCAAAATCCAAATTCAGGAGGTTCAACTGTTTGAGCATCGTACCGTCTTAAGGTGAAACTGAGCACATCTCTAATGTTCACGGTTTTATAAGGAAATTCACGTTGTACTGAAGTCTTTTACGATGTATGGAGGATGGTTCGAGGGGTCTCACAGCCCGAGGAAAGAAGCTGCTCTGCGGTCTGCTGGTACGGCAGCGGATACTTCTGTACCGCTTGCCAGATGGCAGCAGGTTGTCTTTGGTATCCTCTGGCCTCTGTGCAGCACCTCATCTCACTGATATCACTGACACCAGTGAGCTTCAGGGTGGTTTTAATCACTCACTGCGGAGCCCTCCTGACCTGAGCCGTGCCCAAACCTTCGTACTCATGTGGAAAAATATCACATTTGTACTCAGGCAGTTGATTTTTGAAGACTTGTGATTGGATGTCTAACTTTATGCCTCTTAAAGTCAGTAAACACGGCTCTCACGCTGCGTTTAGAGGCTTTGAGTGTTGCCTTGAATCAAGTAAAATGTTTCCAAACAGACTTAAAGGCTCAGTCTATGGAATCGATGCTGATAATGTGCCACGCAGCATTAGCAGAAAGGAGTTTTGCTGAAAGACTGAACTCATGAAACGCAGCATGAATCTGATGAAACACTTGAATGTGTACTGACTAAATTAAAGAGCAGCGAGATGCAGCGTGTTTGATTGTATGAAGAGCACTTACTGTACTTTATGGACTGCAGCCAGCAAGGAGCTCCGTCTCCTCTGAGACCTCTCAGCCTCCGAGTTCGACGCCCACGCAGTGTAAAAAAACACCTCCGCGTTGGACTCATCATGGCTGCCGAGCACGGTGCTGTGACCGGAACTGAAAGCCAACGTAAACATTCATCCGCCAACTTGTTGCTGCTCTTGTAATTGTTCGGTGACTTCAAGTGGAACATATTGTTTATGTGGCTGAATCAAAACCTGAAGTGTGTTCAAACCCTTCAGCTAACATGCAGCTATATGTGGAAGCAACGTCCTCCAGCTTACTTCTGCCCAAAATAATGTTGTTTTACTCATAATTACAGTGGCAGTATCTTTGTCTTTTTTGGCATCTTTTACTCAATGAGATATATTTCATAATTATGCCATTTTCATGTCTAAACTCACTGAATAACTCTGTAAATTGCAGGTTTTATTCTGTTCGATCTTATAGAGCTTCTGGGTTTGATCAGTGAAGCCAATGCTCAAGTGCCTTAAACCTGCATTCTTTCTAATGGCCAGCAGGGGGCTGTCAAAATAAGTCTGGTTGTATGTAAGCTTATGGGAAAATGACTTCTCGCTTGATTTATCTCCTCTGGAAACAGTTTCCTAACGAGTTTATGGTCTCAGTTGATAGTTTTGAGTCTTCCTCAGCGCAGCATGATGTTCATTTTATAAAATATGGTCCCGTTTAGAGTAAAATAGACGCTGCTACCATGGTGCATCCTCGGGTTCAGTCCAATCAGGATGGAGGTGTAGCAATGTTTAACCATGGCAGCTCCACCCTCTCATCCAAATATGGTCACTTCTGGCTCCAAAAAGCAAAGACGGTGCAGAAACAAACCTCCGGCAGGGGAAAATACAATGTTAGCATTCACTGCAGGCTAGCTAACATTAGCGCATTAGCTAGTCAGCCGGAGCACCTTGAAAATCTTTTACCCGTATAAAAGTTTAAATACCAGAAAGGTATTAACATCAAAATCTACAACGTACTTAACACACCAAAATTACATTTTACAGAACGGCCCATTTCAGAATAATATCTAAATATATGTGATATTATTGGACTGTGACTGGTGATGCGTATGTCACTTTAACGTGAACTCTGAACTCTCGCCAATGAGAGTTCAGGCAGGATGAAACAGAAGTGTTGTTGCCATGGTTACCTGCAGGTGAAGATCACCACTTCAGTTCTGATTGAGAGGTTAAACTATTAACCGAAAATACACAGTTTTACACCTGCCAGCCAATCGGATTACCCAAGGCCAGTAAAGGCGATAAGGCGGCATTATTTTACATTTCTCTATTTTCTGCATTTTAAACAACCAGAGATGATCATTCAGAAATCTGCCAAGGTCAAGAGAGTGTGGAAGAGTTTCGACCACCGTCAGCTCAGGGGTAAGAGCTCCATCAAAATACTATAATATTGATCTTCCAGTAGTAATTTAAACACCCACTGTCTGTATTTCTTTCCCTTCTCAAAATTAAACAGAGGGGAGGAAAAAAAATCAGCCAAATACTCAGCAGAGATGCACATTATTCATAATTACACAACCAGTTTGCCATTCAGCTCTGGTCCACAGTTGAGTGAAGAGAGCCTCTTCATTTGTTTGGGAATAATGCTCCACTCAAACATGCGGCACAGCACAGGGTTACTCTAGTAACCTTTTCTATGAATAGTAAATGTCACCGTAATCAATTTTAGATGGGGCGGCTCTGCAGGTGGAGCCAGGAGAGGGCCGGGAGGAGGAGAGGCTGCTGCAGCCGGAGCGAGTGCGCCTCCGCCCGCTGCAGATGCTTTTGTAAAGGCGTCGTGAGGTAAACAGAGCTGAGACTTAAAGAGCCCAGATGTCTGCCGTGAGGAGCTGAGACGAGGGAGGGATGCGCTCACTCGTGTTTCAGCAGTGTTTTGATCTGCTGCCGGATTTTATTGTAATATATGTTTCATTACACTTCGTTTATTTATTCATCGCATGCCGCCGGGATGCAGCCGGTCACGGTGAACTTACCTTTGACGGCAGCACTGATTTCGTTTACAGACGGCAAAGCAGAGATTGTTTCTCTGCCTCTGAATCTTTGCTGTGATCTGAGGAAAAACTAAGACCTGCTGGAGAAAACTGCAGTAAACTTAATGATCTTTGTATGAAGTCAGAGCCACACAGAGCTCCTTCCCACTGATCTACATGTGCCAATAAAAACATTTAGTCAGTACATTCACTCAAGTACTTCATTTAAGTACAATTTTGAGGTACTTGTACTTAACTTGATTATTATTTTGTGCAGCTGTGCGCTTCTACTCCATCTCAGAGGCTACTTTTGTCTGCCAGCTTTAGTTACTAGTTACTTTTCAGAGTAAAGTTTTTCATGCCCTTCCTCCCCAGTGAAAACCACGTATCTCCAGATGAGTTGAATGTTTGTGTTAAACTGAAGGATGAAGTGTGAATTCTCCTCTTCTTCGGCTAAAGAAACTCTTTAAAAAGCCTCCTGGATCAGCTGAAAATGCATCGTCTCAAAGCTGAAAACAGCCTGTTCTTCTGAGCTCGTCAAACTTTTTGGAGATACGTGGTTCTCACAGGACGCCTGCGCTGCAAACATATGCTGATCTTATAGAATATGATGCATTGCTGTAGATTCACAGGATATAAAGAAGTTCAGAGTAGCTCAACCTTAAACACTTTATCCTGCTGATAATACTTAGATATTTTAACTGAGGTGAGGCTTTGAATGCAGGACTTTTATTTGCAGTGGAGTATTTTCACAGTGTGGTATTAGTACTTTTACCTCAGTGAAGGATGTGAATACTTCATCAGATTCACCCACCAGCAGTTTGAGGTCTGAGGAGCAACACGTCACATGTCACCATATGGAGTCTCTGCTGGGCGGTAAATGCAAACTGGCTAGCGCTAAGTGCACCGAGTGGGAACGGAGGAAAATATCTGTACGTGTGACGGTTGTGGCATTAATCTAATTTAGCTGAGCAGCTCTGAAGCTCAGTCTGTGAATAGATAACTGAAAATTCAAATGTGCCTTTGGATGTTGTCGTGTTGGCTCCGTGGATGACGCTGGCGCTCGCCTGTGATCAGGAGTCAGAATTCAGCTCACGAAGTGTTTTCTCCTCTCATTTCGTTCTCGGTGTTTTCCTCTCTGGGTCTGCGGCCTACTGTCCAATAAAGCAGCAGCACCTCGCACAGCAATTTCACCGGAACAGCAAACACAGGAACGCAGACGACAGGGAGAGTGCAATCAAGGAGCAGACTGTATTATTTTCTCTTTTGGGAGTCGAGGCAAGCCCACAAAAAGAAAACAAAGTCCTGCAGACGGAGCCTGCCCAGTTCAGACTGAAGTCTGACTAAAACCAGACCCAAAGAGGGAATTAAGTTAAGACCCCAACCCTCACAAAGTCATCATTTCAACAGCGATCTTTCCCTAAACCCAACCAAACCACAGCATCACACCATAACACGGATTTATTTTCACTGTTTTGAAGACTCAGATGTTAGAAAACACTTCTGTTCATTTGAGAGGGAACATTTGAACATAGTTTGAACATATTTTGTCATTTTATTTTGGAGGCGTGTATGTAATTTATAATGAAGTTAGGTATATTTTTTAATCTCCTTCAAGGTATAAGCTCTGATTCTTTATTGATTTTAGAAATACCACCGTGAAAAAGTTTAATGTTTAGTCCAAAGCAAACAAGTCCTGTAGCCAAAATCTGAATGAAAGTAATATTTCAACCTTTGAATTTGAGCTCCTGACGGTGACTTTTCTAGGAATAGTTCAGCATTTTGGGAAATATGCTTATTGACCTTCTAGGGGAGAGTTAGCTGAGAAGATTGATAAAACTGCACTTTAACTTAGCTTAGCATGAAGACTGGAAACAGCTAGCCGCTGACTGCCTGCAAGCATCTCTGAACTTCACTGATTGACTTGTTTTATCACGTCAAAAAACGAAGCGGATGAGCACAAACACACATTCAAAACGCTTCTGAAGGACATCCGGTGGAATCTCGCTTCAGTCTTACAGACTGGAGTGAAAACATACTGCTGTATGCTGCTGATGATTACGACAGATACAAGATACTTAAACACGAGTGGCGACTTGTCTCAAATATAAAGTCAGACATGTGGTGAAGGAAAAGAAGTACTAAGAGTAAAGTAGCTGATATTTGTACTGTGTTCCAGCTGTAATGTGCCTGTAAAACCTGCTTCAGTCATAGAGAGAAGAGACATTTACAAAGCTATTCTCTGGATGTGATGTGGCCTTTTGCTGTTAAGTAAATACCACCTGATTGAAATTGAGCTGTTCCTCATTTTGCCCGTTGACCCGCTCAAAGCCGTGGAGATCCAGCAGGTCGGGCGGAGCCTCGGGGCCCCTCAGGCTGAACGCAGCCTCTGCATCTTCGGCCCGGACGCGGCGACACGGAGCCGACGCCGCCGCATGCATTATTTAAAGTCTGTCCAGAGTCGCGGCTTTTGAATCTGCAGCCTGTCGTCAAGCCTCTGCAGGCTTCGCGCTCCCGGTGGCACCGGCAGGCAGAGCTGAAGAGAGGGCAGAGATATTCTTTCAGAGGAAACTCTGATGTTGTTTTATCTGGTTTATTTGACTTACAAAGGATTTATGCTGCTATCAAGTTCAGTCTGTGAAGTCAAAGCTTTAAACGCCTCCACTGTTACATAAACCTTAAAACTGAAAGTATTAACGACACTGAAGGCAAAATCCTAAGTTTCCTTCAGAGAAAAGCTTCATTATACTCAAATCAATCATCATTTATTACTGAAAACTCTCCATAATGTTGAATTATGCTTCGCCTGTAGACAAATTTCACATTTTGTACATTTCAGCTGACCTCCTGTCCTCAGAATAAAGACAATTAACAAGTAACTTGAATTAACGAATCATAAGTGAACACTGTTTTGTCCTCTTTGCACCAAAATTCATAGTTATATTCAACAAAAGTATTATTCATTTTTAGGAAATAAAGCATTTCTTTTTTCATTTGGCGAGTAACTAACTTGTCTCCTGTTTCATGTCCACTAATTGTCCACTTTTCAATTGAATTGTTGGTGCTATAGAAGTAAAACTGACCTGAATTGAATGGAATTATGCTAATATAGTAAGTCAAGTGATTATGAGATAGGACTACATAAGATATAAAACTTTAGTGATCCCATGTCGGGGAAATTTTGCAGAAAAAGTCTGCTTTTAGCCCATTTTTCCTCATTTCCAGCAGGCGTCTGTTTTCAGCTAAAAGGTTAAAACGCCAACGACGAACAGCAATATCCCCAGTTTGAGTCCTCTCTCGCCCTCATTTCCTGATATTCTCTCAATAAAGGAATAAAGTTTTCTTCAGGAGGTGGTGGAGACCAGACCAGAGCTAACAGGAGAGTATTGGACTTGCATCCATTCGGTGGACACAGACAAGACTCCAAACCAACGGTGCTCTGAGTCTGCTGGATGTGAAACCTTCGATCAGTCAGGAAAGACTCGGTGGCTGACAGGTGGAGCTCTAGCGTTTCTTACTGCGTGTCACGCTTAAATGCTTTTTGGAAAAGCCCAGCAGAGAGGACAACACTTGGTTATTCCCAAAGCAACATGGCAGCGAGGCGAGCTGATGTTTCTGGAGGAGGAGGGTTAGTGAGACCAGGCGCTCCTGAGGGAGTCTGACGATACAGAGTCGAGCTGTGTGACCTGCTGCTTCCAGTGCGTCGTCGTTTATCTTGTTTTGCAGAGAAATCATTTTTTTCCTGCTTTGTACAGGATTTCTTTCTCTCTGTGTGGACGGTGCAAAATGATGAACCTGAGAAAAGGCTGTTTGTCTTCATTTCTGAGGGACTGCCAACAGAATCTGACATTTAACATTAACGCTGACTTTGTGATGTTTGCCTCTTTTGAACTCTCGACATATCGACGAAAACATCTTGACTTGGTTTCTTTCTCGTCTCCTTTTAACAGCATGAATAGGAAACATGAAAAATAAGAGAAAGATGGATCCAGGAGTGCAGAGTGCATCCCAGCGCCTGTCATTTACTTGTTATGGATGCTTTTACCTGTGGAGTCCACATAAGATGAGACGTGCAGTTCGGTTCAGCTCTTTGAAAATGCACATAATGTCCCTGAAATTATAGACTGCAGGTGGACAGCAAATACCTGCTGCCTTCTCTGACTGTTGGCTTGTTGGGTTTTATCAACAGAGGACGACTTCACGCAGTGTGGATTACAGGCAGGGACTCTGGTGCCCCTCAGCGTTCACATAATGAGGCAAAGCTCAACTCCAGAAATGTGACCACAGTGCTAAAATATATCCTAAATGCTCTCTTTTACAGGAAATCCTACACAGGTTGTAAGAGCTGAGCAAAGACTGCATTACCATGACTGAAGTACTCATAGTACACCACTAAGACAGTACTATGAGGAAAATGCGTCCATGTAAACTGCACGGCTTGATTAGCTGTAGAGAAAACAGCTAGCTATGTACCTGCTAGCTAACAGCTAGCTATGTACCTGCTAGCTAACAGTTAGCTCTGTCCACCACTTGGGTCCAGACTGAAATATGTCAGCAGCTCTAAAATGGACTCAAATGCAGTTTGGGACACAAATTCATGAGGATGCAACACAGTCTTGTGAAATAGTCATGAAACTGAAACCATCAATGTGGACTCGTGGCTTCACACGGGAATCGAACCCCCTTCTCCTGTGTCAGACTTCTTTTTCTACATTTGCATGTGCTAGGCAAGGCAAAGCAAATTTATTTGTATAGCACAGTTCATACACCAGGCAATTCAAAGCGCTTTACAGAAGCATAAAAATACAGTGAAATCATAAATAGAAAATATATTTCCAAGAAAGAAAAAAGCGAATAGAAAAATAAAAATAAAATAAAATACATTTAAAGGAAAATTAAAAACAGAAGCCAGTAAAAGACAATAATTTAGCATTTAGAATGATTAAAGTCATTGAGCAGATATATTTACTTTAAGTAAAAGTCATAGTAAATAATAATGTTTTCAACCCTGATTTAAATGAGCTGACAGTTGGTGCAGACCTCAGGTGTGCAGGGAGAACGTTCCACAGGTGAGGAGCATGATAACTGAAAGCTGCTTCACTTTGTTTGGTCCTCATTCTGGAACACACAACAGACCTGTCCCTGATGACCTGAGAGGTCTGGATGCTTCATGTGCTGAGTGTCACTTCATGTGCATGTACACGAATCTATAGATTTAATTCCATCTTAATGTTTCATTTCATACCACCATCATGAACATTACGCCTGCTAAATGTCAGCATATTAGCATTGTCATTGTTCGCATTTTAGCATTTAGCTCAGAGCGTCCCTGTGCCTCGGCGCGGCCTCAAAAAGCAGCTCTTTTGGATGCAACACTTCATCTGAACTGCAGTAAATTAAACCAAAAGAAGAGGACAGAGGTTGTGCAGTATCACTGTTTCTCACAGCTATGGATAACTTGCAATATTTAGGTGGATTTTTTTTAGATTTCAGGCGTTGCTGTTCAGTTGTTCTCCACTCAGACTCACAATGTGCAGCACAAACAGCTGGAGGAACTTTAGAAAAAGCGTTTGAGATTGAAAAACTGGCTGTAACCTGATTTTATAATCATTTAATGTCATAATGTGGACGTGGGTCATTAATCAGACGCAGCTCCACTGACAGAAAACACTCTCCTGCTTAATCTTAAAAACTAAGTCTTATTTAAATTAGAGTCAGCCTGATTTCTTCCTTGTAAACACAGAGCAGGAGAGAATAGATCACGTCTAACCTGTTCTGTCCCCTGTGGCGTCCTACATTTCCTCCCCGGTGGCGTCCATGTGCTGGCAGAGCCGGCCAGGTGTGCTATCGAGCTCGCAGCATCACCTGAAGCGGCTCTCAGCAGGTGGACGTTCACCCTGCAGTCATTCATACGGCTGCAGGTCACGAGACATGGAGATAAAAACTCCACTGTTGTTTTATTGATATCCGACTGCCGTGTTTTAACTTATATTTCTCCTTTCTAAACATGTGAGATTGTTCTTTTACGCACTTTTTCTCCATCTCAACTACATGGACATACCTGGAAGCTGCAGAACTGCCACTGTTGGCTTCACCGAGGACGTCTCTAGACTCAACGACTCTGCTCGAGGGCATCTCAGCCACAGCTAAAGGAAGTAAAGGCTTCATCGTCTTCTCCTGCAATCCAGCAGCTCCTTCCCTTTAGCCTGCAGTCAAGATTTCCCTGTTTGAACACACACTCCCTCCATTTTGATTTTATTCATATATTGCAGGTCTTGTGCAGCTAATTCATCCAAATATCTTTGACTGGAGCTGCTCCGCTCTCACCAGCCGCCCTGTCCTCTAACATCAAAGCCAGCCTTTAAAATTCAGCGCCCATAAATTCCACAAGGGTTGATTACATCAGATCCCGCGCAGCAAAAAAAACACACAGCAACACTTTTGTGCTTAACCTGGATTCGACTTCAGCGTCGCACAAAATCGAGCTTTGTCTGCAAACTTGAAAATGACAAAACTTCACCCAGACACAAAAATTGAGGTGATTTAAAGCCTCTGTCATTTTCTGTCTCGGTTTTCTTCTCTCTGCCGTGGAGGCAGTTTGTTTTGACTGAACAAAGGAGCTCTCCCAGGCCCTCAGCTGCTCATTGTGTATGCTACGTGCAATCATGCTGCCATTTTCATCTCCACAACAAGAGACAGGAGGCGCATGGTGGTTAAACATAGATAGATATATGGATAGATCTGACGTCACTTCCATTGAATAACTGTAACTATGGGAGGTTGTGAAGCATGACGAAGTTTGACTGCTGCTTAGATTTTGGTTTCAGATAAATCAAAATGCACCGAATGTGTGCGAATTATGGGCTTATGTTTCTCAAGATGGATCTTCTCTTTCGTTTTGTGAATCTGCTGCAATCACAAGCATTGTTTTAAAAACCCAGAAGGTCATTTAACAACCTTTAGCGCCGTTCTGAAGGTATTTCGAGAAGGCTCAAAGACTCTTACATCAACCTGAATGGAAAAATATTCCATCTGCTGCACAATAAACAGGATTTTTAACTGTTTCCTACCCAGATAGATGATAGATAGACGAGATCGAGAATAAAATATGCAGCAATAACCTCAAAAAGAGAAAAATCAGACATTAAAACAGCAGCCTAGAGGTCACGTTACTAAAAGTGTCCCCAAGAAGAAACTGACTGACCTGCACAGACCCCCGACCTCAACCCCATTCAACACCTTTGGGATGGACTGGAACATCCACTGGGAGCCAGACCTGATCTCCCACTGCTCTGGTGTCTGAATGGGGACAAATCCCTGCAGCCAGTTTCCAAAATCTGACGGAAAGCCTGAAAACAGGAGAGCGGAGGCTGTTGTTGGAGCAGATGATGCTCATGGTTTTGAGATGAGATGGCTGTGATGTTCAGGTGTCCACATACTTTTGGCCATGTCGTGCAGCCGGACAGACATGTAAGGCTGTCAGCAGCATAATAAGACTCCAAGTTAAAAATGTAATAAGATGAAAGCGGAAGCAATAAATAAGCCATAGAAAGGGAGTGTGTGTCTGCGAGTGTTGATATTGCTTTATCTGTACAACAGAGAAGGAGGGAGTGTGTGTGTGTGTGTGTGTGTGTGTGTGTGTGTGTGTGTGTGTGTGTGTCAGAGTGAGAGCCACTCTGACAGCCCGTCTCACAGCTGGGATACCCGGTCCTCAGGAGTGGGGCGATCAAGCCATGGGGGCGCGGGTTATTTTGGGAGCCAGTGAGGAGGAAGCGCTTATTTTCACCGCCATCCAACCCCCCCCCCCAGCTCACAGCCACTCCTCCCACAGCCTCCCGCCGTCTGACAGCTCCCTCTGTTAATTTGCGCAACCTCAATTAGCCTTCAGCGGGGAGAATAAAGGAAGTGGTCAGACAAAATCCTCTAAAAGGGTCTATTCACCGCTGACAAGGGGAGTGTGTGGGGGGGCTGAGGGGATAAAAATACATCTGAGCCTGAACGTGCGTTTGATGTTTGCACCACGCAGCAGCGAGGCGGCTCAACCTCTAAACAGGGAACAGGTCTTTGAAAGCAGACCTGTGATGTCAAACGCCACTTTGAATGAATAAATGAAACGTAGGACAGGATGTATATTCATATACGACGTCTGGATGCGGCCGTTGCTCGCACACGCAGAGATCCTTCAATGAAACGGGTTTGACTGGTGGGTAGAGGCGGAAAAGACAGAGTCCCTTGTTGATTTCACCTATTAAGGAAGGCGGGGAGGCCAGGTTAAAGTTGGATTTTCATTATCACAGCTGTGACATATAGATTGTGCAAATTGGGATCAGACTCAGCGTGAACACGGTATCACATTTCCAACATACCTGAGATGTTCTGGATGCCTCTTTCATGCGAGCATGTCATATTTCTGATGGCGACATGTCATCAAACAGCAATGTGTTGGACTGTCTCATCCTGCCTGTGGCCCCAAGCTTATTGCTTCCCACTGAGGATGTAAATCTTTAAAAACACACACAGATGTTTGGTTTAGATTGCAGAAAAGGCTCCACAGCTTCCTGAAACAGCTGGTCACTGTAGTTTTTACTCCAACAGGAGTAAATAGTTTATTTGTTGGGGACATTTAGCTCTGCTGGCAGCAGCCTGGCAGCATAGCAGCTTTAAAAGAGGAAAAAACTGGATGTCAGGGTTCTCATTTATGGCCAATTATTTACTAATTACTCATTAGTGTGCACCGTGGAATTCATTATTTCTGTGTAACTTTAAGAAAAAGTGAAGTCAAATCATTCAAGGTAGCAGTTTATCTGAGCTTTTTGCCTCCAACAGTCCGTCTGCCTCACAGCTGAGGAAGACACACACAAGCACACCAGGGCCTGACAGCTTGTTAATGAGTTACATAATCGTTTCCTTAACTGACGACGCTTCATGCTGCAACACGGGAGCAACACACGACGGAGAGAAGTCACTTCAACGTTCATTTATTCTCTGCTGAAGGCAGAGAGGAGGATGGTGTGCGTGTGTCATGTAAATCAGTGAGTTTAGGGTGAAGACTTGGGTTAAGGTTAAGGTAAGATTTAGGTTAAGGTTAAGTTAAGATAAGGGTTAGGGTTAGGCAAGCAGTGGGTATGGGTTATGCTTAAGGTTAGTCTCCAGGACATGAATGTAAGTCTATGTAATGTCCCCAAAAAACGATGTTAACACGAGTGTGTGTGCGTGTGTGTGCGTGTGTGTGTGCGTGTGTGTGTGTGTGTGTGTGTGTGTGTGTGTGTGTGTGTTAAGGGAGGATGTAACGGCGGAGACGAGGATCGAGGTTGATGTTTTTGTGATCGGGGCATTAGTAGCCATCTGTGACCTTGCTCTGTGCAGAAAGCCCACAGCTCTGCATTGTGTGTGTGTGTGTGTGTGTGTGTGTGTGTGTGTGTGTGTACGGGGGGGTGGGGGGGGTCTGCCTTCAACACATTCAAGCAAAGCTCTTTTGACATCACGGCAGCAGCAGAGCAACTGTTTATCACTTCAAACTTGCTCCCCGATCGAAGCCTCGTCCAGTGAAGCTGCTCGATGTCCAGCTGATGGCTCAGACTCTGAAGAGCAGGTCTCCACTGAGGAGTCCTGGTCTTAACTACACCCAGTCTGAGGAGGCTGGATGGGATGCACATGAGAGTGAGAAAACCGGAGTCAAATTCCTTGTTTTGTTTGCAAACTTGGCCAATAAAGCTGATTCTGAATTCTGAATTCTGAATTCTGAATCCTGCTGTACTGCCACAGGTCTCAGGCCTGTGTGTCAATATGCCGAACACCCAGGTGCACACAAGCGGACCCAATCAGCTCTGAACACCTGGTGCATCAACATCATCTCACAAGTTTTTTAGGCAGATGGTGTCGTGCTTGTGCATACGAGGAAACAGAGAATACAAGGGTGAGGACCCATATGAAGGCAGAGGTGGTGCAGTTCAAATGGTTTATTAGAAAAATGGCAATAAACAAAGGGTTTATGGGAAGGTGAGGCAGGAAAACAGTTGAAACACACAATCAGACCTCAACACGGAGCAGGTAAGATCCAAGAGTCCAAAACATTAAAGGTTCAGGAGAAAACAAAGCAATGGACCAAAAAACACAGAAGGGCTGCAAAGCCTGACGGACAGAGAGGGAGAACACAGGCTTTAATACACCAGGAGGGGGTTAATGAGGGACAGGTGAAGCCAATCAGCAGTCACAAAGGCAGAGAAACACACAAAGACGAGACGTCCAGGAAAAAGATGGAGCACGAGGAGAACTTAAAACATCAAACAGCAACAAATACAACTGAAAAACGCTGAAAGGAAGTGGCAGATTGCACCAAACAAACACGTCGCTGCCCCAAAGCCGACGCCCTCGTCCTGATTTTAAAGAATCTGCGTTAATGTCCTCTGATTGTGGACCGTCTGGAAAGCAGGGTTTCATGCTCAGAGCGCCAGGCTTCACAGCTTCGGCCTCCTCTGCTTCATCCAACGGGGCAGCCACGCTGATCCATTATGCATTTTCCCATTCACTTTCAATTACAAGTATTCATCTGTATCAGACTTCCATCTGCTTTTCATCTGCGTGGAGCTTAATTAAAGAGAAATCTGCAGGACAGACTGCCTCAGTAATTAACACTGAGGGTTAGTGATGGCAGAGTACCAAAGCCCTGGAGGAGGGCGTCACGTTGACTCATCGTCACAGAACAAGAACGTGAGGCTCGACTCATTCTAAGCTTCAATTCAATTTTCCAATTCAATATTCCTTTATTAGTCCCGCAAGGGGAAATTCCAGTTTACAGCAGCACCAATGAAGCGGATAGAGTAGTGTAACAGTACATACAAAGTACATACAAAAGAGTGGAATAAAAAATAAACGTCAGCTCAAGAAATTGAGATCAATCAATCAACACTGAGATGATCAAAGGTTCTGAAACGTGTTCACTCTGGACTTTTATCAGATTTGATAACTAAGGATCTTTGCAGCATTGCCTCAACGCTGTCACACACAAAAGATGTTTTTCATTAAGAGCCAATGAGCCTCATTACACTCACGTTAAATTATGATCAGCTCACGTTCATTTTTAATGAATTCCTTCGTTTTTTTGTTCGTTTTTGTTTGTTCGTTATTTGTGAGTTTGCATCTATAACTGAATATTTTATACATTTTCATGGGTTGGCTGTGCTTTGTGAGCACTTCAAAGAGTCGTTTTTTCCTTCTCTGGTTGCCTTTTTTAATGCTAAGGGGCTAAAAAAGCGGCTTTTTGTGCAGCTGAATCGTATCATATTCGTTAATAATCACCTGCCGACCCCTTGGATTCATCCCGTGACCTCTTGTTGAGGTTTGTTGTGAACTGCTGCTTCAAACCAGTGATCTGTTCACTAAAGCATATTATGCAAAATCTGCAGAATCTGTTTAAATACGTGCCAATAATTCTTACTTTAATGTTCAGTTCAGCTTGTCGGCTCTGTCTTTGACTAAATCATGACTTCTTATTGATTTCACACGTTCGTCTCGTTCCCAAAAGCTCTTTTAAATTCTTACTTTACTCCGCATTATGTATTCACTGTGAGGGACTCGTCCAGTGTCACGACATCCGGAAACTGTAAAATTGTGGTGGATTCAGGTGTGAACAACACATTTGGAAGAAAAAAAAGAAGTTCAGCCTCTCTGCAGCCCAGTTTCCATGAAGCCAGTCCCTTCTGCTAAGCTTTCCTCTCCTTTCATCTCGTGCCTTCACTTCTGTCCTCCCTCCTCTCTGTCCCTGTCAGTCTCTTTCTCTGAAGCTCGTCTTCTCTCTGTCTCTTCATCTTCCTTCTCCCGCTTTCCCCCAAAACGCATTTTCATAAAACCATCTCTGACAGTACGAAACCTCGGCTCACCTGTTATTTCTTCTCTTCTCGGCTCTCCCCTGAGCAGAGATAAGTGAAAACACAATGAGTCACGAAGCAGAAATCCAAGCAGGAAGATGAAGACAAAGAAAAGAATCACTTTGCTCGTGTCGCTGACGCTCTCCTGCCATCTGCCTGTTGACTTTCCTTTCTTTTTCTTCTTGAATATTTTATTCTGCTTTGTTGTTTTCCCAAATGCTTTTAATGTCAAAAAATCCCCCTCCAACGCTTCACCTTTTGTTTCAGATCTGAGATGAGCGTGTTGCATGTTAGTATGAATATGATCCAGATTTTGGGCTTTGCACAAGTTAATTAAACCGAGTTAGTTCTGTATTTATTGCTTAACACAGAAATGAACGCTGGACAACAGTCTGAGACGCAAACCAACCTGGAGTCAGCTGATGTGACAGATAACGAAAAGGATAAACAAGCTCAGCAGCAGAGACGCTGATAGACAGACTGACAGCTCAACACACGGAAATTCAGCCGGGGCAAGCCGATGGGAGGGTTGGTGAGGTATTTTTTTGTCACAGCATTCTGGAAAAAAATAAAATAAAGCCTCTAAACAATGGTGCCAAAGAATATCCTCCCTGAATTCAAACAAACTCAACGAACACGTGTTCCCCAGAAACACTGAGGTGAGAAATCTGTCAGCTCATCCAGGTTTTAAAGGCATGACGTGGATGCACAGGAGGGGGAAAAGATGGCCTGACAGTCCTGAAGAAAGTGACTCTTGAACTGCGTTTCCATATTTGTGCGATAACCTGAAACATCTACAGTTAAAGGGTCTTCCTGGGTTATTTCAAAGCAGCTTTGTTCAGCCGATTATCCCGCTTCGGCTGTCTCCAAAGAGCAGAGTTCAAGCCTGATGTGTCGCGTCTGGATGAGGCAGAGCGCCGTCTGCGGCGAAGCAGCGATGAGGCCTGAGCGCTCTGGCCAACAATAGATGTGCAGCTCCGTCGGACGACTTCCTGTCTGCTGTTACCGCTTGATTGACGGGAAGAAAACCTCCGAGCTCTCTGGCTCACCTGAAAACCTGACGGCTGACAGCGTGAATGCATCTCATTTCCATATGTAATTTTCCTGCAGCTGAAGGTAATATTTTGTCTAAATAACGTGACTAAGCGTTACTTCAGTGTCAGGGCTGTTGAAGCTCTGTCAGCACTGAGCTCTCGGTGTCAGTGCATTTAGAGGAGGAGCAGCGGCATGAAGATGTCTCTTTACTCGATGCAAATCAGATTTACAGTAGCGGAGGCTAAGCTAATGTAGCGTTAGCCTGGTGTGAACAAAACAAATCCAACACGAGTCAGAGTAAGTCAGTGTTGATCTGTGGGCTCACGCTGGGCCTGAACACACGTCTCCTGGGTGAAGTGGACTTTGTCACTGTTTATACAGTATTACATCACTTCCTCCTTTGTTCCCGTCATAATTACTCCGACCACTCGAGGCGCCGCCTGACAATGAACATAAAACCCTGATTCCAACTGGGAGGCCGTGTGAAACATCAATTAACCAGAATGTGATCATTTTAAACTGACCTGAAAACAGCACAAAGTCAATATATTTCATGTTTCTCTTCAGCAGCTTCATTGATTTCTGTAAATATCTGCTTATTGTGAATCTGATGCAGCAACACGTTTCACAGACTGAAAGATGTGGAACGCTCCAGAAACACCTGTTTGGATCATTCCACAGGTAAACAGGCTGATTGGTAACAGGTGAGAGGATCATGATTGGGTATGAAAGAGGCGTCCTGGAAAGGCTCAGTCGATCACAGCGAGGATGGAGAGAGGTTCACCACTTTGTGAACACATGACTGGATGAAGGAGATGAACACATGAAAACTGCTGTCAGTGAACACAGACTGCTTGGAAAAGATTAACATTTTTCTTGAGCTCAGGTCGTTACCACACGGCACAGCAGACGATACAACGGATACTGGTGCTTAAACACCGTGTAGGCAGGTGAGTCTTGATTGCTTGATTGAGCGCACCTGTGCTCAGGAGGGGAGGAGGCTGGACCTAAGCTGTCGGCCCCGCCCCGCAGAAACACAGACTCAGATTTGACGGACAGGGGAGGGACAGACAGGACAGACAGACCTGAGTCTGTCGGGGCTAACGTGCTGTTAATGTGCTTCCTTTGCTCCACGACAACACAGACGTTATCAAATAATCTCAATTACGCTTCCTCAGTTTGACAATGAGGCGGATTAACTGGACGCTCAATGTGGTCCAAGCTCTTGGACATCTGGGCTCACTCACACACACACACACACACACACACACACGACATTCACGCCACAGCTTTTCTTTCATTATGTGGCACTTATCTGAAGCCTGAGCTCAAAAGCAGCCATTGTGTGGTGGAGCTGCTGCAGCACGGTGGAAATCCCCGGACTGCTGGCAAAGCGGTCACACTGTACTACCATCAAAAAGAAGGAAGTAGATGGAAAATAATAGAAAGAGAGAGAGAGCAATGGAAACGAAGCATGAACAGATGAGTGCTTTGTGTCACACCTTTTCCTGTAACACATGGGGTGATGGTGCAGGTCCAGCTCCACCTGTAGTGCTGGTTTCATGGATGGAAATGAAATCTATTACAGACTGTGCTGCTAAAAAGATAAACGCTTCACACTGAGGATGAACTGTAAGCACTTCATTTTGCTTCAAGGTAAACATCTAAATTAAACTGTGCGCAAATAAGCTAATGTTAGCATGCTAACAAGTTAAACTAACCCCTAAATCCTGCGAAACATCAGCATGTTAGCATTAGCACCGTGAGCATGTTGGCACGTGGACGTTAGCACTTCTGTGAAAGACGTCCACGTGTTGCATCACATGTGAAACAGCATTTCACATCGACATTTCACGAATGGGCGAACAATTGTTTCCAAATGTAAAAACTTTCACTTTCACTTCACTTTCAATTACTGCAAAAGTTTGGGTTTCGAGGAAGAAGAAGAAGAACAAGAAGAACAAGAAGAAGAAGAAAAGGCCCCATGGATGTCTTAAAAGGTGTGGTGACTCCATGTTTTCATGAGAGCCACTGAAAATATGGACTGAAACTAAGTTTAATGAATGTGATTTATGTAGAAAAATACTAATAATTTGCTGATGCCGTCATGGTGACCTTTGCTAGAGACACAAAGTGCTACTCTGTCAAGGAGGACGTCTTA
Source organism: Chaetodon trifasciatus (assembly GCA_037975065.1). NCBI lineage: Eukaryota > Metazoa > Chordata > Actinopteri > Chaetodontiformes > Chaetodontidae > Chaetodon > Chaetodon trifasciatus. Next base: position 1,725,989 of record JBBMOE010000054.1, on the reverse strand, counting down.
TCTTATGTTCACAATGCTAATCTTGATCAATAGCTCAATGGTCACCAGCTCAAATCACAGCTCACACACACACACACACACACACACACACACACACACACGCAGGCGTTCGCTGCAGCACTGAACACGTCTCAGTGTCTCTGCGCTCAAACTCAGATCTTCATTCGTTTAACGTCCATCTCCTGCATGAAGAACTGAAGGTGGGAGCTGAGCCTCCTCCTCCCTGCAGCGCGAGACCACCAGACAACTGTGTCACGTGTCGCCCTCCAGTGGACGGAAACGGCACCACAGCCCCTGAAATCATGTCATTATAAGTTTGGCATACCTGACCCAGCTACTACTCACGTACTGTAGTACTTGTAGTGTGCCTATTTTACTTTATTCTTCTGTTTTACTGCATTTCACAGGGAGATGTTGTATTTTTCACTCCACTACATTTATCTGACAGACCTAGTTTCTACTTAATTTTCATTAAAAAAACATTATAATCTTATAAACTTCAAAAAGGTGATAAAAGTGCTAAGTACACTTACGGCCCTGTTAAGGGTTCTCAAGCAGTCCTCGAGTACCACTTGAGTAATACCTGAGTGTACTCGAAACGTGCTAAACTGTCACAACTTTTTACAAACTTTAAGTGTAGTGAATTACACCAGTGAAAATCAGGATTCATGAGCATTTAAGACACACTTACAGTACAGTTGTATTATATCATATAAGTATACTTACATATACTTCAAATGAAGTGAAATTAAAGTACACTTTAATTAAGCATGCTAATACTGTACCACTAGGGACTTGACCATAAGTTTACTTTTCACAAGTGCACTTTATTACTATTAAAAGGATTTGGAGTTTAATACAGTTTTTAAAAGTATTTGTCAAACATACTTTAAATTAAGCACAAAAAGTCAAAGTGTACTCGTAATGACGTTTCTGTACTATTTCTAATACACTGAAGTACATCACTGTTTGAGCTGGGATGTAGTATTCATGACCCCAAAGGTAAAACTCCAAAGAGAAGTATTGAAGAAAAGTTATTTTCGTGGTATTTTCGCGCCCGTAAATGATCTGAGTTCTTCTATTTATGAAGTTACCCTGAAGGGGGTTTACGGGGGCACGTGAATGCAGCACGGTGTTGGGTTTTAACGCCACATTCCAGGTAGAGAAAAGAAGGTGAAGTGAATTCTGAGGGAAAGTGTTCCTGCTGAGCTGAGTCATGACAGCAGCCTGTAGAGCAGCTGGACTCTGAGTCTCGTCTGTTAATCGTTAACTCGTCCTCTGTGTCCTCAGTGGACACTAATCACAGCAGCGGCGGGTCAGGTAGAGGCGGAAGGTGATCTTTGACATGTCCTTGTGCCACGAGAAGCTGGCTGTGCTGCCTGCTTCTCACCCACCTGAGAGTAAGTCTTATTATTTTTTGTTTTAATCCAAACCGGTTTAAGGTAGAGAAAGTGAAAGCAGGCGGAGCGGAGGTGATAAACCCGCGCGGGGAGGCCCGGCCGAGGGACTATTTTCTACCTGAGCTCCGCAGGTAAGGAAACACCTTTTCTCTCTCTCTCTCTCAGCGTGAAGTTTGAACATTTTAGTGTACATTTTGAAGATATTGGTCGAGCATCTGTGTTTGCAGTCAAACAAAGTTCAGTCTCAGTCGTCGTGATAAACTCTGTCTGCTGGCTGAAAAATGGCGCTCTGGAGGTCATTTGACCGTTAAACGCTTTAATCAGCGCGCTGGAAACGTTTCAATCATTCATCCTGAACTGGTTTTAAAAATAAAAACTTCAGTAAGCGTGGACTGACAGGCCTGTGTGATGCCTATACTACGCTCTAATGTGTTTAAATACAACAGAACAGAGTTTTAATCCTCTGTGGAGAGTTTGAAGAGTCTCTGTGACAGACTGTGGTTTAGTATTTGGGATTATAATGAAGCTACACCTCTGCAGACATTTAGCCTACACCGTTTTCCTCTTCATATTTAGTCTTGAATGAGTTCACGCAGGCTAAAAAAAAAAAAACACCTCTAAGCCTCTGCTTTCATTTTCTGTTTTCAGTTGTTTTACAAACAATAAAATCAAAAGTAAAATGAAACGTTCAGGTGCAGAGCACAGGTGAGCGTAACCGCTTCCTTGTTTACAGAAACGTCTACCTGTGCAAATACTGCTGGACTCACTCCCACCTTCAGGGTCAAATGTATGAAATACTTTATTACAACCAGAACGTAACTGTAGTTAGCTCGAATTTGCTCTGGGAGCTTCTGTGGTGGAGAATCGTGAGATATTAATTACAACATTTATATTCAACAGGTGGAAACGAGACCCAGAGAGACTTTATTCTGAATTCTAGTGGAGATCCCAAAAATACCAAATATGCTGAAGACACACTCACAGTAACATTAGTGTCTCATGTGTTATTATTAATAAATTGCATTTTATTATATTATCGACACTGGTTTTAGTGCTGGAGAAGGTGATGTAGCTCTAGCCTCATTCTGTGTGCGTGTTGACGAGAGCTGCAGGCTGGGATGTTGTCTGTAAACAGAGCTGCTCCTCCCGTCCCGCCGGCCAGAACGCAGTAACCAAAGAACACCTGAGCTGCTGTTTGTCAGGCTCCTCAGAGTGCCGACGTTCCCTCTGCTCTTTGCTGCTGTGTCACAGTTGGATGTTGAGCAGCGGGGTGAGATGTCGCAGATGATGGACATACCGGCTGAGACCCCCGGCGAGGACCGAGTGTCCCCCGAGAGCAACGGGAAGACGCTGACCAGGCTGCAGTCGTTCAAAAACAACATCTGGCGAGTGGCTGAGAAGAGCCCGCTGTCATCCGGAGGCAAGGGGTCAAAGGTCACAAGCAAAGCAGACGCTGGCTCGCAGCCGCCGCCGTCACCCAGTGAGTACCGTCATGGCTGTCATGATATGTGCTGTGAAACGGGATTTTCAGGCTGGTGCAGTAACGTGGGTCTCAAGGTCAGAAGAAGAGGAAAGGCAAGGTGAGATTTGGTGTGTGTGTGGCGCTGCGCAGCGTCAGGAGGGGTCACATGTCGGCACCTCCTGGAAACGTGAGCCGATGTAACATGAGAAAATTCACCAAACTCCTCATTTTCTGCTTTGTATTACTGCTCGGCCTCGGCCTGCCTCCTCTGATTCCCCTCAAGTCAGTGATTGCCTACATTTCCCAGAATTCCCTGTAACACCCACCATGCGTGAACTGGTTGCACTCAGGTGTGGGTGATGCAGAGTGTGTGGGCGGACAGAGCCGCAGTGTGGGAACGCGGTTCAGAGAGCTCTGCAGAACGAAGCCGAGCGCCATTAAAGTGGCGTGAGAGCCGAACCCGTCTCACCGCTGCAGCTGAGTCTGCGTCTGCCGGACATCAGTGAAAACGGTGACCATGTTTGCTGTTCTGTTCAGTCAGACGTCCACTGTGTGAGGCCGGCCAGCTGCTTTTATCAAGAGCATATTAAGGTCCATCGATTCATTGTTTCAGTCAGTTTTTAGGCAAAAATACCAAACGTAGGAGTAGAATCTGAAGTCTTATCTGACAGTAAATTTCAGTTTTTTGTGTTTTATCTGATCTGAAGAAGCCATTTGAGGACATGGACTTAAATTCAGGGAAATTATAACGAGCATCTCTCACCACTTTGTCACAGAATGTATGTGATGAATCAAGATTTAGTTGCAGCCTTCGATTATTTTAAAGGTCCAGTGTGGAGGAGAAATGGAGACAATGTTCATGAGAATCATGTTTTTGTTAGCTGTTCCAGTGAGGGAGCAGCTCCTCTTCCGCCATATTGCACCGCCATGTTTCTACCGAAGCCCGGAATGGACAAACCAAACACGGACTCCAGGGACAGCCTCGTTTTTGTGTTTTTAGCTGCCACCGTAGACGAAGGTGCCACTGAATCCTTCACGCTGGACCTTTAATGTTTGATCGTTCGCGAGTCTGATCTGACGTCAGATGAGAGATTAAAATGAAAACCGACTCGTGTGACGTGCTGCGAGGCAGCGGTCGTAACCTTCATCCAGGGTTTCCTCCTCCCGACCATCACCTCATCATTAAAAACGTTGCTGTGCCATGAAGCGTCACTGCTTGTTTCTCAGCAAATCTTAATTATTTTTTTCCTTTTTAGATAATTTTCTTGCATTTTCTGTCTGCTGTCAGGGAGCAGAGGCCGAAGCGGGCACATTGTGGAGGCCTTGTGGTCATGTCACACTCGCAGTAACCATTCGGCTGCCAAGACATGAAATGTTTTTCATGAAAAATGACGTGAATGATGACCAAAATAGCTTCCAATCAGCTGACTAATTGATTAATCAAATAACTCTTCATCTGTGTAATGAATCGGAGTAACTCGTGACTAAAGCTGTCAGATAAATGTGGTGAAGCAGAAGCAGGAAGCAGCATGACGTACGTTGCGGTTTGTTGAGTGTTTGTCGGCTTCAGCTTCAGGATGTCTGTGTTTGGAGGGTTAGCACGTCCTGACGGGACCCTCCATCCTTCGTGCTGTCAGTGAATAAGCCTCAGTGGGCTGAACAGTGGATGATTGACGCTTCTCTCCTTCGTGACATGAACTCTTCCTACACTTGGTTCTTTCCCGAGCGCTCGCCGAGCTGCTTCTGATTCTCAGCCTCGGCTGTTGTGCTGAATACATTGTTGGATTTCTCAGTGATTCACAACCTTTTGGCCCCTTCCTCCTGTTGTTTCATTTTAATTTTGTTCTAAGAAGCCAGAAAAGGAAAAACAATCCAAATCAAAGACTTTTAGAAGAACAGATAATCATGTGAAGCGGCTTTTGTTTCCTTGTTGATTGTCTCGTTCTTGTGATGCAGAATCAGGCTTCATTTAGATCCACATTGTCTCGTTTTGATAGCTGTTAAAGTTCAGAGAGGCAGAGGCAGAGCGGCACATCATCATCTAAATTAAGGCTGATTGGACCGCGATCAGTCGGGCTCCATTTATTCCTCAGCAGATGTTTTCCAGGCTGGAGTCCTGCTGTAAAAACTCTGAAAAGGAGTAAAAAACAGAGCATTTCTGCAGCATTTAGCAGGGTTACGCTCGTCCACTCAGCGGTGCACGTGAGGTCGCTTCGTTTGCAGAAAAGCCTCGTGGATTCCTTTAGATCAGCAACCCTGTCAGCAGAAACGGGGACAAACTGCGACTTTCACTTTTATATTCTGGAGCTGAGCCACACTCAGTTTTCATCATGACTTAATCTTTGCATTCCTCACTTGCTTTAGTCGTAGGTCAGCGGGAGGACAAAGCTGCAGAGTCACGCGCTCACATAATGTAAATATGAGCCTGAAGAAACTGAACTCGTATCAATTTCCAGCGCTCAGATTGATTTCTTCTCCTACTGACGTGACAAAGAGAGCGACTGTGGAAGAGGGAGGTTAAAGTTTACCGCCTCTCGCTGGCAGGTCCGAGCTCCGGCTCTGCTGTGACGTCTCCTCTGAAGAACATCAGAAGCCCTTTCCAGAAAAAAGAGGAAGACGACGCCGACGCAGCTTCAGAGAAAAGCAAAGGCCTGGCGCGTTCAAAGACAGGTAAAGCAGTCATTTAACAACAGTTCCTCACATCAGTAAGTCTCCTGCTGCTCATATTAAAGCTCTACTGACACTGTTTTCTATATCTTTGATGCACATAACTTGAAAGAACTTGAATAACGTGTGGACTCTTTGAGGATTACGCTCATATTTGATTCCTGGACAAACTGTGGGCATTAATGCGGCTTCACCAGCCTCCACTCGCCTCGCTTCAGTCAAGATCATTTTACACTGTAGCTTTAAGATTCCTCTTAATTGGAAGAAACATGAAAAACAGCCCAAGAATATACAAAAGAGAGGAGAGGAGTGTCCACATACTTTTGGCCATATAGTGTATTTTAAAGGTTTTTTCACTTGAACCCCAGTCTTTACCTCAGTTGAAGTAATTTCTGCCCTGTCACCTGCCAAATGAAGACACCCAAAGGTAACGTGAAAAAGGAAATCTTATCTTAACTATCAGCATCTATCAGCAAAACTACTAAAAAAGGATTTTCACTGCAAACTAGATGTGTTATTGAAAAGGGACAGGGGTTAATTGAGCTGGCAGCGTGAACGCTGGCTCACTGACACGGTTTAACGAGGTACCTACCTGCCACAGAACCATGAATACTGTGATTGATTTCACCTGTGCAACACATCAACATGTCAGCTGAGTTAACGTGATGTGATTAACGTAGGAAAAAAGGTCGTTATCAGGTGTTCCTGAATAACAGCACCGAGATGGCAGCAGTGAGGCTCTTTCAGCCTGTGAGGAGTGGATCATAAAAACCAAACCACAATCCGTCAATTAGGTGGTTTTGGACATTAGGTTCACACCTGACTGCAGCGATGGAGGGAAGTCAGAGGACCAGAATTCATGACTGTCCCTCATCTTCAGATCCCAACATGGCCGGCTTCGGTAACTCGCTCTTGAAAAGAGGAGAGTCCATCCGTCGAAGCCTGAGTTTCGGCACCAAGAAGAACAAAGATAAAAGCAGCAGAGCGGAGCCGCTCGTCCCCGTCTCTGAAGGCTCAGCGGAGGAGAACAAGGAGGAGAATGAGGAGAAGGAGGAGGTGGTGTGCGAGGAGATGGAGGAGGAGTACACGCTGCCAGACTTACCACACACACCACTGTCAGGTACAGTCTCCCTCACACCTGTTGCCTTAAACTGTTTATCCAAAGGGGGTCTCCTGATGTGACCGTCCCTCCGGCAGCCATATTGGAGGATAAAGCTCTCCTCTGTGTCTCAGAACATGCTAAAGTTTAGCATGTCATGCTAGTAGCTTTGCGACGTGTCTAGTTTGTTTTCTGTGTCCATCCCAGCTGATCCAAAAGTGAGCAAAGAGGTGGAGCGTGGGTGGAGCTGAGGTTGCTTAAACTTAGCTGGCTGTCACTCAAAACGGTCTTGCCCATAATTATGCATATTCTAAAGCTGTTTTTTGTTTTTTGTAAACATGTTTAATTCTGCTCTAAAGTGTGGCGTTTTAATGTGGGGGTCTATGGGAATTGACTCACCCTGGAACCGGCCTCAAGTGGCCATTCAAGGAACTGGCTTCAGTTTCGAGCCCCTGAAGTTGCTGCTTGGATAACGTATACAGTCAGCATTAAAAAGCTAATGTTTAACTTGTAATTTTAAGCATGTAACATAATGTTTGGCATGTTAGCATGTTAGCATTAGCATGTTAACTCACCATTAATCTTACAGTAAATTCAGCCATTAGTTTTAATGTTATTTACGTAGAATGAGAAGAATTGACATGTTGAACAAGTAGATTATTTGGCCTGTTGGAGGTACGAGATGAAAGCCAGGTCACCAAAGACATCAGGAGCCATTTATCCTTTTTTAGTCAACATAATAAGGAACTTTTTTGAACATTTTCCTGGTGGATCTTGTAAGCTTTTGGCATGTTGTTCTTTCATGATTTCACTGTGAGGAGCCAGCGACTGTCCTTCAAGTATATCCTCACCCGATTCTCAGTTGCTTATATTTGCATTATTTGTCAGATTGTGTAGAAAAGTTTCGACATGTGTCCTTCAAAGCGGGCTGTCCACCTGATGAGTGTTGTTCCCAAACACCTTCTCGTCTCTTCCTCTGTCTGTACATTGGACGGTCTCTACCGTCCTCTGTTTTGGCAACAAAAGCAGAGATAGAAATCTCATTCCTTGTGAAATACACGTGGGTTCAGTTTGTCTGCAGACGCTGACGCCACAGTCAGTCCTACAGAGTCCTGCCTCAAACAGGAGTCATTGCTCTAACTGTTAAACTGACACTCAGGAGTCATTTCTACTGATTTTAGGTTTAATTTCCTCCCTGAGTTTCGCCGCTGTTCCTTCTCTCTGATTTATTAAGAGTGTGTCTGTTGAGAGCAATCACACATTTCTGTATGAGCTGAGGAAGAACAGCAGCATGTGTCCTTTTTATACAGCAACATTTTAGCTTTTTGTATTAAACTCTTTCTAGAGATTCACCGTCGTCTCTGTTGATTTCTCAGTGATGGAGATCAATAAGCTGATATCGCTGGAGGTGCTGGAGGAGGCTCATCTGAACCTGCTCGCCCTGCGGCGGGAGTTCCAGCAGGAGCAGGAACGATGTGGTCAGGACTCGCCCATGGAGCTCGCCAAGAAGGAGAAGGACCTCAGCCTCCTCTATGGAGACCTGAGGAACAAGATGAAGGCCATCGTGCGCGACTCCAACTCTCTTCCTTCCAGAAACAAGGAGCTGCTGGTTCCCGTGGCCCGCATCATCCAGGAGGAGGAGAGGAGAGCTGAGGAACCGGCGGGGCTTCCGGGCAGCTGGATGGAGGCCTGGAGGGAGGCGGTGGCCGAGGGGGTGCAGGTGAAGGTGGAGAGCGTTCACCTGGAGCCCAGGGAGCAGAACGCCTCCTGGCTGGCCGTTCATCTGGGTCTGCTGGGAAAGGCCATCGTGGAGGACTTGGAGAAGGTGAAGAGGGAGCTGCGGTGGTCGTACCCTGCCAGCTTTAAAGTCTTCAGCACCTACGTGAAGAGCTACCACAGGGTCGTCGGGCAGCACCTGAAGAAGCTGGAGGTGCAGGTGACGGAGCAGAAGGATCTGTACGCTCTGCTGGACTGGATCATCAAACGCTACAAGAGGTCAGTGAACGCAGGCGGGAGTGAAATCCTCAGGGTGGATTACGTAATGCAGATACAACGGTTATTAAGATTAAACAGTCTGACCACAGCAAATCCCAAGAAAATACAGTCGACCGTCACAGTATCTGCTAACATGTACATGTGTAACATGTGTATCACAGCCCGACAGACCGTCTTCCTCTGACCTCAGAGCTCCATTAAAAACACCTCAGTGAGCCTCACTGTTGGTCCTTCATCTCCACGAACACACACACTGTAGTTTATTTTAACTCAATCACACACACACTGTCCTGCTGCCACAAACACTCACTACAGCACCAGATGTGGATTAATCCGCCGCTGAAAATAGTCCCCAAAAAAAACGCTTTTTTTTCTTTTTTCTGAGTAAATTTTGTTCAAAACTACAGTGAGCAGCTGTGTTAGGAAATTACTGAACCCTTATAAAACATAAAAATGTGTATTTGTGACCTGTTTTCAAAGATTTAGATCCTCTCAGCTGCTACCATAAGTGCATAATTCTTCACTGAATCAGTGCATTTTTGCCTCCATTAAGTTATGAGGAAATGACATGAAACAGGAGGAAGGAGGGGAATTACGCAATTAAAGTCTTCATCCGGAGTCGAGACATTTTGGCCACATGTCCCAGACTGATGGTGTCCCTGCAGAAATGTTTGGTTTCAGACTGAAAAGGTCTCGACGCGTTCACAGCCGGCGCAGACAGAGATGTTTAAAAGGCTCGCAGCACCGCAGCGGGCATAAAGACGAGGCGGCACTGCTGACAGCGTTTGTTGAATCAGGCCACAACAGACCGAGAAAATGCGCTCGGAACAACATTTGGGAGCCCAAAAATAAACAGCTGATCTGATTCTAAAAAAACAGGAACAACACTCTGGAGGCCAAAATGGAAAATATTAAATCAGGTCGTGTCCACGTTTCTCACAGATTCTGTGAAGCAGCATCCTAAAAAAGGCTTGTTCGTGCAGTAAATCACACATAGAGCGGAGCAGACGCTCGTGTTCATATGAATAAGAACAAATCACCTGCTCTGAACCTGCATGTTGGCCTTTATTGAACTTTTTAAAGCATCTTCTGACTCAACTGCAGCACTTCTGCCGAACAACATGCTGCATTTACACACGGCGTCACAGAGTTCTGGTGAAATCTGCGGAGCTTGTAACCCGATTTCTTCGCTCCGCCGGCGTGAAGCAACACGTCTGCACATTCTTCAGATCGCAGCGCCGTGAAAAGTTGGTAACTGTGTCCTGTTTCGCCCCCACAGCGAGAGGATCATGGGGAGTCCGTCCCTGCAGCCGGACATGGAGGACGAGAGCGCTGAGCTGCAGCTGGAGGACGGCCTCCTGAAGCAGCTGAAAGACAAGTACTGCTGCAGAGTGAGGGTGAGGAGGGTACAGGGCCGAAGGTCCCACTGAGGACGCTGAGGGTCCGTCATTTGTTGGATTGTAAACATTTTTATGGCCTGATTCCACCTTTTTTAGAGTATTTCTTCACCAGGATTTAAGAGTTAAAGAGGCCCTTTAACTCTCTGCCCCTTTTCATGCTGGGAAATAAAACATTTATTTTATGTACAAGATAACAAAGAATCCTGCACTCCATCAACCATCCATCCTTCTGGCAACAATTTGGTCCTCAGACCTTCATCAGAGTAAATTTGAAATGGGTTTACTGAATATTACCTGATGAAGGTCAGGTTAAAAAATGGCTGTGGTCATAAAAAAAAGAACCAAATCAGATGAGAAGTGTTTTCACCTTTTCGTCATTTTTCTGGTTTAAAATAAAAACTTTTCTTTAATCAGCATCACTTTAGTTCACATTTCAGCCACAAAACCAAAACACATCAATGAAATCTGATTAGAAATGCAATTATTTTATTTGTGAGAGGTGAGCTGCCCTACAGTTTGGACACTTTTATTTTGACCTTCAAAATAAAAGCACAAAAGCCTCTCTGAAGGCTTGGATATTATTATGAGCTCTTGGGATTATAGCTGCGTGTGTTTGCGGGGAAGAGGAGCTGGAATCATTTCATTTCTCAGAGAGGATCCTGCGTCAGCGTGAACTTCCTGCTGTGTTTGTTGATGCAGGAGGACATAAGATCTTCACTGCACAGAGTCATTGAGTTTGAAAATGAGGAAGTTTGGAAGGACTGCAGGCCTCCAGAGAAGGACGAGGACTTCCTCAACTCTCAGATTGACATGGACATCTGGACGGTAGGACATGAGCTGATTCAGTTTGCTTTCATGTGGTCACAGTGAAACTCATGTTTTCTTAAAATATCACATGCGTGCTTCAGTGCATTTGAAATTCTATGTAAAAATCAAAAAACTTGTATGTATATTGTATTTTATGATGAAAGTATAGTGAATGAAAGCACAGATGTACTCTTATAATGGAATAAATGTATTTAATTTTGCTTAAAACCATATTTGAAGTAGAAATTATACAACTATAATTCTAAATTTGGGATTTTTGCCATTTTAGGATGATTATAAAACAAGTAAATTAAATATTTCTATGTTAGGAAATCTATATTTGTTTCAAAGTATATGGCTTCATTGGCTCAAGTTTGTCTTGTTTGTGTGTTTTTGTTGTTTGTCTTGTGATTTTCATCTCTTTAAAACAGAAAAAAAATCCAGATCAGGTGAATTTAAAGGACTGATGGACATTAAGTTAGATGTAGACAGACAGTGATGTGCTCCAGCATGATGCAGTGCAGGGATTCGACCATGTGGAGGCAGCAGAGAGCTTCATGTTGAGCTTCACCTTCATCTCATTAGTTTGCTGAATGTTTTTAATGTTTTGTCTCAACAGAGAGTGAAGGGAAACGCTTTGAACGCTCGACATATCGAAGCTGAGCTGGAGCAGAGAGTGATCTCCTCCTGCCTCGAAGAGCTGAAACAGTTCCCCAAGACGTATGTCAACACCGAGACACGCCAAACACGCACGAAACCTGCTTCACATCAGCATGACAGCATGCTGTTGTTAGCATTTAGCTCAAAGCTTCCCTGTGCATGAGCTCAGCCTCACAGCGCTGTTAGCAGGCCTGCAGACTGTTACAGTAACAGTGAATCAGTCACATGTGGTGACACGATGACGAGTCCACAGATGATTAGCATAAACTCTGCAGCTCTGCGCTGCTGTCCAGCCTCTTCCAGCTTGTTGTGGTTTTATGTCTCCGTCATGAGTCGTATTTGTCACCAATGCTGATTTACTCATTCATTATAAATTCTTTCAGCATCTACAAGAAAAGTGCTCCTCTGATTCATTAGTGCTGAGGTCAAAGGTCAGAGGAATAGTCACACGCTTTGGGGCAGAAAATGCTTCTTGGTGCACAATTAAGGACAAACATTTTTATCAATAAGGTAGAAGAGGAAGTTAGAGGAATGAGGGGAACCCGCCCACAGACGAACAAACCAAAGCAGCAGAAAGGGGATCCGGCGCTCTGAGCGTTAACCACACTGTCATGTGACTTTCCTCTTGAGTAATGTCAGAAGATTTCTTTCTTTCTAAAGCCTCTGAAGGTCATGTGTCCATCATCTGTTGTTGTTTGTTTCAAAGACACAGAAAGTTTAGACTCAGTTTCAGTATCAGCCCTGCACTCACTGTGCACGGCGTGTTACCAAGCAGTATCATTTTTATGTTGGGTTTTTCTTTGGTTTTTTATCTGCATATCTTCAGATGTTGTCATTATTTTGTCCACCCCCTGAAGGCTTGTTCTCTGTAAAGTCCCCCGAAGTGTTGAAGGGCTTCATAGATAAAGCTGACCTCACTGCATGCTCATGCATCCAAAGCGTAAACGCTGCTTCAACAGGACGTCTGTTGAGAGTGGGAGTTTGAAGGCCTTTCACTGGTCTGACAGGCTGATTGCATCTCTCTCCTTCCTCCTCTGCAGGTTTGAGGCAGGCTTCACTCGTCACTGCAGCGCTCTCAGACCGCAGCCTCATTGGACAGAGTATCACATTACCTACATCAACAGCTTCACGGCTTTACAGTAAGTCACATGACTTCCTGGAATTACCTGCAGTGAACTAACTTATGATAATGTAACGACTGTAATGTTGTTACATTACACACATAATGTAACTTATAATATGTAAGATGAAGCACAAACATGGTAACAAAACATCATCAAAGTATAAAACACAGTAAATTAGTGAAGAGTACGCAGTATTTCAGACAAAGCATCAGACTTCAGCAAGCATGCAAACATCTGCATTCATCACTATTATTATTATTATTGATTATTATTACTGATTATCATTATATTATCATTAAATCTGGTCAAAACACCTATGTGACCCCTGCACTGACCTCTAGTCAGGAGTTCTTAGACAACGAGTAAACTCCAGATGGTCAGATTTTGTTAGAGCTCAGGAAAAACCTGGTAAGTGGACCTGGATTTTTTGGACTTCATTGGTCAACTGGACAACTTTCCCCGTTCAAGTGCTTTTATTTTGAAGGCTGCCCCCAGTAGAGGCTGCTTATGTAGAAATCTGGAGAGCTTAACCCACTAATAGTCCAGTTATTTTTCCGTTTAACGGCTTTAAACCAGTGATTGGAAGCACACAGATTGAGCAGGATGTTGTGAAAGTTAAAAGTCATGCAGAGCTTTTGTTTGCGTGACTCATCTCTGAGCTATTTTAGACTTTAGTGGGAGATTCCCAGCACTCTTGCCAACATAGTTTATATAAGATTCAGGCACAAGTGATATTCAGAGCAGAAACTAATTACATACCCAGTTACAATGAGTTCATGGCTCTTTAAGGAGTAACCGTGCCAGGCCTGGACAGGCCGCTGCCTCACGTGGTTTCGGGGAATCAGGGCCGCGAGGGAGAAACGCTGCAGTTCTAAGTGGGGGTAAAGTGAAAGTGTTCAGATGAACCTCTAAACTTCCCCAGCTGCTTCTATCTGTGGCAACAAATGCAGATGTGGCTTGTGGTGGTGCATTCAGGGGCATTCATACGTGCCATGCACAGGGCAGCTGCAGGTCTGCTTTCTGTTTGCTGCTGCTGTGAGGTTTTAGAAGCAGAGTCTGCAGCTGACTTCTGTTCCCCCCCATCTTATGACCTCTGACATCATTCCCCCCCCACCCCCATTAAAATGTGTGCAACGTCCCTGCTTCAAATGCGAGCAGGGCTGCCTTATTTCCTGTTGTCTCTCTCGACTGTTGCTCCCTGATAACGATAAGACACAACTTTAGAACTTTAACTGTTGTGCAGCAGTTGCAGCACAAAGTAGGAAAGATTGCAAATATAAAATATCAGTAAGACAAAACATACACAATCCCAAGATAAGCATAAGTTGCTCACAATTCATCTATATGCATGTGAATATATGTACATGCGTGTCCAAAATAGCTGCACGCATCGTCCCACTGTTGCACTTCATACTCCGTTATGCAGAGGAAGTCATAAAGTCTTAATGCTCGTCATCCGCAGAGAGAAAGAGAGAGACTGAACAAACAGAGCAGAGCTGATGAGGAGGCTGGAGCTCCTTCAGCAAAGACATGAAAAAAGGATCCTGTGTTTCATTTAACATGAAACTGACTTCATTTTATTGTCTCATTTCCTCTTTTTTACTTGTTTGAATGCTCTCGCTTGTTTGCTCTTGATGGGTTTTGATATCTGCAGTGATTGTCAGGAAATTGTGGACGATCACTGTGAGTTTTACAGTTTAAAGACAGTGTGAGGTAAACGGTGATGGACGTCTTTTTTAGCTTCACACTGGGACTCGGCTCGTTGGTCAAAGGCTCTTTATTCTCATTCAGCCTTCGTGGCGTCCTGCCATCCACACAGTTTCAGCCTCAAACAGTCTGATGGGACGTTCCTCTTTCACTAGAAAGTAGTGCAGATGAAAACAGTCCATGAGGAGGTCCTGGATTATCCAGAAACTGGGACACAGGAAGGACACATTCCTCGTGGGTCCATGTCCTGACTGAAATATATCAATAACTATTGGAAGGGTTGCCATGACACTTCATACAGATATTCATGTTCCCCAGAGGATGAATCCTTGTGACTCTGATGATTCCTGACTTTTCATCCAGCTGTATGTTGTGTTTGGAGCTAATTAGCAAGTGTTAGCATGACGAGATGCTAAACTGAGACGGTGAGCGTTGTTATCGTGAGCATGACTCCTGGCCTCGTTCATTTTTTGGATATTTTGAGCGCTACAAGCAAAGATTTTATCCACAAGTGCGTAAGTGTTATCAGGTAACGTGTGTATCACTCTGTACGACACCACATTCATGAGTGAGCAGTGCTTTGTCGAGTTTAGCCCAGAGGTTCCCAACCTCTGGGTCAGGCCCCTCCAGAGGGTCACCATGTGAATCTGAGGGGTCGTGGATGAAAAGTGGGATTTGCTTTTTGGTGAAACTTGATAATTTTACCTCTTTGAGTCCTGTTACTTAAATAAAACCCCCTGAAAACTGAAAACACCCGAATCACTTTGTGTAACTGCCTTGAACTCATGAATTGGTGAAACCTGTGACAAGGGTCTTTTTTTAAAGGGCAGTGTTTCCTCTAGGATTTTTTTCAGCAGCGGGGGCAGGCTCTCCGGGGAGCCGTGACGGCGTAAACAAATGACACAATGTACAATGTACAATGTACTTATTAAATGGCCAGTTGAAAATTGCTTTTTAAAGGCTGAATGTGTCTCAGTGTGTACACACTGAAGCCACCACACATCATGTAGTTGACCAATCACGTGCAGCTTGAACGGAAAAAAAGTTGAGAAAACGACAAAAAAAAAACCCAGAGCGGCTCTCGCTGCGGCTCGCAGGCAGGAGCCGCTCAGATCGTTCACTTCAAAGAGCAGCTTTAAGAGCCGTTTCGTTGGCGATCACTACGGACTAGCGTCATCTTCATCAGCTGTCTGTCTCTTCTTAGAGAAATATTTGAACAAGCTCATCTGAAAATGCAGTCAGCAGTTACATCATGGCGTGCAGATATTAGCTTAATGCTATCAATTAGTTTACTCACGCTAGCAACACTGAGTTAGCACCAGGCCCAGTTAACTTAAGCTACCGATATGTTATGTAACGTTAGCTGGTCATCAATATTTTGCGAATGTCTGTTTAACTTGTAAAATCTATTAAGAGTTATCTTTAGCTAATAAGTCTACCTTTTCTCCGGTAAGTCGCTGCCCTGTTTTCCAAGACGACACTCCTCTGACTCTCTGACCTGGTGTCTGGGTGCTTGACGTGATGTCACTTTCAAGGCCGTGCTCTCGCGAGTAATTAACGTCGGACTCTGCTGTGAAGGTGGAGACGTGGCGGTGGTGTATTTTGCGACAATAATTAAAAAAAAAAAAAAAAGAAGTTTGAAGGAGCAGCGGCTAGGATTTAGGAATGGCGGCCCGCCACTCCTAAATGAATGTAGAGGAAACACTGAAGGGTAAAAATTGTGCTTAATTACAGTAAATGTACTTTGTTACCGTCCACCAGCACAGTCACATTACTCGACACTTTTTGTCGTTACTGAAAAGCTGTACAGAGGTCAGATTTCATGTTCTCAGTTCAGCCACTGAGGGTTTTCGTGTCCTGCTGTTCTTCCCCCTGCAGGCAGCACATGGAGGGATACCGGGACTCCTGTCCGAAGGAGGTGGAAGGCTTCAGACAGGAGGTGAAGTCGCTGATTGTCAGGCTCTTGCTGAACCTGGAGGACCAGTTCAAAGAGGATGTCAAGGTACGATTATAGTGTTCGAGGTGAAAGCTGAGTTCCAGCTTTCCAGTGAGTTTCCTCACTCACAGAGCAGCCGTGCTCTGTTGTGGTTTCGAAAAGGGGAATTGAAAAAGGGATGCGTCTTTCCTGAACTTCTATTACGAAACAGTGCGGCGATGCTTTCAAGCAAGAAGCCCGCTGTATGGTTAAAAAGAGCGAGCGCAGGGATGTGAAAACAGGCTTTAAACCAGGCGGACTGAGGCTCTCACAGCAAGCTGTCCAATTTAAAGACAGAGCAGGTCCTTTGAGACTCAAACAGCCAGCAGGAGGACATCATTTGTCCACTGTCACAAATGGCCATTACACAAGATTTAAGTACGTTCAGGTGCAAAAAGCCGTTCGGTCAAGAAGGTCAGAGATAGATTGTAGTGTTTGTTAAATAAAACCAGCACTGAGTGTCTGCAGGAAGCAGGATACAAAGGATGGTTTCCGTTTATGTCCAGCAATCTGCTCGGACCTCCTCCCCGACGGGGAGCAGCCAGCAAACCTTATTTAAACACCCAGCAGTTACTGTATTTCTGTATTTACTGCTTCATTTCCCAATGAAATGAGCTCATGAGAGCGCTGAGGAAACCGATGGAGAGTCAGACAGTAAAGGCATCGTTCAGTAAGTGTTTGTGGCTTTCTGTGCTGCTTTCCAGCCGTACCTGCGGAGAATGATGACGAGGAAGTGGCTCACCAACGACGACGACTTCAAGCAGCTTCAGAGTCGCACTCAGCTGCTTTCTCAGCACTGCTCCCTCATGAGGCCTCCACACAGCCAGGTGAGGAGTAGGAGGAGGAGGAAGAGGAGGAGGAGACGGGCTGGAACTTATTAGCCAAATGATTTTGCTTACAGGAAAGACTCCTCATGTCTCTCACTGATGATTGGTTACTTCCCACAGCGCTGGAGGTGATCCAGTGTAGTTCCCAGCTACGGTCAGAGATTTTCTGGCATTTTTCCTCATCTTGATGAGACAAATCCATCATCCATGTAACAACAGACTGCCTGAAACAAGAAGCTCGAGTTTGGCAGCCATGAGATTTGAGATAATGAGATTTCCAGCTAAAAATGATTTGATGTATGAGCTTTTTGGAGGTGAGGAGAGGAAATCCTTTTTTACTTTTCATTGACCCTCGTGGAAGTTCCAGTGAATCAATGCAGGCACCATTGTTTTGGGCCGGATGCTGCGACTACAGAAGCCATTGAGGCGAGAACCCCGGGGGCGACGGGCGCAGATGAATAGGTGGAAGTGGAGGTGTCAGCTCATATGATCTGATGGCTGCTGGTCATGTGATGGACAAATAAAGACAAGCATCCTTCCATTTCCCCTTTTTTTGTGTCCATCCTGTTATTCTGCGACATCACTCCCTTACTCTGTGTGTGTGTGTGTGTGTGTGTGTTTCCCGGCAACAGGAGTTTGCGGGACGATTGCATTACCACGTGGTGAAGGAATACATCGGCCAGCTGATGAAGAACAACTACTCATGCAAGAACCGCAAACACGAGAAGGCAGCGGCGAAGATCCGTGAGCAGTGGGGTGAACTCAAAGATCTGTTTGAGGACATGGTAATCCACTGTTTACTTCCCCATCAACAACAACAAAGAGCAGCCTCTGCCTGGCCTGCAGGCTCATTGGGAAAAACAGGAAAAACAATCGTTTACATGAGTTACTCCATACCTCTGTTCATTTGACAGATGTATTTACTGCTGCACAGATTGAGATTTTAGAGTTAAAAACATGTGATGAGCTTCTAAATGTTAAGATTAAACCAGTGTTAATGGTCTCATGGCCCCTCAGATTTATCTGGTGACCCTCTGGAGGGGCCTGACCCTTAAGTCGGGAACCACTGAGCTAAACTATCTGTATATAAAGAGTTGAAACAAGCTCCACCTCGAGCAGCTACAGCAGTAAAAGAGTGAATCAGACAGGGGACGTTCCTCTGCAGAGTGAGTCATTTTGTACTCTCCAGTATGGATCCAGCTCCCAAAATACTGGAGTCTGTGTTTCCCAGGATGCAACAGAAAAACAGTTACGGCCTCCAGGCCCAACTCAAGGTGGATTGCGCTGAACTTAAACTGACCTTTATCTGTGAAATTGGTGGAGTTCCCCTTTAAATGAGTGTGTTCAGGACGGTTTTTGGTACTTTTTGTTTCAGTATCACTTCAGAAAGTGTCACGAGTGGCTAAGAAACAGGTTTATTCCAGATTTAGTCTTAACCATAGACTGTTTAGAAGAAGTTGCCACCTGGACATCACCCACTGGTTTGTAAAAGCCTCGAGTTTGGCTTGTAGGTTGTCGCCATCTTGGTTTTTTGAGTGACTGTATTTGGAGGAGAGGACGGAGCTGGGCACCATCAGCTAACGCTAGCATGCATTTGTAATTCATGTTAGCTGTGATATTAATTTGGATGCAGATTTTTCATTTAGACAATGTTTACTGAGGTGATAAATCAAGTGAGAAGTAGGATTGTTTTCTCATAGACTTCCACAGAATCGGCCTTCTTTTTGCAACCAGTGGAGCTGCCCCCCTGCTGGTCATTAGAAAGAATGCATGTTTAAGGTGCTTCGGCACTGACTTCATCCACTTCTTACAAACAGCTTATGGTCCTGACAAACCACATTTTTCTGGTGTAAGATGATAAAGTTATGGTCACAGGAAAAAAGGTTCATGTCATCATAATAATATTCGTGGAATAATTGGTTAAAAAATAAATATAAGCACCACTAAATCCTATTTTTTTATGTTCCCTGGGTGAAACTCAAACTTAAAGTTGGTTATGTTTTGGTATTTTTGGTAGAATTCGACCCACGAGTGGCTGAACTCTGCAGGAGACGACCTGAGCAACATCATCGCCCAGAGAAACAAGAGCGACATAAAGAACCACCTGCAGCCGATCGTGGAGCATTACCCAGACTTCAGGTGAGCATCTCAAACTCACTTAAACCATCTAATCTGACAAAACTGCAGAAACTCCATAAAAAATCCCAAAATGAATCATGGAAAAGTACATCTTTCACTAACACTTTAACCTGGTTTTAGCCCAGAATCCGTCACCTCCCACTGATTTCAAAATCAGTCATTTCTTCCAGATCAGTTGTTGTTTGATGTGCAGTTTGAGGTCATGACTCCTGATTCGTAACATGAACATTCAATGATCTCGTGGTAAGAAGATGGGATGGATTTCTGGTGTGTTAGAGATTTTGCTCAGCTGTTTGTTGTTTGAACAGCTCCAACATGGCTGCAGTCAAAACTTAGAAAACACGCGATGCATAGTTTGAACGTATTTATGGTCGACTGGTTTATCCAGAAGCTTCAGAGGAGACCCCAGCAGGCATGAGGACGACGAGATGAGTTTAATGTCAGCTCTGTTTTTACAGCAGAGGTTGGTGTTCCCCACCTGACATTGACAGCCCGCCTGTCAATGTCAGGTGGGCTGAAGACGGGAATTTCTCGTCCATTTCAGTTCAGTTCTTATAATCCAGCAAACACGTGGAGGTTCTCGGAGAGCGGCGACGTGTCTGTGTTGAAAAGCAGCAGCTTTGTTGCGATAAAGCTGCCAAAATCACCTGGCTTTGTAACAAAAACCATGAAGAAAAAGCCCAAAGTGACAACATTTAACCAACATCCTGATTTTAATTTCCATTTGCCTAGAAAGTGTCCGAGTTTCCTCTTTCTAACTTTATTTGACATCTAGAGAATGAACAGGGAGTGGTCAGCAGATTAAAAGCGGTGCAGAAATCCCCCATTATACACTGAAATAAACCCAACTGCACTCGAATGAATGTAACCTGCAGAATGAGGAAGTGATGATGAAAAAACAGCAGTAAAAGGTGCGGAGAGTACGTTTTAGTTACAGATTCACCCAGAACAGAGCCGTGATCTTTAGCTGCCTTCAGTGTTGACGTGAAACCCCTGACGTGAATCACGAGGAGGCTCCAGTCCAAAGACAGAAACAACCTCTGCACGGTGATTCCCACAGGAAATGTCATCTGATGAAAAACGAGCCTAAACCCTCAATAAACTGAACGGTTTGCAGGGAATATGTAGTGCATTAACCAGAGTTGAAGCTGGGAGACGACCTCTGCTGTGAAAGCATGCGTGACAAACAGCTGAACGGCATTTCACCAACCTGCAGCCACGTGAGAGAAAGAGCTGAAAAAACAGGAAAATCAAAATGATGAAGTGGTGATAATGAGCTCTGACTTAAATGTTTCATCATCTGTATAAAGCAAGATTTCATAAGACAGAGCTGCATGTTCCTCATTGAAAAGAACTGCTTAAACTGTAATTTTTACAACATAGCTCCACTCAGACCATGTTTCCTCCATCAGAGTCTCATTCAGAAACACTGAACAATCATCAACAGTGCAGAAGAAACAAAGTCTTCTCACCAGTTTCCTNGAACTCCAGCATAGCTCCATCAGCTTCAACCTGAGCAGAGGTCTGATCAGCTGAATAGTAGCAAACACCTGTGTGGGTATGCAGGACCTGTAAAGACCCGCCCACACAGGTGTGTTCACTTCATGCTGTCTGATTGGACCTCCTCTCAGAGCATCTGCACACTGTGACTGACTGATGTCTCCTTTATTCATCTGTTAGTTTGGTTGCACTTGTTTGAGCAGAACAGCTTACGCTTAATGATTTTAGTAGCAGATAAAGACGAGACACTGCAGGTTAACTCCCAGCTGAGCTCTGCACAACTTCAACCTGATTGTAGGCAAGCACAGGACAAAGTCTTAATCTTTAAACAAGCTCAGCTCAGATCATGTTTCCTCCTTCAGAAACACTGAACGATCTGATGGAGGAAACACGATCTGAGCAGTCTCCTACTTCTTCACAGAAAATCTGCATTAATGTTTGAATTATTTAGGCTCACACATTAAAAAAACATTAAAAAAGAAAGCAGTGTTGTACGAGCCAAACTGCTTTCATAATGAAGTGAAGGTCATGAGTGCAGTCTCTCTGAATGAGACTCTAATGGAGAAAAGATGGTTTGAGTGGATTTCATGCAGTAAAAATATACAAAATGAAAATGAACGTGTTTTGTAATATCCTGAAGGACGCGAATGTGCTCAGTGTGATTGATTTTAAAACCTTCACTCTCCTGTTCTTCATTATCTTAAAGCCGACTTTGAACAGTTTCTGAACTTTCTCATCTTTGTCAGACTTACTGGAAAATTACTTAATGCAACAAATATTTTTAATTTTCTGCAGCTAAAAAGATTAAACCTTCACTCCGACTTTGCCAAAGTCCACTGATTAAACTTGGAGGTTACCTCCTTCAGCAAAGGGAGCATCTCGGCTTTGTGAGTTACAGTAATTCAGACATTCGGGTCCAGTCTTTTAAGATGATAAAATCCTTGAGGGAGTGAGAGGTGAGATTATCTGAGGAGGATGTTATTCATCGAGTTCATTGTGTTCTCATTGTGCCAAAAAATGATTCATCCACTGAGCAAACATGTGACAACTCTGTCTTTACTGTAAAATCCTCTGCTGTTGTACATTATTACAACATACAAGGTTCAAATCACAAACTGAAGAAAGATCCCTGTAAGTTCAATCTGCCTTTAAAATGCAGATTTTTCATAGTTTTCTGTGAAGAGGAGAGCACAGGATCATCACTGATTATAAACTGAGCTTCCTGCAGCCATCAGCAAACATCCAGAGCTGGCAGAGGCAGATGATGAACACCTCATTTCCTGTAAAGACTCTCTTTTTCTGAAAGCCGTATGTAAACACTCCCACTCGCTTCACCTGCGGTTGTTGTTGCTGCGGTGTCTCAAAGCTCCAGTCTTACATGACTTTTGCCGTGTTTCCCCTTTGGTGCTGATGCAAGTTTGAGCAGCGACACTTTTGATGCTTTTACTTTTCTTTTAACTGATGTTTTGCAGACGTTATCGTGTGCCAACACAGCTTTTGCATGTCAGCTTGACCAAAGGAGTTTGAGTCATTCTGGAGGGGAAAAAAAACCCTTTCAGTGTAAATGTTTTCATTGACAGAAAGCATGAAAACACAAACTTCCTCTAATGTGAACAGACATGAACACTAATGGTCAACATGGAAAAACTGACAAATATTTCAAATCTTTCTCTCATAAATATGCAATCTGTGATCCACATGTAAACAAAAATATCCAGATGAGTCTTTAGTCCATTCAGTGGCTGTTCTGGAGCTTCTGATCCACCATTGTTTCGTTCTTTATTGAAACATGTTAAAATCTGGTGCAGACATTCAGGGGATGATTTCTAACAACTCTGATCTCGTGACTTTTCATCGAGCTCCAGCGTCAAAGTTTCACTTTGTCAGATACTTTGGTTCGTAACCAAAGACCTGCAAACCTCATCAGCCTCAGCTGCACTTGGAGTTTAGCACTAATTAGCAAATGTTTGCATGCTAACATGGTAATCAACACTCAGAGCAGAAAGAGAAAAAGAAGAATAATCAGCTACATGACGACCTATCAACGCCAGTATGAAACCGTTAATCAATAGGGAAACATTTTTATAGTTTTCTTCTTACATACATTAAACTTTTAATCAGCATTGCTAAACTGATTTCAAAAAAGCTTTGGACACTGTAAATCATAATGTTCTGCTGTCAAAGTTTACTTTTCGTCTGAAGCTCTAACATGGATGGAGTCTTCGGTAAATTCAAGAAAGCAGTGCACCAGAATTAATGATGCATGATCTTCTTTTGCTAACAGCACCATTGGAGTACCACAGGGATCAATTTTAGGACCAATTTTATTTAGCTTATATATTAATGACCTGTCTCTGATTTGCCCAGAAGTTCATATACAAATGTATGCAGACGACACAGTTATCTACACACATGCTAAGGATAGAGAACAGGCTGCATCAAAACTCACTGCAGTACTACACAAAGTCTCAGACTGGCTAACTAGCAGCTGTCTGACTCTCAATGTCAGTAAAACAGTTGGTATGTATTTCTCCAGCAAGAGAAATGCACAGCAACAACCTCATTTTTGTCAAAGAGAGGAGATTAAAATTGTTGACAACTTCAAATACCTGGGCATAATCATTGATTCTAATCTAACTTTTAAAAAGCGTATTAAAAAGATATCCAGAAATGTCAGAGCTAGTTTAATTAATTTCAGACATATTAGGCATCAATTACCTATGCATGCGGCTAAACTGTTTATGCATTCAATGATCCACTCACATTTGTCATATTACACTACAAGCTGGTCTCAGGCAGGTGTGACTACACTGAAACCCTTGTACACCCTTTACAAACAGGCTGTGAACGTTTTTGTCACGGCTGCCACCGTTCTTGAGGGTGTTTGTGTGTGTTTGTTCTTGTGCCTGGCATGTGTGTGAGTGGTTGCAGGTGAAGGAGTGTGGAAACAGGACTCCTCCTCCGAGCCAGCCGGTGCCCAATCCACCGCAAGCTGTTGTCTCCTGCCGGCTACAAGAGTCGTCTCAGCCTGGCAGTCTGCAGCTGGCATCTTTGGTGACCAGTCCTCGGCACAGGAGAGATCAAATTGTTGTGTGACAGATTTGTCAGAGTTCTGCTCCTTGTATCGTTTTGGCAACCAGACTCGAACTGAGCTAAGTTTAGACAGGGACTGATTTTCACATGCACTTAGTTATATTGTTTGTTAGCCTCAACAGGCTTAGGGTGCTATTTCACTTTGTATTTTGGTTCTCGTTTTTCATCTGAACGGTAGGCCTCATTCAGGAAGGTTTTATTTCCATTTTGTTTTGTGTGTGATTTAGGTAAGCTCTTCCTTTTGGAGAGTTCTCTTTTGGTTATAATTACTTAAGTTCTTCCTTTTGGAGAGTTCTCTTTTGGTTATAATGGGTTTAAATAAATAACTAATTGTAACCATTTACATCTGGTTGTTTTTTGTTACTTCCCTACCCCTAGTGAGCTGGGTCGGAACAGTTTTTGATTAAAAAAAAAACAAAAAACCAAGACATTACCTTCACCGTATCATTAGAAAAAAGCATAACCTGTTGACCTTTGACAGTTCAGATTGATTCATGACCTTGCACCACCACCACTCAAGCAATGTGTGTCCCTCTGCAGGGACAATGTAAGGGAGTCCAGGGCCTCAGCGAGAGGCGACTGTTCCACCAAATTTAGGAAGACCACTTTTGGGCAATCAGCATTCTCATTCCAAGCAACTGGAAAATGGAACTCAATCCCACTCCATATTAGAGACTGTGCAACTCTTAACAGTTTTAAAATTTCTCTGAAGACATGGCTGAAAGAGAATCAATCATGCGATCATCGATCTTGTGTATAGAACACCAAATGTATTATGTGTTTTGTATGATGTTTACTCTGTAATGTTGTTGTTGGTGTTGCTGTCTTGTTGCTGATATTGTCTGTAATGTTTAGTATGTGTTTTATTTTCTTTTTAACTCCCTGCTCAGGGACCACAGATGCAAATTAGCTATTTAAAAAACTAAACTTTCAGCACAACTTGGACGAGGATTCAGTGGACAGAAGGCCAATATCTCATAAAAGTGCAGTGGTTTGTGGTTTTAAGGAGAAACTAAAAGCAAAACTGTTTCTTGGGCACCGACGCACAGTCAGTGTTCAGTTCTGTCACAGTGAGGTTGCCAGGTTTGGTCCCAGTGTGCTTGCATGGAGACCTCTGCTCACACTGATACCTGCACTATATCTGAGGAAACTCCTCCGAAGATCTGTGTGGATGGAAAACCAGTCAGTGTGTAAAATCCCCCTCAAACCAAAAAGTGAATAATGAAAGTGGAAAATAAAGCTGAGACCTCAGAATCAGTACGAACGAAAATAATGTCAAGTCAAAATCCACCTACCAGTTTTTCCTGAGCTTTCAATGCGTAAACCACTGAAATGTCAGAAAAAGCTCGTACGCATGTTTGAGCTGACCTTGAGTTCAGGTTATGACGGCACACACGGGTTGGTTGGGTTAAACAAACACATTATATCGTGCTAATTGTGAGTTTTACGGGTGCTGGTAGGAGCATTTACCAACTTTTGGACAGAGCCAGGCTAGCTGTTTCCCTCTGCTGCCAGTCTTTATGCTAAGCTAAGCTAAGCTAAGCTAACCACACCCTGACTCCAGCTCTGTACTTACAGTAACACACAGACATAAAGTGGCATCTTCTCATTCTTAGACCCAAAAAATAAACCATTATTTAAAATCGCAGATACGGATCAATAACCTTCTCACATCTCACATGCAGCAAAATCGAATTTACTGCACGTTTTAGTGAGTGATGACAGCTTTAAACTCGAGTAAGCTGCATGTACAGGAAGTGCTGGGAACAATGCTGCTTATTTATAAAGGTGTGTGTGTGTGTGTGTGTGTGTGTGTGTGTGTGTGTGAGACACTGTTGTGTGACTTTAACGTAGTTAAAAATAAAAGCAGTGGTCAGGGAAGAGAAGACCGACTTAAACCTGACCTCGCTTTGGTTATCTCTGTTTTCTAAGGAAGTGAAAACAGGTTCCACAGATGCATTTGCAAAATGTGAGAGCAGTTTGTGGTGTGAGCTCTGTGCAAGGAAAACATTTACTGTAAAAGCATTATTGATCTGTGTATTTTTGTCTGGTGTGTTTAAAAAAATGAAATATTTTTCTCTCTAATAAGCCACTGTAAGATTGTGCCTCTCCAGTAGCACCTTTCCACAGTGCGAGAGTCTGCTGACATTTAGAAACCCTTCATGTCATGCTTTGGTTCTCACTGTGCAAGAGTCAGTTCACAGAGGAAACGTGCATAGGTGGAGCGTATAGGTGTACGAGTGGGAAACAGAGTTCACTTTCACAGAGAGTCACTTAACCAACATCCTGACATCAAATGTTTCGCCTGCATCTTGCGCTCAGTTCAGTGTTTCGTTGACCTGCTGCAGAGACGGATGAACTCTACACACCTGTGAGTCTGCAGGAGCGATGTGTTCGACGCTTCACGGCTGCTTTTCCTGCAGATTCTGCAGAGCAGAAGGTCAGAAAAACATTTATGATACAGCATTCAGGTTATTTATCAGCAGGGTCTGTTAATTAGCATACGTTACGTTTAAAGGTCTATATGAAACGTGGGATTTATCACATTTTATGATATGGAGCTTGTTCCACAAAGTCCCTTTGATGAGCTTTTCAGATTGATTTATGTAACATTTACTTCATTTTACCATTTTGAATATTAATACGTGATCATTTCACTGTATTTATTTACTCAGTGGCCACTTTATTAGGTACCCCTGAGCAGTTTAATGCAGTCCAACTACAAGTGTTCAGCCATTAAGTTTGATTTTATGACGTCTGTAATGTTCAGGTTTTTTTACACAGAGTTCTTCATTCAGTCATATGAGGTCCTGGTTCATGCTGGTCTTTATAATCAGAGGTGTTTCGACTCATGTATAAAAATATGGAGGACAAAAGATTTGATACACTCTTAATATAATGAAGTCCAGCACAACTCCACTTTTAACTAAGGACGCCACATATGGCAGATATGAAGCATAATTTGGGGAAATTGTGGACAAAATGATATAACAACATGCAAATATTTCCCTCTGATGAAATGCTGAAGCCATAAAAAGCATCTTGGATTTGAATATTCAATACAATGAAGTAATCTTGCCTCAAGAGGTCCCCCAACACGTCGCATCCCATCTGACGGACAGGATCTGTGGTGTAAAAGAGCAAAAACTCCACGAGAGAACATGTTGCTGAGACAGATAACTGAATAAAGTCCAGCAAAAGTTACAGTATATGTGAATGATATATATATATATATATATATATATATATATATATATATATATATATGCTTTGAAAAATGTCTAAAACCATTCTACTTAGTTTGTAGAGGGTCTCAATATTTACAGAAAACACTAAATTCAAATCTACAATAAAAATAATTAATAGAAATATTGTTTTTAAACTTTAAAAATTCATTTCTAATACATGCATAGTAATGTTTGCTGACAGAACAATTTAAAATAACAATCAATATCATCTTAAATTCACAAAAACGGAACAAAAAAAGTGAACTGAGCCACCATCAACACTTTACTTTGAGAGCTGACATACGAATGTTGTAAACAATGACTCCAAACGAGGAGTTCAGTCTGTGTTTACACTGACCTCAGAACAGTCGCGGGTTGGTTTCCACAGCCTGAAACTATTATCTCCTCTCTGAACTCTACTCTAACCAGCCTGAACAACAAGGCTGTTTGTCAGAGCTTCAGTGTTATCTAACCCGCCCGCTCTGTAATTCAGGTTAATTAGATTTAGAAATAAAAAAAACTGCTCGGCTGAGGTTTGGAAAGGACCGTGGTCATGGTCGGGGGTGTGTCCTGAAATTTGATAGGCCAACACAGGTGCCGCTCATTATCCTGATTGGCTATCTGCCCAGTGAGCGGACGGACCGAGGTTCAAAACAGCTGTTTGAGGAGTATTTTTGAATATTCATCGTTTTCTTCTGTATGCAGCCACTTTTCGAGGAACAGCTTCATTTAGAGGACTTAAAGAATAAATTTGGATGCTGCCGCCCTGTGACTAACAGTTAACAGAGATTTTAAACACAGTAATGTAAGAAACTGTAATATACTGTGATGTTAGTAACTAAATTAATTTGAGAAATGGTGGATTAATCCTCTTCTGACATGTATGTGTGCGTCGTGCCACCCTTCATAAGTCAGTGCCCCCTCAGACCACCTGTTTAAAGCGTTTGAACAAACAACCTGTGCTGATTTCTGGAGGTGATCATGCTTATCACACACATCTGCCATTACTTTGATAATCTATTAATCATTTGGGGTCATTTTTAAGCAGAAATACTAAAAAATTTGATGGCTTCAGCCTCTCAAATGTGAGTATTTGTTTGGGGTTTGTTTGCGTTTGAGGACCAAATGATTAATCAGTCAATAGAGAAAATAATCTGTGGATGTGTGGAACTGAATGTTTGAGGACAAGTGTCACCAAAGTCATCAGGATTCATCACTGGTGACCATGAGTGTCTGCACGAAATGTCACAACAACAACAACAATCCACAAAATCTTTGTTGGTTTTCACTCTTAGCCAGCGAGGAGTGACAGACATTTCCTCAGCAAGTGTTTCTAAAAAAAAATCCAGTGTGTGTGTGTGTGTGTGTGTGTGTGTGTGTGTGTGTGTGTGTGTGTGTGTGTGTGTGCGTGGAGTTTCCTCCCACCCTGGGATGTCATTTTTATTTACACTGCCTGAAGTAGGAGGAGCTTTCTGCTTTAAATGGACCCTCCAGCTGCACTGTGACTAACAGAGCAGGACTGAGGACAGAGACCAGGGTGAGTAACAGCTGCTGGGGGAGTTCAGACCGAGCCAGTCCGGATTAGCTGAGAGCCAGTTTCACCTCAAGAGAGATTCACGTTTAACCTTTAGAAAGTTCCTGAGCACGTTGCAGTTCATGTTAAGTTTGATGTTTGTGAACGGGCTGAGATTTTGCCTGAAGCAGAAGTTGTGTGTATCATCACTAGGATTTGTTTTTAGCTGTTCATTAATGAAGCTGAAAAATTAATGTTATCGTTCATTCAAACTGTATGCTTTTACTTTGAAAAATAAAAGTAAAAGCATACATGATGAGGATGAGGATGATGATATGATAGTACTGGACACTCTCATCTACAGTTGTGTGTTTTTTTGTTTGTTTTTTAAAATTTTATCTGTTTATTCATCTGTTGGTTAAAAAACAACACAGCTGTTGCACTGAGAAAGGAAAATTTGTTAATTAGGCTTTTATTTTGAAAAGGACACCGCAGGTACGTTATGTTAGGAGCTGTGTTAGCTCCAGGATTGTTAGGCTAACTTTAAAACTTTATTTTCATTACAAAATATAAGAAGCTTCCATTATACAGTCATTTGAAATGCAAGACAGCCATTGGCATTAAGAAAACGAGTAATTGAAACACAAATAAGTAGGAAAGTCGTTAATAAGTTATCTAAAATTAAAATAAATCTGGCTAAAATTAAACGGTTAAGGTAACTGGCAGGTGCAGTTAGCTAGGCGGAATGCTAACGATAAATATTAGCTTTTCATTGACATTAATATGGCGGATGTGTGTCTTCATAGATTTATTACCGCGACTCTCAGACTGTCGGTCCCGTTGCTTCGCCTGGATAACGATGCGGGTCCGGTCAGACTCGACCGAGATGGACGGCCTCAGGTCGAACTTTCCCCCGGATCAAAGCGGGAGACCTGCGGCAGGGAGACGGTTTAAATTCCCGAAGTTGTGGGGAGGCCAGAGAGGTCAGGCCGGCGTGAACAACACCCCCACCGCGGTGGATGGACGGCACTCACCCCGGGAAGAGCAGCCCCAGACCGGTCAGTTAACAGCTAACGTTTCATCAAAAACATGAGGATAATCATCTTTTTTTAAGATAACGTGCTCATAACAGGAAGACACACACCTGACATGTGACAGCAACAGCCTGTTACAGTGATTTTATGAAGAATTGTGACAAGATATTTTACAGAAATGTGAACAAAAATGCTTTAAACTCGATGGTCTTCATCAGCGATTAATCAGTCAACCATGTTGTCTGGTAGTCGATGAATTGTGTGTTCTTCAAAGTGTCAAACAGCCTGAAACACAAAGAAATCCACTTTATTATCATAGAAGAGGAAGAAAGAAGCCAGATATTGAAATTACTGTCAGTAGGTGCAGTGCAGTGAGTTTCATGGACTACTTTAAAACCCCCATATAAACATCACAGGACTGCTGGAGGAATAACACATTTTATTTTGACAATGAATTAATCATTTAAGTTGTGTATCAACAAAACAAAGGCAAGCATCTGCAGATTTAAGCCTCTGTAATGTGAGGATTTTCTCCTTTTTCTTGCATTACAGTATAGGAAGCTACACATTTTGAGTGTTGTGCTGTGTTGGCCTCATTTTACTGAAGACGTCTTTGCTTTCCCCCCTCAGTGACCCTCACATTTGAGCAGATCCTTGAGGCTCAGGACCTGTGTGAGGCCAGCCGGCTGCTGATAGAGAGAGAGAAGTGTCTGTTCGGGGACATAAAAGAGACAGAGGCGCTCACACATCATGAGGAGGAGGTGGACAAACTTGCAGCAGACTACAGACAACTGGAAGACCTTGTGCTGCGGACTCTGAGTCTATCTCTCACCCAGGAAAAGCACAGCATGGAGGCTCTGACGTCGGCTGTGAAGGCCATCATGCAGGAGATGAACCAGGACCAGCAGTGGAAACAGAAGCCTGAGACGATGCCGGCCTGGAGGCCCTGCGGCTGGAAGAAGCTCCATGACATGACGCTTCGCAACCTGGTGGAGCAGCGTATGGACAACCCCTCGACGCCCCCTGCTGACCAGCAGCGGGGGTCGTCCATCCAGACGGACATCCAGCGCATGGGCATACAGCTGAAGGAGGACCTGCTGGTTGTGGTGGGAAAGGTGAAGAGCTGCTACCCACCTGAGCTGGACATCTGTAACTTTTACGCCAGGTTGTACCACCAGCACCTGAGCGCCAGACTCAGAAAGATCGCAGAGTTTGTTCTGGGTGACAAGGACTGCACTTACCTCCTGCGCTGGGTCAACGACTACTATCCACAGTGAGTCCTGTTTGAAGTACTTAGCACCTTATACTGCATTTCTGGGTCCATTCTGTTCTACGTCGGTGTATTTTTGTTCAGGTAGCAGCCTAAACATGGCATACCTGTCAGTGTATAAGTGTGTCCTCTGTCCATCCAAAGCAGACCAGTCTCTTTAATGATGGGAATGTAACATGTGCATGCTGGTGGAGGGTGGTTGAGTCCCACTGCAGAAGGGACAACTGTCACAGGGCTAAATTACACCTATAGACTCTAAAAGGAGACCAAAATCTTTCTTTAATCGTCTCCTTTTCTTTCATTGAAGCCTGTCCTTTGTGGTTTTATTATGTGGAATCAGTTAAATGAATGAGGAAGCACCACTTTCACCCTCACCAGAGGCTGGTTGATGCACCAAACAGCTCGCCCTAAAGTTGTGCAACTGTGTGGAAAGTGTGGAAATCCGTTGCAGGAGTGGCACAAATCATGCGGCTCTGCACCCACAACACATCATAAATACGCCAGAATGCAATGCATCAAAAAGACAGACGAGTCACGCCCTGATGTCCACGAACCAGTTAGTCACAAGCCTTTTATTGAAAACAAGTTGCCTCTTGTCCTTGTTTTGAACTTTGAAACTGAAGCTGAAGATGAGGATGCAGGCAGGTTGAAGGAGATCAGATGATAAAGTGAATAATCTCGAGGTGTTTGCTGTCTGTGTCAGAATCCTTCAAAAGGCCGAGCTGGTCGGTGAGATCGATGGTGAAGCTTTGGGAAAACTGCTGCCCAAAGAGTCACTGGAACCTCTGGAGGAACAGTACCTGAGCAAACAACAGGTAACCTGATTCCTCAAGACTTTACTTATGTTTTTGGTCCAACAGTCAATCACTACATCTGACACTTTCAGAAGGTCCAGAGTGAGATATCTCAACAACTGCTGGTCAGATTAGCATGAAATATGTTATTAGGGGATAAATGCTGATGTTTTCGGGAGCTCTTCATCTCATCTGAAGCACCACCACTGGGCCACATTTGAGCAGGAAATATCAAAATCTGAATTTGATCGTCAAGATGTTTACTCAGATTGTTCCTGCTCTCCAGAGAATAAACCTGTTTTCATTTCATTGATCTAATCTAGATCATCAGTATGTTTGCTCCAACACTTACTGTGTGAAAAACCAGTAGTTTTTGTTTTATTTAGGCAGAATTCATCACGTGTATCTCATATATGTTTCTAGTAACGTATAACTAAATGTCCAGACGTCAAAGCGGAAGCTGCTGTTGAAACACTGTATGTTTTAAATGTGCCTTCAGGACGAGCTGACCACTTTCATCGGTCGTGTCCTGGAGGAAGCAAAGCAGAAGTGGGATAAAGGGGAGGAACCGACGAGAGAGGACGGCTGCTTCGACAGTCCTCTGGCCTACGACATCATTCAGGTACCACCAATCAGAGGAATCAGCAGTGACGTGAACGTGAAGGATGCTGCTTCCAGTGAGGAACATATAGAGAATAATCACTTGAATCTGAATCTAAAGACCCACTGAACGCTTGCAACAAGCAGCATTTAGCAGCTACAGAGCAAAATATTTCCTCAGGTGCTGGTGGAGACCAGAAACAGAGCTAAAGGAGGGAGAATATCTGACTTTCATTCAGCAGGTGGAAACAAACATGGATCCAGATGAATGTTAATGTTTCTCTGTAAATAAGCAACTGTTTGCTAACAAGTTCATCATATTAACTTGTGTTGTGCTAACAGTTTGTTTCTGTTGGCCCAAAATGGCCAGAAAACCAGTTAATACATAAATCAAAGCCTCCGTGAAGACGACGTGTTTTCATGGTTTGTTTTCTTCTGACCATAAGCTCAATATAAAAAGCTTTGATCAGAAAGTTGACCAAACTTGATCTTTGAAAAGTTTTGGACAGCGTACAACATCAAGAGTGTGCAACAGTGATCTCTGTGCTGCAATCAGTAAACGATCACATGAAATGTTTTCTCACGTTCATGAAATTAGCCTCTTGTGATCGCTGTGAGAACGTGATGTGAACTTAATATTAACCCGAGTCGTCTCTCATTCAGACCAGGACGAGTTCCAGCACAGCATCTTCCATCCTGTTTCATATATTCATTAAAGTCAGACCGGAGAAGAAGCAAACTGTCTAAACTTTGAGAAAAAGATTAACCAAGCACCAGGGAAGAAGCACTTTTAATAATTTATAGAAAGTCATTCACATTCAGACCGAGGTCTCGGTGTTAAAAGCTGCAGCCTGATAAGTCGAGAGAGGAGCTCAGTTCCTGTTGGTTTCACGACTTTAGATCTTCCATTCACAAGAAGATTATCAGTGAAATGAAAAGGTGTGTAAAATGTTTGTCTCCGTCTTTTTTAAACGCTGTTATTGATCTGTATCCTCCGTCTGTCTTCAGCTTATCAATGGCATGGTGACGTCCGCTGAAACGACAGTGGGAGATCGGCAGAAGGCCCGGAACATAACGTGCAAACTGAAAGATTTGATGCAGAGGTAAGGAGGCTCGTGAGTGTCAGTTTAAAGGCGTTTTGTCTGAACAGCAGCAGCCTTGTGGAGGTAAAAATAATCTGTCTTTATTCAACTGCCGCAGGTTCAGCAGCTTCCAAAGCAACATGGTGAAGCAAAACAAACCCAACAGCAGGCCGTTCATAAAGGCCAATCTGGGCTGCATCGAACAGTTCAGGTACATTTCTGACATTTAAACGCTGGATGAGACAGAAATCTGCCTCAATTCAGATCAGGTTCTGCTTAAAATCACAGCAGAACTTTTCCCTGTGAGCTAACGTCTGATGTCTGTGGTCTGTCTGCAGCGACGTCCTCCATAAGAAGAGTCATCTGTTCCCAGAGGAGGTGCAGAAAGACTGTTTGTTCATTCTGACTGAAATGAAGCAATCCGCCCACACATATTTATTAAAGCCAGTGCACGAGAACCTCAAGGTATGTTCACTGACCTCACACTGTGTCTGCTAACTGCTGTGTGTGTCAAAACATGCTGTGTCTTCTTCCTCTGTGCCATAGAGCTCCATTGTTGTCGAAAAACCATTAAGAGAGAGCTGCACTGGTCGGTCATGACAGTGAATGTGAACACTGTAGTTCAGGTGTTCACACAGAAAAAGAAGAATCTTTTATATGACAACACAGAGATGATGAAGTTCTTCACAATAAAAGCATTAAGCCCTAAAACAGAAGAGAAACAAAATGTCATTTATAAACCAGAAAAAGCATTAACAGCTAAGACAAATGTCAGATAAGAAAGGAGAGGGACATTTTTATATGTACCATACAAACGTTGCTCCTCACAGGTTTGACGCTCAGGACGTTCCTTCCTTCCAGATCAGGATATTTGCAGAAATATGTATTTCATTGCAAATTGTCTGCTGGTGTCGATCAAAGTGTTAACTGTCTAACGTATCGTGTTTGTACCTCACAGCCACATTACCGCAAACTGGGAACCGGCGACTGGCTGAACAAGGACCTGTTTGAGAAGCTGCTGGTCAGCATCGAACAACAGCTGCAGGATCTTCAGGGTTCGATTGAAGCCTGCCACCAGGTAGACCAAGAAAGCATGAAACACTCTGAATTCAGTTAAAGAGAGGAGCTGCTGTCTCTACAGTCTGCACACTGATTTTCAAACTGTAAAGAAATGAATGCAAACCTGTGGCTGCCTGAGAGAGAAAGCATTCAAAACTCTTAAATATGGTTTGTAAAATAGTTATCAATAATGTGAAGTATTTCTAGTTTTATAGTAAATGGACTGAAATATGTCAAATCACCAGTACAGTTTTATAAACGCTTCACTGGTTCATCAAACATGTTGAAAGTTACTACATTTTAAGATGAGGCTGCTTGTTGTTTGACACTGATCCCTGATTTGATGATCGTATTGATTTCAGAAGCTGATTGGCCAGCTGCACCAGGAAGTGACAGCAGAATATGTGAAGCGGCTCCTCAAAGGAAACGTCAAGCTGAAGAACAAGGAGCTGCAGCTGAAGGCCTACACGACCATCAAGGACAACGCTGAGAGTCTGCAGGAGTTGTTCGGCAACATGGTGAGACTCCAGCACAGAATCATAAATCACATCTGAGATTCTAAGGAGCTGAACTGATCACTGATCCAGGAAAATCAGTGTAAAACCCCTCTGGTGTAGATTACCGTCATAGGAAACTTGTAAACTGACTCGATGCCGCTGCTTCACAGGGATCAAAGGAACTCTGGCTGAAGGAAGTCCTGACCATGATTGCAGAAGTGCTGAAACTCCAGGAGCTCCCCGCCATCCAGATGCACATAGCATCACTGGGAGCTTCTTATCCTGACCTCACGTAAGATTTGCACTCTGGATTATGAACATTATTTACTTTTAATACAGACACGTACGGCATACTTCACTCAGATGTGCGCTGGTCTTCCTCAAGTCTGTCGTCTCAAGTGTTACTGACCGAACAAGGACAGAAAGCGTGGTGGTGTGAGTGGTTTGCATAACTTTCGGACGAGTGGAAACATATGACAGAGAGCTGAGGGCCAACAGGAAGTGGAAATATCTTCAGATGTTTCCTGGCAGCAGGCTGAGATTAGGAGCTAAAAGCAGACACGCTGCAGCTGGAGAGCGTGAAGATAACACGAGCGCTGCAGTAAAACAGAGCAGCAGCTCGTTGTTGTGTGTTTGTTGATGGTGATGTTCTCAGTAAACAGTCTGATGTGGTGGACTTGTTTCCAAAGGTTTCCCTCAGCGCTGTAAACCATCTTGTCTTCAGTCCTAGTGTGTTTGTGAGTCAGAGGTTTTACATAAGCCTCACTTGTCCAGAGTTAGATGAGAAGATTGAGAGCATATACAGAAAACAGCTGGAGGCTAGTTTAGCTTAGCATAAAGAATGTAAACAGAGGGAAACAGCTAGCCTGACTCATTCCAAAGGTAACAAAATCAGCCGACCAGCACATCTAAACCTCACTGGTAACCTGTTACATGTCATTTGTTTAATCCATACACAAACATTAATTTAAACATGACAGTTAGTGGGTTGACAGGGAGTTACATGGTGTACTTTAAACAGTGTCTGCATGGGTGTCCACATACTTTTGGCTATATAACGTATATAGAACATCCAGATTGGCGTAGTCCTCTAAATGTGAGTCTTTGAGTTGTAGTTCTTAAATATGACTTTATTACTTCAGATTGTCAAAAGATTAAGATGTTGATTTTTAACCTTTCCCCCTCGTCTTTCACCCACAGTGAGAAACACGTTTCAGCTCTGCTCAAACTCAAGACCGACTTCCCCAAAGCCAACAGGAAGACCGTCAAAGACACCCTGTCAGAGTGTCGGGACAGCGAAAATATCGATGCTCGGCCGTTTTTCTCTACAGTTCACATCAAATGAGCGGCACGCTCCGCTGATGCAGTCAGTTCTCATCATTTCAGTCATTTTAAAGTTAGCTGAAAGTTAGGTTGCACAATGCAGTGTGTTACAGTGTCTGTGTGAGAAAGGCAAAGTTTGGTTCAAATGTTCGTAAATCTGAGGAGAATATTCTCATGTGAGTGTTAGAGCTACTGTCCGAATGTATAATATTCAGCTCACAGTGTTGATGTAAATGTGGTGCTCTCTATGGCAAAAGAATCTGGTTTGGTGAGTGTGTGAGTGTGTGTTTATATGTAAAAAAAAATCAGGACCAGGTTTGTGTTTGTGTCTGATAGTGTATTTTTTTATATTAAATCAGTGTTATAGTTTGTTATTTGAATGCTTACATGTGCAATAAATGGAAAAGTCAAGCTTAAATTTAATAGTTTTACAAGATGTTTCACGTCATCTGATGTGCAGAATTTTGTGAGAGAACGTGTTAAATGTAAGTTAGGTTTTTAAATAAATATGGTGAAACCTCTGTGTGATTTCGTGATTATTTTTTGGAGTTTGCTGCTAATTTACATGAACATACATGAACTCACAGAGCTGCTAGCGTGGCTGCACACCATGCTAGCACCTCTGTGAGGGTGAACGTGAGTACAACAGCGCTCAGGACTACATGTCAGCTGCATGCTAACAATGACGGTCCTAACATGCTGATCTTAAGGAGGTGTAAAATTTACCATTTAAGTTTAGCATGTTAGCATGTTAACCTTTGCTAATTGCTGCTGGAAAGTCCAAGAACGACCAAAGGTATCCACCTGATTGTTCTTAAATTATTTTAGTTGGAAAGTCAGACCGATATTGCCATAGCTAGCTAAGTCACTAGCAGTCCTAAAAACAACAACAAGCCTCTGCAGCAATGTTTTTGAAGGAATCTTGCACGGCAAGGTCAGAGGTCAGGGCTTTAATGAACTAGATTGTGTATGAACACTTAATCGGGGGGGTAGTAAAACACCTGAGCCTTCTGTTCAAACGCTGTTCGGTGACCAACATCACAAGCAGCCTAATCAGGCCTGAACAATTCTGGGAAATCATTGACTCTGTTGAGCGGGAACAGAGGCTGTGCACGCTGAGCCGAGGTGTTTTCCAGTTTACTATTTCTCAGTTTTGTAGTTCCTAAAGGCAGCGGAAGGATATGAGCGTGCAAACGGTTATGTCGGTGTGTAGTTTTGCCTGTTTGTACGTCGCCGCAAGAGGAAGGGACTGCTCAGGAAGACGGGGTCATAGCTACTAGTTCCTCCTGGAAAGCGAGGTGGAGCAAAGGAAGGTAAACTCATTAAAGCCACTGGCGATAAGATGTACTGGGAATAATCAGGCTGACTGATAACTGGAAGCTGGCTGGTGGAAATTCACCATGCTTTCCTGCTGTGAGCCATTAACGTATATTAAAAAGTTTGCTTTATTATCGGTTCTGAAAATGAATGTCAGTCACTCGATCCACCATTTTGTTCCAGACAGAAATATCTCAACAGCTACTGATGGATTAATGAGTACATTCATGCTACCCTCAGGATCTTTTGTAATCCCTTTGGCAACGGTTTCCCAAACGTTAGTATAACACACCAGCATGTTAACTAAGATAGTAAACATGGCCAACATTACTACTTTGGTACATAAAGTATCATGTCCCCATCAGGATGAAAAGAGATAACTTTGGTGATCCTTTAACTCTTAATCTGGTGCCATCGTCAGGTCATCTTCACCAATACTCACTTTCATGATCAAATGGAGCAAATAATAGAATAGAATAGAGCAAAACCAATTTAATTCCCTTCAGACTCAGCTGTGAATTGTAGCAATCATTAGCATGCTAACACACTCTGCTAATATGAAAATCAGCATGTTAGCATGTGAGTGTGTTAGCATGCTGACGTTAGCATGTAGCTCAGGGCACTGCTGTACAAGTCGGCCCACAGCCTCATAGAGCAGCTAGCATGGCTGGAAACCTTTGATGATTTCCAGAATACTGTTTGTGCTGTTTAATGTCTGGTTTTTCCAGTGTGTAAATGCAGTGTTGTGTCGTCTTTTCCTGCGCTAAATGTTCATTTATTTTGCTCTGACTCATTAATGCTACAAGCAGAGCAAGTGCATGTGTAGGTCTGCTTGTGAGTCATCTTTGCAGGTTGTCTACTGTCTGTATGGCCATAATGACTATTTTTTGCTCTTTAGAGGTAAGAATTAATGATCTTGTGACCCCTCACATTCATGTTACAACCCCCTGAGAGGTCCTGTCCCTTGGACTGAGATCCACTGCTCTGGGGTCTGTGTTGTGTCTGAATGAACCAGTCAGTGGTGTCAGTCTCACTGTGGAAAGGTGATGTTAGTCTCCATCTAGTGGTGAGACAGTGACGCACAAACTGACGTTTCATTGAGACATTCTGAATTTTATTGACGACAGAAAAGGGAAATGTACCAATCTAATCTATATGCATCTCAATAAATCAATATCAAGAATACACTATAAAACATTAAGAAAGTACAAAAGCATTAACTGTTACACTGAAGCAGAAGATAAGACTTTGTACTGACATTAAGGAGGGAATGAAAAGTAATAAATTGACACCTCAAACAAGATGTACTGTCTATGGTTTCAGTGGAATTCATCATTAAAAAGTTTAGCAGGTAGAAATCACAGTAAACTGAAAATAAAAGAAAAGGCACTCAGCACAGCTCCAGAAGAACATAAAAACATTCAAGTTCAAACACAATTTGTAGTTCAAGTGTAATTCAGAAATAGCAGAATCTTCACATCTTGTAAAACATTTGTGTGTTCTTATAAATAAATAAATTAAAATGTAATGATAAATAAGAACTTAATGGAAAATTCTAATAATGAAGAAACGGAGCATCTTCATCAGTGCAATTAAATGTCTGCTGAGTGTGACACAAAACAAAAGTCAGAACAAAACAGTGAACTTCTCCCTTTGATTCAGTCTTTAAAGCAGACTAGAGTATTAAAGCATGCATCCATGTCACATTCAGGGGCCACACAAAATGTTTCTGAAGGCCCCCATCGGCCCGCGGGCCGTGCTTTGAGGAACTACGCTTTAAATTGCTTGTGTTTGTCTTTTGATCATCAGAGATTCACAGAAAAAGTTCACCTACCAAACCAAATTTCACTGTTAATGGAGTGCAAACATCCTGAGACATCATGGAAGTTTGCTTCAACCACGATCCCCCGAAATATTTAAAAACATAAACATACACACGTAAACAACCTAACCTACAGAAATGAAGTAGATCTGGTTTTCCACAGAAGTTTCTGTTGGTTTTGAAGCTGAAGTGACAAGTAAAATGGAGTTAAAATGGTTTCTTTGAATAAAAATGAGTCATTTTGACAAACAAGACATTAAAAAAAATCCAGTTAACTTTTCCTGGAATGACAACAGTTTTGTAAGGAAGTTGGTGACACTTGGGCTAACTCAACTAACTTAAGCAGCTCTTGTACACAGATTTATCCCTTTTGCGTCGTAGCTTATAAAAACCTTCTGTAAGGTGTCTGCTCCTCTTTATCTGTAGCTTCAGATCAGATTTGAGTAGTGACGGAGTGGAGTCTGCAGAGCAGCTCAGCCTTCACCAGCAACCAAAACAGGAGAACCAGGATGCAGATCTGGGTCTGGGTTGCAGTCCAGGAAGGGCGTCCAGCACCTCCCTCACCTGGCGTCCAGAGAGACCCTTCCATCGCAGCAGGTCGGGCAGGAGAACCACGTCCACACTGCGTTTGAAGATAGAACACCAGGAAATTAGTTAGCTGCAGTTCCTCTAATGGCCACTAGGTGCTGTCTTTAAGAAACTCCAATATGAAAACAGCTGGAACTTCTGGGTTCTGGTCAAGAAGCAAGAAAACTGCATTTAAAATAATATTGAAATTTGTAAATATGCAAAGAAGTTGAGCCAAACAACATAAAGTCACTCAATAGTTAGTGACTAATCACCTAATCTACGGACAATCTTACTTAAATATCGCTTAAAGACGACTTTAAGATAATACTTAAAGTACCAAAAGTAACAGTACTCCTTCCATGGCCAAAGTGTCCTGAGAGTCGTCGCTGTCCTTGCTAGCTAAAAGATGAAGGTGACAGTCGGGGTAACAATCTGCCTCTTGACCATCTTATCACCTATCAGCTACAGTAACTGACACAGACTTTGGCAATTTGTGGTTATTGGTCAGTTCTTCAGAGGGTCAAAGCAACAGTACGGTGGAAACTGGACCCAGACGTGTTTAAGAAACATCTTTCATCAGGACGATTTACCTCCACGTGAGGCATTCCCTCTGCATGCCGGCCACCGTGAGCTTCACCTCGTCGATGTCTTTGCACTCCAGCAGCTCTGTGATGTTCAGCAGCAGGAGGTTCCACTGTTGGACACCCGGAGCCTGAAACAGCACGACACATACGGGTCAGGACGTTTCCAGTGAGTCAGTGTTATTCATAAGAAATAGGAGCAAACGCTGATCTCACCAGGTTTGAGATGCTGTTGTGAAGCAGCTTCGCGTCTGCAGTGACTGTTTGGCCAACATTAGGACTCCAGCACCTCGTCAGCTTGCTCTGGCTGCTTTGGACAAGATGTTTGAGGTAAATGTGAGCGATGAGCTTATAGGCCTCGTCCATCACCCTCTGAGACACAAAGACAGACAGAGACACAGTGTAGTGTTTGTCAAGAAGAACACACAAAGCAACAGAAATACATTTAGACACAAAGATTTGGTTGAAATGCATTGAAATCAAGAAAAAAAGCTCATGAGGAACTGGGGGACGGTAGTGTCCTCTAATTAAGGACCAATGGCCAATAAGTGTCTTCTGAATGGAAAACTGACACATATCTTGAGACTATAGGAAGCACAATTGGAATTAAGACATTAGACAACCCTAGCCCTAACCCTAACCCCATCGGCCCGCGGGCCGAGCTTTGAGGAACCCAAGACCCAAAATGGCTGCAGCTGCACACGAATCCATCAAAACGACTGCATGAATGTGACCTGCAGTTTCTGTCACCGTGCTTTCTCCCTTTACTGGAGCAAACGTTTAAGCTCGTCTTTTTAACGTACCTTTTGTATGTCCTGACACCACAGCAGCTTGGGGAAACACGTCTGTACTGCGATGATCAAGGAGAAGAACTGCTTGTTCTCCATTTTGAAGTAATTCTTGAGCTGACTCTGTGGGACAGAAACTGATTTAAAAGCCACTGAAAAATCTTATTTTGGCAAACTGCTTTTTGTAAGCTGAAGAAAGAAGCTTCAGGAGAAATCTAAGCATCAACAGCAAACAGAAAGCGGGATGTGAGTGATGAAGCTGAACAGCTACCTGTGCAAGGTCAGCTACGATTTCCATCAGAAGTTTCAAAGTAAAAGCCTCCATGTTTTCAAGCGTGGCCACGGTTTCCTGGAGGAGGGATGTTTTGATGCCTTCACTTCTGGTCTGAACGTGCTGCCTGAGAGAGAGAAGTCATCATCATGTTTTCTTACACTACGTTAAAACTACGTACATCCTGATCCATGTTTTAACTGCATTTCTGTGCTGCATTGCTTTGTTTTTATTCTAAATGTTTGCAAACCAAATACAACAATAACAAGCTCATATTTGGCAAAGAGACAGAAGCTCTGAAATACTCACTTGAGTTCTTTACAGGTGTTTAAAGTCTTGAAGAAGTGTGTTGTGTCTGGTTTGTCCATTTTTGCTTCGTTTTGAAGAATCTCAGTCTGCTCAGCGGCATACCTGCAAACCAAAGAGAAGATGCTAAACAACGCAGCACACTGAGTTTAATTTATGTTCATTCTCAGATCTTTATGATCAAATCTCAGAATTGTGTGTCGATAAATAATTTATTCCTGAGGTAAAACATAGACTCTCACCTCCCCAGAAAGGTCAGCAGCTCTTGGAAACAAACCTCCCGGACATGATCAGACAGATCTGAGCTGATTTTCTGTGCTTCTTTGGGCATGGCATCAATGCACTTAAAAAAAAATTAACAGTATTATTATACCACCAATTAACAGACAGCCAAATGCTGTCAGAAAAGTACCAAGTACCTGAATAGTGTCCACATAAAGTCCAATGTAAGCTTCATCACAATCACTTTTCTGCCTTCTCTCAATCTGCAGGATTTTCTCCAGGAACGCACTGACTTCTTCCTGTGGACAGAAAACACAGAAATACCATTAACAGTAACTCACACTCACATAGTTAAGAAGCAGACTGTGATAATAGGTTTCCTTTCCTCTGTTTCCTTTTTTGGCAGAGGCTGGACGTGGTTCTCCAGGTGGCTGAGAGCTGGCTCTAACACACCTGGGAATCATCACAATCAAGCACAGTATAAAGACCGTGGACTGCAGGAGACTCAGTGCCAGACTGTTTCCACTGCTTAGTGGTAGAGTTGGCTGTTAATCAGTGCTACCTGCTCTGCCACCACACTGCCCTGCCTCAAGCCTCAACCCCTCAACCATCACCACCTTGTTTCACCTGTGCCTCCACCACCATGTGTCCTCAACGCAAGTACTCACACCACCTGAGCTCTGTGCACTCCAGCATATCTCTGAACTGCTCTCCACCTCAGTACCTCGTGCCTCACCTGCTGTTCTCAGGACTTCCCAACTATGAGTTTCCTGTGTACCTGGAGTCTCCACTCACTGTTCATTCAATAAATTCCTACTTTACCCTTGCTACCTGCCGAAACATAACAGAGGATGCCCCTTTCATACCCAATCATGATGCTCTCACCTGTTACCAATCAAGCTGTCAAAGGTTCCAGGTGTGGAACAGGTGTCAGAGTCAGAATAAGCAGATATTTACAAAAATCAATGAAGATGATGAGGTCAAACACTAAATACTTCTTTGTGCAAAACAAACGATTCAGCCTCACATCCGTCCAGTCAGCTCTGATTTATTTGGACCTTCCACTTTCTCTTGCATGTGTTTCCTTATAAGTCATGACAAGATTAACCTTTACTGATCCTCAGAGGAGGAATTCAATAAACATGAAGCAGCCTGAACAACGTATATTAGTATTCCTACCTGCACATTTTGGAGCAGTTTGTCATTGGCTTTTGTGACCCATTCAGTGACCAGCAGGAAGTCGACTTTTTTTATGGGATCCATTTCTTGAAGGTCAGGATGATCCAGCAGCTCCTGACTGGGAAAGTACCACAAATGCCGACATCAGAACTGAGCAGGTTCCACTTCTGTCGCTAATGTTGTACTGCAGAGGTTACGGTTGGGAAATGTAAGAAAAAAGGTGCATCCCAGCCAACTTCTTCAAACATCTGCACCGACAGTGACTTTGCAGCACATTAAGAGCCATTTAGAGTGTTGTTGTATCTTCTAGCTAGCTTAGTGTTGGCACGACCATCCATCAAATACATCAGTGACGCCTTTTAAAGTTTGCACTGTCATGAAATCAAGATAGAAATAAAGCTTGTTAAAGGTCACTTTCAAGGTTCAGATGTTGTCTAGGTGTTTGTTTGGGATATCTCACATAGTAATTTGTTTGTGTGAACATGGAGGTCATGAGATGCACCAAACATGTGACTATGTCCTCTTAGGGGATTGTTGCACATGCAAACATGCTCAATAGAAATGAAGGTAAGTAAAGATACAGCAAGTTGGCTGATCGGTACCTCAGATATGTATGTATGACCCACTTCATCAGCAAAAGGGAGTTCTTGGAGGAGCAGGTGTTCTGGAGTAGATCACTGAGGTGATCAAATGTCTGGCGATGGTAGCAGTCGATCAGACATCCCATCAACCCCATACAGTCCAACAGGGGAGCCAGCTTCACAAGCTCATGGCGTACAG
Source organism: Chaetodon trifasciatus (assembly GCA_037975065.1). Lineage (NCBI taxonomy): Eukaryota > Metazoa > Chordata > Actinopteri > Chaetodontiformes > Chaetodontidae > Chaetodon > Chaetodon trifasciatus. Next base: position 1,681,899 of record JBBMOE010000054.1, on the reverse strand, counting down.
TTTCCTGCACGTTTAACAGGTGCTGCTGAAGGTTCTGGTCCACATCTGCGGGCGCCTTTGGGAAGTGTTGGGACACCGATCTTTGCATGATGCGGACGACACTCAGTCTCACATTCTGCTGTCCTGAAATGGTCTCAGGCCGGATTGAGCAACTAGATCCATCCTCAAAAGCGCTGTCAGGACAGGCCACGCCGAGAAGTTCAGCCAGTTCTTGTAGCGTGATCTCCTCCGAACTCTGCAGAAGCTGATGTTTGTGGGTGTTTAAGGTGTTCTGAGCCGAGGCGGTGTCATGCCCGTCACCTGCGTGGGTGTATCCTATGACAGACGCCATTTTAGAAACGTATTATTGGTTCAGCACTTTGGTCCAGACTGAAACATCTCAATTTCAATATCTACTGGATGGACTGATACAATGTTTTTGTGCAAGCACTCATGGTTCCCATGTGATGAATCCAGTTTTCATGTACAAGGACTTTGTTTTAGTGTTGTAATAACTGCACTGACTTTCCATCTAGCGTGACTATGAGGTCAAAAATCTTAATTTGTTAGGCATTTTTGTTCATGAACAAATATTTACAAAACTCACAACATTCCCATCAGCCTCAGCTTTACTTTGTAGTAATTAGAAAAATGTTAGCATGCTAGCATGCCAAGCTAAGATGGTGAACATTATACTTGCTGAATGTCATTATGTTAGCATTGTCATTGTGAGTATGTTAGCATGCTGCTGTTAGCATTTAGCTTTAAGTGCCACTGTGCAGGCTCACAAGCTGCTAGCATGACTGGAAACTCTTATTTTCGTCATATCGACTTGCTCTAATGCTTATTTTTATACCTACAACAAAGCTCTCTCTCTCTTTTTGTTTCTGTGTTTTTAACCATTTTAGCATGCAAACTAGCTTAGCTTTTAGCTCAAAGTACCTGAGTTTAGCCTCACAGAGCTAACACAACTTTAGACTATCTTTAGTCTTATTCTATCAGTAACAGTAACGCACACACAGGATAAATAAAACGGTTATATTTTTTTTTTACTTTTTGAAATTTTTTTTACAATTTTTTTTGTGCACTCAATTCTACACATTTTATGATTTCTTGTTCAGCGATCGAATTCTAGGCCACCAAGCGTGGTTTGACACTCAGACAAATCAAAGTAGAATAACAGGTTTGTTTCCTGGGGAATGAAATAAAATAGGATCAGAGCCAATGAAAAGTTTACACATACACGTTCCTTCACTGCCAGCTCAAATAAGCACAACAATGTTCACTAAACAACATTCCTCAAGGTGAGTTCATGTTATATCTGTCCAGGTAGTCGGGAATCCCCAGCATGCCGATCTGACGCCGGAGGCCAAGCCCAAGTTTGATCTGGTCCAATTCTTACTTCCTTATATTATTCTAACATTTGTATTTGACCACACAAATCCATAGTGTTTACATGTTATATCTGCTGCAAATCCGTGTCCTTTAAAAAAAAAATCAAATCTTGAAACACACCTGAACACACCTGGCTTTTAGAGAAGTCAATCAGAGCAGACAGAGGTAAACGATTACAGATACTGCAACAGTTTTTGAACGCTGCACATGTTTTTCTGTCTCATCTGTCTTTTGTTAACTCAGTTTTAAGAGGTTATTTACCGTGCGTTTCTAAATCTACACTGAAGATAATGACGGTCTAAATAAAAAGAAGCAAATGAATTAAATAAATAACACATTCTTACCATCTTGTATGTCTTTGTTATCGTCCATCAAAGCACTCCTGCTGTCAGTCCTCCGAGGTTTTCTCCTTCCTCCTAATTTCCACATCTTCCCCATGGCCAGGTTTAAAGTTGCTCTGGTTTAGCACACAGTGATGCCCGTTCCTGCTCAGAGCTGCAGCTCTCTGAGTCGGCGATCCTTTATAAAGGCACATGAAGGGGTTTTCCCAGGACAGCATCGGCAGTGCTGTTTCGTTTTCCTGTGGAAGAGATGGCAGGGAAAGTGAAAACTGTTGCATCATGTTGAGCAGAGCTACTACATAAACCCAAATACAAATACTACAGCTGCTACTTCTACTACTGCTAATAGTAAGAGGAAGAGCAACATTTGTGTTTCTGTCAAGAAATATCGATGTTCAAATTTAATCGTTAGCTCCAGAGCTAATTGTTCAAAGCTAATTGAACCTTTTGGTGAGACTGTTTTATCAAATGATTGATTCAGATCATGTGCACACAAAACCAAGGTTATGGTTAATTTCTTACTTAAAGGAGCACAACACACTGGCAGACAGAAATGTTGTCGTCACTGTCATTAGAGTCGTGTTTTAGAGAGCCCCTTAGATATAATTACTGCGAGTTTAAGAGTCTTTTTATGCTCTGAGTGTATTCTTTTGCATTTGACTCTCACAGTACATTGTGAGCACTGGCAACATGGAGGTGACCTACACTCAATACTGCACTTGAACGCATCCTGTGCTAATGTGCTGCTTTCACTTTGGGATCAACGGCAACGTGATTCATGGTGATGTCAGGAAAAGTGATTGGAGTACAGAAGTTCGCTCTTCATCTTGGAACCAGCAGGTGAACCAAAAAGACCTTCACCCAGAATCCATTTATTAGCTTTTTCCAGCACTTTTTTCCCCCACCTGCTCAGTCAGAGACAAGCTAGTGAACACAATGGAGCCATTAGCTGCTAAAAAGCCAGATATTCTCCTCAGAAGCTGGTGGAGACCAAACCAGAGCTAGAGGGAGGGGGGGGCTAAGTGTGCCCCCTCAGGTGTGACTTAAGTAAATCAGGGAGGTGTCCTTTACCAGCAGGCACATCCTGGTTACTGAGTTTTTAAAAAGGACCACCAGATTTTATCTTATACACACCAAAACAATGCAAAGTTTTGTGTTTTTAATAATTAGATTGTACATACTTAACATAACTTTCTTTGTTTTCTGCAGACCTGAAAGAGGGAAACTCCAGGAGAGTGAGTGAAAGTTATTGGTTACCTGTGCCTGCAGGTATGTGTGTATTATAAACTGTTAAAGGAATGCCATTGGACTGAATCATGAGTGGAAAGCCGTTACTGGGCATACACGTCTCTGCTGGCAAACTGGTATGAAAATGAAAGACATACAAAAGGAATTAGAACACGAGACAGTTTGATTTATTTCTAATATTATCGTTTTTATTTCATTCAACATGAGCCCTTCACCACGACTGAGTAACATTTAGTGTTTAGATCATTTACTTTGCGAACACACTTCAATCATGTGGATCATTTCCTTTAACACGTATAATAGTGATTTTTTTTACAGTGTAAGTAAAACCTGTTTGATGGATTCATCTCAGTGCACAGTTGTATATTAGTGCAGGTGTGTCCGATGCTGAGAATGATAACGAAATTCCCCATTAGAGAATTAAAAGCATCCTGGGAGAGAAAGTCATTAGGAATGTGTCAGGGATATTCCCCACTGCCAGAGCACGGGGATGTCCATTATCCATTACTAACAGAGCTGGATATTCCCCTCAAACCCAACAAAGCCACACAGTAAACATCACATTTTTATAATGTAAGAAGAAACAGATTCAATCTCATTGGCTGAGTTCATCCCCAGCAGATGCCACATATCCGCTGGCTGATGCCTTCAGAGGAGCTGTTAGGTGGTTGCAGGGCTGTTATTTTCATAAGTTTTGAATGTAATGCAAACCAGACCAGAGTCCAGTTTCAAGAGAGCTTTTATCCGAAAATTGCTCCAATGAGGAGCTGAGTCGCGAAGAAATATAAAAATGACAATATGAAAGTACCAAATGTACAATATCAAATCAAACAAGAGAGAAATCACGTGTATAAAAAGAATGAAAAATTAAGATAAAGACATAAATATACAGACATCACAGTATAAAAATCACAATACTGTAGTAGGTACTTAAAAACAGATAAAAACAGAGTTGTGATGTTAAAAAATGACAATAAGAAGACTCAGAGTTTAAAGGCATGTTAGTGTCTCCATGTGTGTCTTTGAGCTAAATGCTAACGGCAGCATGCTAACACGGTCACACTTAACATTTATCAGATAATATTCATTTTATTATATTAGCATGCTAATATTTGCTAATTGCCACAAAGTACAGCCGTGGTCGAATATTTGAGTATTTGAGAAACAGTAAAGTTGACCTGATGATGGCGCTAGAGGGAAACTTTGAAGCGATGAGAACTGGTCCTGTGGAGGCCATGAATGTCTTTAACATGTTTCATGGTAATCCATCCAGACCAGTGCTTATTGAGATACAGCAGTCTGGACTGAAGTGGTGACAGACTGACATCAACATCCTCCACACAGATTTAGACTAAATCTAAATAAATAACGTGGAATTATGCAAAACTGTCTTAATGTTGTAAATACGTCAAAACAGCACAGATTTTAAATATTCATTATTCATTATTTTCCCTCTTCTGTTTCAGCAAATTAGCTGGAGCTCCATGGGAAAGGACACGCCCACTGGCCCTTAAGGTCCTCTTAGATCAGACACCTTTACCTGAGTCACCTGCACTGACCACAGTGTGGACGGATTTGTCTCAAACAGGAGCTTAACTGGCTGCAGCTGCTGCTCGGACAGAGTCGTTGAGCGTCCTCCTAACATGAAAAAACAAGTGACATTTGCAGGAAGTCAGACCGTCCACAGGCTCCATCAGGACGAGGCCTTGCCGAGGTAAAGGCATGATTTCATTTCACTGCATGTCTACAGATAATAATGTGTCCTAATTCGATATTTTGACCCGTGTGTTTGTGCTAATCTGACTGAGACGACGCTTTCATGTTGCTCTGTCTGTTGCAGCGTTACTGGGATGAATGAGTCAAAAATGGGTAAGTTTAAATCCTGCAAAAAGACTGTTTTTATCAGGAATAAATGAGTCAGCAGCAAAGAAAAGTACAAGCAGAAACGTGAGGAAACCCAAATAATGGTCAGCTTTTCATTCAGCGTATTGAATCCGCTGTATTCTCTCTATTCTGGTGTCTTTCTCTGGGTCAGGTTTCAGATGAGCAGCACTGTCTCCTTGTTAAATTAACAAAACATGCCAAGTGTCCTGTCTGCTTTGAAACCTAAGAAGCAGGTTTTCTATCGGGGACACAGCAGCGTGAGCGCATCAATGGAAAAGAGAGGAATCCGACACCTGAACCTGACCCGGGTCACGCCTGATGAGTTTCAGGAAGAAAGCCCTCGTGCTGCTTCTTTGGTTTGACACTTTAAATAAGCCCACATACAAGGCTTCAGTTCAGACTCACGTGTACCAAATTACAGACGACGCTTTGACATCTTTACAGGCCAAACGTCACCTTCAGGGTCACATCTGAGCGTTGGGTATGGAGCTGCCGTACTTCTGGTTTATCAGCATACAAACACTTAATGAGAGCTTGTGAGTCCAAAAAACAGTAAATGAGGAGAGGCCTAAAAACAGCGGGATGGAAACACATTGACTGACCTGCGGAAAGGTCTCAGCGTGCTTCACACTGATGGTCTAACAATGCCACAGTGGAACTCTTCTCTTCCCCAAAAGTCTTGTATTTTTCTTTAATTAACACAAATACTTCTGTCTGGATGAATGCGAGAGTATTCGCTGTGTGCTAATATATATTGTACACGTTAATGTCTCTTGGCCCTGTCGACAGCGTCAGGCTTTGTTTTCCCGCCTTTTTGAGAATGGCAGCTCAGAACCATGTGATCTCATGGGATGGTGTGACACCACTTGTAAGAACATTTCGCGTCGTTTAACGCCACATTTGATGAGTTTGGGACTTCTGTTGTTCGTCGTCATACTGATAACAATCATAAATACGTGATTAAGGAAAAATAAGTTTCAGAAAAGACCATGGTTTGGGTTAAGATAAGAACTTATGGAAGTCAGTTAAATACTTTACTTAAGGACGAAGGTTAAAATAAGACAACGTTGACTTTTGGTTTTCCACAGGACGTGAGCAGCAGTCTTCTGGGTGAAAGCTGTTTGTGTTTGTTTGCCTCACATTTTTTGCTATGACATTTGTGTCTGAAAAGTTAAATGCAGACAGCGTTGAATGACAAAAACACCTTGTGATAACACAGAAAATGACTTAAGACCTTGGCGTGTTATTCATCCACCGCTTGGCTGTGAGAACAGACATAAACACGTCTGCAGTGTTGCATTTGAAGCATACTTAAACCTTCAGTTCCTGATGTCCTGCCTCTCAGCGAACACTCACCGGGACACAAACCTGTCCAAACGTCTGTCTGTGTCCTCTCAGCATCAACAGATTACAGCAGGAAAGTCAACAGACCTCCAGCTGCGAGACGTGAGCCACAACTCCAACACGTGACGACCGTTCAGATCCCCAAAAGCATGACCGCAGCCCCGTTTCTGAAGGTAAAACTGTGAGTTAGTGTGCTCTGTGTTCACATCACCGTCCACTGTGCTGCAGCGTCTGTGACCTCTGACCTCTGTCCTCAGCACGCAGCACTAACACCAGCCCAGAAGGAGTATCTGTACACCATCGCAGCCTCGCACAGCGCCGCGCACGTCCGTCACCTCATCACCCAGCACTACATGAACGTGCTGCACAGGTGTATACGAGCAGGTGAGAAGGAAGGCTCGTCCAAGCCTCGTTTGTCCTGTTTTTGACCAAGCGGAGCCTAATTTTACCATATTCCTCTGATGTTTCTGTGGTTCTGGTTCCTTATTGGCCTGCAGAACATGTATGAAAGCAACTTCTTCTTTGGAAACCTTTATGGTCAGACATGTTCTCCATCAACACCTGCTTGTTTTAACCCTATTTACACGCCTGCTTTCTGTCTCTAAACAGGTTTTAACACTAATTTGATCGTGGCTCTGTTTGTAGGACGCAGCCCCGAAGGAGACGACCCTGCTGGGACTTCTGTCGTCTCACCGAGGACCAATGAGAGCGACAACCAGCGATCAGAAGTTTCCTGTAGGGCGAAACACAAGGAGAAGATAAAGATTAGTGCAAGGAATGCTGGGAAATCCTTTCTTCCAAAAATCCCAAACAGGCAAGCGTGAGACAACAGATATTTATATTAAAAAATGTGATAAAAAGGCACATTTTCAAGGCGATTAGAGGTCAGTTTGGAAGGAGAAATAAATCACTGATAGAAAAACTGTTTCTGTTCATGCAGTCCAAAGGCTGATGGCTAACTCACTGATATCTGACCTTTGATTAACACTGCAGGCTTTCCAACACATCAGCATCAAAACAAAGACAGATGAAGAAACGCACTTCATCACCCTCACTGAGGAGAAGAAGTCCAAGAAGTGAGTCAGCAGATTTTCACAGTGAAGGAAACGTTTCTGTGAACTCTCTGACAGGTTGTATGTAGAGCATCCATGTTCATTTCATCCACTGGTTGAATGTTTTTGTTTTTGTTGCCAGGAGCCAGGATCAGGCTGGAGGAGGAGGAAGAGGAGGAGGAAGGACTGGACGACTCTCTGAGTTCACTCTCTATTGGAGAACCGGATGATGACACTTTGTCAGATTTGTGGCGTTTCTAGGTCATAATCTGAGTCGTCACAATAAGATTTTGTGTAACCTGAGATTTCACAGCTCCAGGTGAGACTGCACACCTCTGAGCTCTGCTCAGGTGAAATACAGAAAACAGATCAAGATCAGCAGCAGCGCAGTCTGCAGAGTCGTCAGTGCAGCAGAGAAAACTCTTTGAAAACTAGAGAATTAGAGTTTGTTTCAGCGATAAATGAGTCAGAGCTCACACACACAGATCTTTATCAGCACCTTCAGGCCAAACTGAAACAAACACACACTGTTTTTACTGCTTTTAAAGCCACAGCTGATTCTATTTCTCCAAAAGTGACTGAACAGTTTAGATTCTTTTAAATCCCTTCGACTGTTTGGTCCATGTGGTAAAATATGCGTAATCCAACCTGAGATTAAGGCGACTTTTCAGACTGAAGGTTCTTCCTCATAATATCTGAGCAGAGTTTCACGTGGGCAAACAGAACAAATCTGGCTTGTTGGAGAAGGTTTGACATTCAGAAAGACAACCAGCATCTGTGTGTTTTTGACATTAAATTCACTTTTTAAGCTGTAGATCTTAAGTTCTCCACGCGTGCTTCATACGCTCTGTGTAAGACGAGGCGCTGCTCATTTACTTCATGTGAATAAAAAACCTCTAAGACCCTCTGGCTGTATTAACGAGCGGACTTGAATAAATCAAAGATGTGTCTCCTGTCCCGTCTCACCTTTCATCTATAGTGCTGTTTTATTAACGTGCATCATTGTGTGGCTGCATTTATTTAATTTCTGCTGCTTTAATGAGTAACACGTCACAGATCTGCTCCTTCACTGATTGTTGGTGACTTCTGTATAATTTTATGCCCCTAAAGAGGTTTTAGACAAAAGCATAATATTCTGATTTTGTCACATTTTGAACACCTGCTAAAATAGATATTCTGGTAGACATTTCCCCACATGAAGGCCTAAATGATGTTTCAAAGAGTTCTCTGTTCTTTTAAACATTTTTCGCTAAAAACAGTCAAATCCAAAAATCTAGACTAAAAAAATGATGTGATCTTCCTTTAAAACTGAAACATCACCAGAAACTAAACTGAAACCGTTTCCTCTGTGACCTCTGTGCTAATTCAGGCTTACAGCACAGCACAGGATTTATTTTACACTCTAAATTCCACCGTGTGGCTGAATGCTCGAGGACGTGTCCATCCAGCTCTCAGTCTGAGGCTTTACTTTCACGGTTTAGGACAAAGCCAAATGTTGACCTTGTGTTAACTTTCATACAAGCCAATGAAACTGAAACTGAAACTGAAACAAGGCCCCTTTTTTACAAGAGAGGAAACCTCAATGCCACAGCTGGCAGTCATGTTTTAGACCGCAGCGTGCTTCCTAACAGCCTCGTGCACAAAGTCTGACTGTCAGGTTCAACATCTGGAGGACAGACTGAGGCCAGCTGAGCGGAGGCTGTGATGGCAGATTGATGCTGATGGTTTTGGAGGGAGATGTTCAGCTGACACATACAGGTGAGGTGTTTAGGCGTCCACATACTTTTGGCCATTTGGTGAAACATTTGGTGAGTCTCACTAATGTTGACAATGAGCTGGGAGAAGTCTGGGAAGTTTGGGATCTAATCCATCCATCCAGTTATTCCAGTGAATAATGTCCAAGTAGAAACATACTGTCTTCACTTAGAGACTGTTTGTCCACAGCAGTTCAGAGGACTGATGGAGCTTCATCACATGGTGCAACGCCGATCACCTGAAGATCAATATCAGCTCAACCAACCAGCTTCTGCTGGACTGCAGTGCTTCAACTACAGATGCTGCAGGAAAGAAGCTAGACTGTAAAACATGGACACACATGTTCAACCCGACACAGAAGACCTGAACAATCAGCAGTCTGAAGGTGATTAGAGTCACCAAATAACCAACCAACCAGAAAACATACATTATGGAGTCGCAGTGAAGCTGAGCTTTGACCACCAAATCCTGATGATTTCATCGTTGAGTCCAAGTTTGAGCCAAAAGTGAAGAAATTCCCTCCTGAGATGTCTCATGCGTTCATGAGAACAGGACAGACAGATGTATGAATACATTCACGCTGTGCTTCATCAGCAGTTTGCAGCATCAAATAAACACAAGTGTGATTATTTCCAATAACATTTACGACAAAAACAACTGATGAAGTGAAATTAGATCTTTATTGTGGGGAAGAAATGAATGAAAAAAGGCCGACTACCTGAAGCTAAAGGCCTGTTGTTACATGTACAGGACATGACGAGGGCGAAAACAACAAAAAAAAAAAGAAAAAGGAAAAGAAAATGGCACCAAATAATTCTGTTGATAACAAACACATGTGACATTATTGCATTCTCTACAGTTACCAACTGACAGCTTGGATACAAGCAAATGCTGATGACATATAAACAATATAATACATTGATCTTTTAGAGTTACGTTACTGAACAGTTTGTTACAGCATTAACGTCGTGGTGACTGCAGGGGGGCTGCTGCCCCCTGGTGGAAAGGAATGAAACGATACACTGAGCCACGTTAACCCAACTCCTCCTCCTCCTCCTCCTCCTCCTCTTCCTCCTCCTGCCGCCCTTTAAGATTTCTTGTACTCGATTCTCTCTACCTTGACGTCGTCGCCGATCAGCTGATAAACGTACGTCACCACCGTAGACGCCTGGATGTCCATTAATACAAAAGAGGGGATGATGTTGCTGTAAGGAGAGAAGACAGATGTGTTTTAGGTCGAGGCTCCTCCTCCACTGCGGGCTGCCTGTAATCACACTCAGTCTGGTTCTACGATTACACCTGTTCACCTGCACACCTGTACTGTACGTCGCACCGCAGACGATCGCAGAGTAAAAAACATCCTCAGCAACGTCGCTTTCCAGAAACTCTGCCGGACAGAAAGCTCCGAAAACGCTGCAGCTGAGTTTGTGAAATGTCACTTCTCAACGCGACGAGCAGCATTAATGAAAAATCCATCATGTCCACCGTGTTTGGCTTTGAGGCAGAATGTCACAACCTCAGCACATGAACCCTGAACCACTTGTACAGATGTGAGAGAGGAAGCATGTTTTTGTTGTAAACTGCATAAAAACGACTCTTTGTGGTCAAAGTAAGATCTTATTTGTCGACATCTTGTCCAGAAACAGTTGGAAGCTGTCAGTTTGGCCATGTTTTACGCTGTTTTATGGTTGATTTTGTTGCTAAGCTAACGTGGCTGCTCCCACAGACTGGGACTGATGTTGGACTAATTCTGTAACACTGAGAAACTGCGAGAACGCTCAGCCTCACTGGACACCAACTAAATAATGAGAGTAGCATGTTTGAGGCCGGTGTGTGTTCATACCGCAGCGCTAGCTCAGCTAACGTTAGCACTGCTGACGTACGAAGTCTGTTCTGCTCTTGGATCCTCGCTGGTGTGTGTGTGTGTGTGTGTGTGTGTGTGTGTGTGTGTGTGTGTGTGTGTGTGTGTGTGTGTTTGTGTGTGTTGTGCCACATGTTTGCCAACGTTAGGCTGCCAAGTTATAAGTTATGATGAATTATGTCTGATGCTGACTGGACATTTCGTCCGGATTGAGGATGTTGAGGTTTCTAATACAAATAATCACAGTTTCCTGCTTCTAATTAACTTTGCTCACATGACAAGAAATCTGATGTTTTATTATCACTGCGAAACGCTACAAAACTGAATGAAGCCTTTGTGGGTGCATCGGTGCTCCTCTACCTTTCCAGTGCGCTGTAGGCTCCCGTGGCCGAGCCAGGGTTGATGTAGAACTTGTTTTCGTTCTCGAACGCCTCGAACTTGTGTGTGTGCCCAGAGATGAGGATGTCGACATCCAGCTGCCTCTGGAGCAGCGCCAGACTGGCCATGTCGCCCCACGGGATCACCTGGTGACCGTGGATGAGACCGATCTTGAACTGGCCCACCGTCACCACCTTCTGCTCCGGGTAGTTCAGGTTCTGAGAGGAAAGGTGAGAAAAGAAACAGCCGCGAGGTTTATGCACTGTTTTCATTTGAAAGAGCCTTTCTTGTACTAATACTCTTTTTCTTGGTGATCAGCCACTGAAATCTGCCACGCACACAGGTTTACACAGGCACGACACATGAGCTGCAGGATCACTTCTTCAATGTGGATGTTTCTATAAACTGAGAAATAGGAAATTAAAGCTCAAAGAGGCGAGCAATTAGAATTCATTACACCGCAATTAATCTTCAGCACTGGCACGAGACCAGTTTCCATCTTTCTTTCTGTAAATATTCAGCCACATAAATTAGATTAGTTAGTTCAAAAACTCTTACTTCAAACTGTAAAATAAAATCTCTGCTGCTCTCTGAAGCACAGCGTTTTGCCTCCAACACATTGTTAAATACTTAACAAGAAGCTGAAACCTCTGTTTAGCACCCACACTGACAGCTCTATTAAATCCACTGAATTAATTAATGTTGTGGGGTGTAATAAACACAGATTCACTCTAGATCCTTTAACTGTTGTCTACAAACACACACGGACCTCGTCGAAGTCTCCTCGGACTATGTGGACGTCTCCGGCGAGGGTCTTCAGGTAGTCATAGCTCTCCTTGGTGCAGAGGTTGCCTGTGCAGAGAATGTGCTGGATCTTCCCCGGGACCAACAGCTTCTTGAACTTGGCTGGCAGGGTGTTGCACCGGTGGGGGATGTGCAGGTCACCTAACACCAGGACCAACTGACAGCATCACAAACACACAGACCAGTTAGTCGAGCAGCGACGAGCCTCGGGGGGAGCTCGGGCTGTGCGACGCAGCTGAAGGATGACGGGATGTGGGCCGAGGACGGAGCTCAGCTGGACGCCACAGATCAGCCACACAGACTCCACCAGAGCCGCTTTACTCCTCACTTAGTTATTACTAAACTGTCTTGTAACAAAAAAACATCAAATTTTATGTTACTGCCCTCCAGCAATAACCTACTCCAGATTCATTCAGTACAGTAGATAAATAGGCTTAACCCATGAAGCTCAAACTTGTCAACAAGCAAAGTTTATGAGTAACAAGCTGAGTTATTAAGTGTCTGAATTCAAACTGGGATGTGAACATTACCTCTTACACGACCTAAAAAAGCAGCCAATGGAGGAAAAATACGGATTGAATGAGCACAGCTGGATTTCAGACACTTAGCAACAGATGAAGAATATAAGAGCAGGAAAATCATGTTTTCACACAACACAATGAGTCAACAGAACACCAACAAACTGAAGGCTTGAACCCATAAACAACCTTAGACGTCCTTTGGCCAGCAGAGCGACGCTGTGGGTGTTAAATGTGGGAGGATTTTACAAGTTTGGTGAGAGACAAACCAACATTTCAAGGTTCTGTCCTGCACCGGATTTCAGGTGAGCTGATCAAACACCAGGTGAACTCTGACACAAACCAGGAAACGTGACCGACGAACAGAAGCTCAATGTGTGAAATTACAGGAATATTATTTGTCACTTCTTACAGATGAACTGTCAAAGCATTGCAAGCTTTTTAATTAGAGTGACTAAACAGTAACTGCATTTGTCCAATCAGGATAACTTATTATTTCTGAGGTGGAAAGCTTCGGTTCATAACGTCTTCCTGTTTTGAAAAAGATGAATCACTCGTAAAGATTCTCAAAAATGAATCACGTTAATTTGAGAAACGTTCCTCCACGTCTGCCTGAGTTGTTTCAGAAGTCTGTACCGGGTTTGAAATCTAATATGAGAGCTTTAGGTTTCCGTTTCTGACTAATTTCTGGAGTATTCTGAGTAGATAAGCAATTTATTGCCGAGAGCAGGTGGAATTAAAGCATGGCAGCCTGCCGGGCGCCACATCACGACACTGCAGACCTCCACAGCTGTGCAATCCCCGTCCCGTGTTAGTGTGGCGGGCAGAAGAGCGAGCAGAAAACAGGGATCCAACACAGAGCGAGGGCACTTACCCGGTGACCAGCCTGGTTGATTGGAGACAGGCAAGGAGGGGTGGGAGGCGGGGAGGGGGTGAGACAGGGAGAAAGGCAGGATGTGCATGGAGAGAACGATAGGAGGCATGATCAAAGATAAAAAAAAAATAAAATAAAAAAAAAAAAAGACAAGACAGAATTGGGACAAAGGAAAACTGAAATTAGAAATTAAAAAGTGAATGGATTGAGTAGACAGATATTAATCATTGTAAAACAAATAAGAAAGAGCTTAACAACAAAATGGCTGAATCAACTGTTAATGGTTAATGGTTAGTGGTGATGATAAAGCAAATATACAGTTACGCCTGACTGAGTGGGAGCAAATGCAAAATCATGTGCTGACTGGAAATCAGTTAGAATCAATCAACAGCTTAGATTTTAACAGCATCTAAACGTGCTGTTTGCAGAAATATCTTCAAATTATCGTCCAACTCATTAGAATTCCCGACAGGAACGACAATGAATGAATTAATGCATAACGTGAAGCTGCAGTCCTAATGCGCAGGTTTGTCTACCAGTCATCTTACTTCTGAAATCATTGAACGTTATAACTGGGGTTGATAAATGAGTGATAAACATTAATATTGCTGCACAGGAAAAGTGGCTCATATGAAGTAGCTGTTAGCCTGTTAGCCCTGCTAGCTAACTGGTTGGCAACCAAGAAAAAGTAAAAAATGTCGTAATATCAATTAAACAGACAACAAGAATGTTTGCAGAACAAACATGACAAACCGAAAGGCCAGCGTGCAAATGAAAAGAGAGACTTCAGGGGTGCTTGCGGCTTGTTCAACTGAATTTTGGGGGCTAAACTGTTCAGCTGTCATGTGATCGCTGATCCAACTCGGAATGAAGCTTCACTGAAAACCCCAAAACTGAGACTGTGTGGACGCGCTGAAACCATCATGTCGCTCTCCTTAGGTCGACAACTAATCTAAGACAACATCATGGAAGCAAAGTGCTCGGACCGCGGGCTGTAAATGCTGGAAATCGTGGCCTTTTCGCCATTTCATACTCACCATCTTCTATTTTGCTGTTTCTGCTAATCAACTTGAGGAAGCGCCTACGCACGTACGGCGTCAAGCCGTCAGCCAATGAGAAAGGGCAATATTAGCGTACAGCGTCAAACAAGATATAATACTTCCCTTTGTCCTTTCAAAATAAACCAATGAAATGTAACGTCTATGGCAATTGTGGAAAATTCCATGAACAGCTATAACCTGCTCTGAAAATAGATTACATGGTTAATATTATTTATTATTGTAAAAAGCCTTGCAAATGGGCTACATGAAACTTCCATATTTGATATCTTAAAGGACTTCTGCATCACGTAAACAAGTACGACGCGAACGGACGTTCAGTTGAAAATTATACTGCCACCGGAAATTACTAAATTTGTTGTGTTTGTTAACTTGACAGTGGTCGGTAAAAGCGACGTGAGTAGCAGTATTTCGCAGAACATTCGAGAGGTAAGGTGCGAAATAATTTGATCACGTTTTCCGAGGCTCATCCTGACGTAGATTTCACACTGATGGTCGTATTTCCACATAGAAATTTTAGCTAGCTAGACAGCGTTAAGAATACGACTTAATCATAATATCTTCACCCGACCGCGTCGACAGCACTTGGCTAGTGACTGTGTTAGCTGCGGGACGTCAGTTGGCTTCGCTTTAGCATCTGGCTCCGACTATTTCCTGGAGTTCTAACGTTACGAGCGACTGCTTTTATAACATATTTTCGGCGCACCTGTACTTAGACGTAGAATTTAATCATATCACTTCGAGGATAACCGTATTTTTATGAACGCGTAACGTTATTCGAGATAATATGGGGAAATCTGGTGATGAAACACGTGTAATGTTAACTTTAGCTAGTTTGCTGGCTGTCGTCAACATGCTAACGGTGTTATATAACGTTAAAAGCGCTTGGCATAACGGAACGTTTGAGAACTGAACTGGCCTTGTTTAGCGTTAGCTCTCACAACCGTTATATTGTACGTGACGTTTGAGCCGCCCACCCAGCGAACGACAACGGCTGTCACACCTGATGATGCTAACGTTAGCGTTTTAGTCCGCAGTTTGTATGAATAACAATAACGTCGCACTTCTTGTCCTAAAGGTCCCCAAACTCCGAGGACGTTCCAGATAACCCACCTCTTTCTCTGAGCCTGACACCTGCACTGTTTGGACGCTTTAGGGTGTTTAACTGTGCATCTTTGAGAGCCAAAAAATCATTACGGACCCTGCTGCAATCAATACAACACCAGCACCAGCTATCGACCACCGTTCACTGCGGCTCTTGGACGATCAGCGTTGTGTTTATGTCTTTGTTTTGCGAAAACGGTAAGTTGTGGGAACAATTTGTTACATATTCTAAATGTTAGCAAGATATACGATGTGTGGTTATGTTTTTCCAAAACGAGTAAGGCGACAGTAGGCGTTTTTTAGAAAAATTACACGTTTTCTGTGCCTCGATATCAAAATGGCGTCTCCCAGTCGCCTCACTCGTGTGCAGTGGCTGTATGACGCACTCTGCACCAAGCTGTCAGCTAGGCTAGCTAGCCTCCCTCTGAAATAGACTCGACCTCTGCCCTTCTGAGGCACCTCAGCTGTGGACATTGCCAAACCAGCAGTGAGTCATTTAATAACGTCGAATCACACTGGCGTAGCTGAGGAAATGAGAACTAACGCAGATCGGGTCGTCGGTATTAACGGCATCAGCGGGGGGAGAGTTTGCTTGGCAGCTGCTAGGCCTCCTGTTTTTGACCTATTAACAAGAGAAGGCCTTATGTGACTAAAGCCAGAGGCCCTCACGTAAAACAAAAGGCTTTCACAAAGCAATTTTTCTCTTTATATGGCCACAAAAGCATCCAGTTTAGTGGCTGACTTTTATTATTATTCTGTGGCTAATCTATCGCGTTTGCTCACTGTTGCATCACATGATTTTGCTGGTTTTGGTTTTGCCTGCAGTATTTTGTCGCTTTAATACTTCCTTTTTATATTTGTAATCTGTCTGGCAATGCAGGTATTTATGCTTAAACTTGTTTAAGTTGAGAAATCTCTGTATAAGGGACTCTGCAGTGTCCCTGGGCTGTCCCTCAGGCTCTGAGGTTTGGCATAACATCTGTCATAACTCAGTCTGCTCTGGTTAAACAGTGACAGCCATGCGAGAAGAATCGTGCACCACAGGAGTCAGTTTTATTATGTTCATTTGACTTGTGGGCTATCAAGAGTTCATAACCACGTTTAATTACAAAATCGATTATATAATCAGGCCTGCAACTACCACTTATTTTCATTTTAATAAATCTGCCCATTTCCTCAATTTGTTTTGTCTGACCAGCAATCTAAAACCCCAAATACTGAGTTTGCTCTCATGCAGAACTAAGACAGCCAGCAAATATTTGGATTTAAAACCAGATTAGAGATATTTTTTCCTGTAAAAGGAAAAATTGATAACAACAATAATAAATTAATGATCAAAAACCAGTAAATATATGTGATAGTTTTCCCTGAATACTGTTAGTACCAAACCGTACAACTCAACCGCATATCTACACACACGTTACTGAGAAAACACCACTACCTGCCTGAACTCTATTCAGTGAAGTTGGCTGGAACACATGAAGTTACTGTTATTCATTTGAAATTAAATATTGATGGTTTTTGTCCCTCTCCTCTTTCAGAGCTGTTGCGCAGCCGTTGGAACCTGTGTGGTGGAAATCTAGCCTTCAAGCAAGGAGCTTGCGGCCACAGCGGCACAGCGTTTTTCATGTCAGAGACCGAGCGCGCTTGCAGTCGTTTATGTCATCCCCTCTTTTCCAGACAGAAGATCCCGAAAAATCCCCAACCAAGATCCTTTTATCTTACTGATAGTGCTAACATCCAGCCAAAATGTCTGTCAACGTCAACCGCAGCGTGTCAGACCAGTTCTATCGCTACAAGATGCCCCGTCTGATTGCCAAGGTAAGAGCTCGCTGCCACGGGTTCTTTAGTCTGAAATGACAGCTTCATCATGTTGACTTTAATGCAGCAAAGTTGCCTGAGAAATAACCCTGTCCCACACTTTGGTTTGGTGTTGATGGTCTCCTCTGTGCGTCTCTTTATCTCATCCAGGTGGAAGGCAAAGGGAATGGAATCAAGACGGTCATTGTCAACATGGTTGATGTTGCAAAGGCACTGAACAGGCCTCCAACATGTAAGTAACACCATGTGTAGCATCATCCTGTTCGTCCTCTTTCCACCGCTTGGCTGCTCTAAACCACGATCTGTGGAAAAGAGATCGACCAAGCAGCAGAATTATTTTGAAACTTATATCTGTCTTTTAACGGCTTTCATGCTGTGTTTCTCTTTGGAAGCTTTCTCCTTTGTCACATTTTAATTTACTGTTAAACTAACAGTGTGAAGGGATTATGTAAAGCTGCTTTAATAGAAGTCAAACAAACTAAACTACAAAACCAGTTTCCTCCTGCTCGTCTCTCTGACAAACTGTTCAAGCTAAAGTAACCACGTGACGGTTCAGACATGAGGAAATGTCATTTTGAATGATTCAGATTCAGATTACTTTATTGATGCGTGACGTCTTTAATTGTTCATGTCTGTGGTTGAGACAGGATGTTGATCTTTACAAATTCCAGATAATCCAATATGAACACAGCACAGTTAACTGAGTCCATACTGTGTGTCAGCAATGAGAGACAGGATTTTTGGACACAAATGACCAAAATTCAACTGCTTTACTGAGACAACCACTCAAGTCACTTTAATATTTTCTTTTTAGGTTCGGGTTTTTATGGCAGACAGTTAAAGGCAGGATACTTTTCATGAATCAGAGATTTTTACGGGCTGGGATCAAATAAAAGCAAATGAAAAGGCAAAATCTTCCTGAATTTCATAAAACCTTTTTGATGACAGAAGTTTCAGATGGGACTGATCTCTCATTTCATTGTGACATCTGGTGTCTTTTCTCATCTCTTCTGCAGACCCGACCAAGTTTTTTGGTTGTGAACTCGGTGCTCAGACCCAGTTTGATACCAAAAACGACCGTTACATCGTCAACGGATCCCATGAGGCGAACAAGCTGCAGGACATGCTTGATGGGTTTATCAGAAAATTTGTGCTGTGTCCCGAGTGTGACAACCCTGAAACTGATCTGGTAAATATTTCCCAGCATCTGTAACATATGTCCTGTGAAGATTAAGAAGCGAATATGACAGATCTCCTAAGGTGTAGATGTGATGAGGTTTGTGTTTGTCTCTTGCAGCATGTCAATCCCAAGAAACAAACCATTGGTAATTCCTGTAAGGCCTGTGGATACCGTGGCATGCTAGACACCAGACACAAACTCTGCACGTTCATCCTCAAAAACCCGCCAGGTGAGATTTAGCTCTTTCTGCCAGGCACAATGTGACACAACACAAGCACAGTGGAGGTCCAGGTCCTCTGGGGCTGAGCATAATGGGAACTTCTGCTTCTCCGATAACAGAGAGCACTGATAGTGGATCCGCATCTGTAAAGAAAGAGAAGGAGAAGAAGAACCGCAAGAAGGACAAGGAGAACGGCTCTGGCAGCGGAGAGGCCGGAAACCAAGACAACTTCGATGCTCCTGAGGCTGTGGTGGGTCTCCTCCCTTCATCAGGTGTCCTGCTAGTCTTTCTGACCAAACAGGCTCCAGGATCAGGCCACTGGAGTCTCTTTACTGCTGTGACTGTCAGACGGTTGTATAAACAGATGTGGGAGTTTCTCAACAGCAAACACTCGACCTGATAACAGCAGGACACGTACTGTGTTTGCTTTCTGCTGGAGGTTGAAGAAAATGTTTCCCCGTCTTGTGGTCGCTGAGGTTAAAGCCCCTGTGAGCAGCTGACTGTGTTAATCTCTCCTGATCACGCCGCCCAGCGCTGCGTTTGATTCTTCTTCATCTGTGTCCATGTTAAGCTTCAGCAGCGTTTTCCTCTGCAGACTTTTTCAGTTGCATAAAACGATTAGGTCGTTAACCCCTGAGTCGTTCTCGGTTTGCTTTGCCCAAAGCCTTTGAACAACAGGATTAGTCTGCATGAATAAACGCTTCCTTTCTTTTCCCAGATGTTCCCCAAATCAGCTGTTTGTATTTACTGTCTGAAAGAACCTGCAGTGAAAACTTTAGGAACAGTTCTCACCACCTCCACCCTTTCTTTCCGTCTGTCCTCCCTGCGTCTGGTCGTCAGGATGGAGATGACGACGATGAGGACTGGGCAGAGGAGACCACAGAGGAGGCGCAGAGGCGGCGAATGGAGGAGATCAGCGACCACGCCAAGAACCTCACGCTCAGCGAAGACCTGGAGAAACCCCTGGAGGAGAGAGTCAACCTGTTCTACAACTTTGTGAAGGTGAGTTTCCCCCGACTGGATTCAGTGTTAGACTTTACTCACAACATCCAGGCTGTACCTCCTCTCATGTCTGCTAATGTTAGTTTAATGTTTTAGTTCATCTCAGACTTCTGGAACGAGTTCTCATCATCTGTTATCATTGAGTTACTCTTTCAATCAGTCAGTGAAATGATAACAGATGACAGATGTCCCTGATAAGAGTCAGAGGAGGGAAGAGTATTTAAAGTGTTTATGAGCTGAAATGGATTTATTGAACGTGAGTGAAGCAGTAACCAGCAAACGTTTGATAACGTAAAGTGAACCACAGCACTGTTTGACACGATCAGTGAGAAAGGAAGGAAAGTGTGGAAGTATGGAGCTTCATGATGGCTTCATGTGACCTGCGAGCTTCTCACATCGTCACTGACAGAAGAACTCCCAGAATACACCTGGTCTTCAGCCTCACTCTTTTCCTCTTCCAGCAAAAGAAGGAGAGCGGAACCATCGACGGAGCCGATAAGGAGATCTTGGCGGAGGCGGAGCGTCTGGATGTGAAGGCCATGGGCCCCCTCATCCTCAGCGAGCTGCTGTTCAACGAGAACATCCGCGACCAGATCAAGAAGTACAAGCGCCACTTCCTGCGAGTAAGCTGACTGCGTCATGGGTCTGTTTTTGGCCCAGATGTGATTTAAACGCTCTCACCTGAGCTGAGCTGACAGTACTGTCGCTCTTTTTGGGCTTCGTTGTCGTCTCTTGACTGTTTTCTGGCTAAATTTCCCTTCAGTTCTGCCACAACAACAAGAAGGCCCAGAAGTATCTGTTGGGAGGTTTCGAGTGCGTCGTGAAGCTGCATCAGGTCCAGCTGCTCTCCCGCGTTCCCATCATCCTCAAAGACCTGTACGACGCAGACCTGCTGGAGGAGGACGTCATATTCGCCTGGGCGGAGAAGGTGGGGGCGTGAGAAGCTTTGCCTCACACACGAGGGTCACTCAGAGGTCAAAGGGCCGAGCTTTGAAATGAGAGGATGAAAAGTGTGTTTGTAGCATCCTTCCCTCATGAGCTACCTACAGGCTTTAAAAAGCATCAGTTTAATTTAATGATCATCACATTTAAGGCTTCTGAGTGTTAAACTCCTCGTATGTGTTTCATCTTTAACGTCACTAAACGTGAGCCAGTTCTGCTCATTAAAGCTGAAATTCATCTTCTAACAGACGTCTGTGGAGAAAATATCAAATCTTGGCGCTGGCTTCCAAAAGCCATCTTTAGATGAATGTCTGAGTTCATCGTGCTGATTCTGCTCCTGAACTTTACTGGGATTCAGACGTTAAACTGCCTTTAATAACCGTGCTGCTCGCTGTCACAGTGTGATGTAATTTCCTGTACGGCGACGCGCAGCGAACAGTTAATTTCACTTGGAGCGCCGCCTGTAATTAGTAAGTGAAGCTGCTGACAGGAGGTGTGAGAAACGCAGGAGGTGCAGTGACTCTGTAAGGCACCTCCACTAATCACGTGGATTAAGTGTGTCGCCAGCCGCGGCGCCGCGTTTCATCGGAGCTGTGAACAAACCCGACTTTGTTTTTGTCCGCCAGGTTTCTAAGAAGTACGTCTCTAAGGAACTTGCCAAAGAGATCCACGCCAAGGCTGCTCCTTTTGTCAAATGGCTGAAAGAGGCGGAGGAGGAGAGCGAGGGCAGCGAGGAAGAGGAGCTGGAGGAAGACGAGAACGTGGAGGTAACGGACAGTCGGACATCTTTGTTTTCTCTCGTCTGTCTGACCGACATTAAACACAACTTTAAAAACAGATGGCTGAAGCTTTTGAGCCTGAACGCTGAACGAGACGTTCAGGTGAATTCAGCTCAAACATGCAGCTCAGCTGAAGTCACAGTTCAGAGCGTCTGCAGAGTTTGACGCTTCATAAAAACCAACGCATTTCAGCTTTATTCTGAACACCTTCAGTACAATCTAGAGCAGCAGGAGATTCTGTGGGCAGCTTTAAAAAACAAACAATATTTGTATATTTATCAATCTTCTTTTCCAACGAGGGAGAAAACGTTGCATGTTAATGAATTTTTAAAAAAGAAAAAGCTCATCATGCATAATGAAGCAGCCACAGCAGAGTTTTAAGTCTTGTCTGCGGGGATCTTTAAAGACCAGAGCTGGGCGGCTCTGTTTGTTCTGCCGGCTGAAACGTGAAGCACTGAAAGTTGGTGCTGAGTGTCTGATGAGTCACTCGTCTCCTCTTCGTCCTCCCATCAATCACTGGGTTTTTCGGTGCGGCTGCTTTGGTTTACACGTTTTATGTTGAATCGTGAGGAGCGTTTTGTAGGAAAACACACTCGATGTGAGTCCGTCGTACCTGAGCTCGAGTCCCGGCCGACGGTGTAAATCTGTCCTCTGTCCTCTGTCCTCAGGTGGTTTACTCGTCCTCCGCCCGCGAGCTCAAGATGGAGACTGTGAAACCAGACACGCCTGAGAAAGAGGAGGACGACATCGACATCGATGCCATCTGAGAGACTGATGATGATGATGATGATGATGATGATGATGATGATGCTTTTCTTGTGTTGTGGCTTCGACTCACGACCCAAATGGCCGGCCTCTCCCTCCTTTACTCACCCCCCCCTCGCCCCCCTCCCCCCTCGCTTGTGGCATGACTTAACGTAGCGCTTTACTTGCTGCACACTAACTGTCGTTTTCAGATGTATTCAGTTGATGAAATGAAGTCGCTTTGGGGATTTTAATCACGGGTGTTTGGGCATCATTTTGACTGCACTTTTTTTTTTTCCTTTTCTCTTTTTTTTCCTGTATTTTTCCAGTCAATAAAGAACGAATGTTTTGCTATCCACCACACTCGATGGTTCATGTGATGACGCGTGAAGAGACGAGCGTCGGCCTGCAGCCTCGTCTGGTTCGTCTCTGAGACTCCAAATCAGAGCTGAAATAATAACTTGACGCTCTGCTTCCAGCTTCTAAAGTCTCTACGTTTGACACTTTTCTTTCTCTCCTCTCGTGCTAACGGGAGCAGATCTGGACTTAAATGTCAGATTGGTTCAAAAATCACAGGCTGAGAGGTTTGACGTCCACCTGCTTCAGTTTCTGTGCAGCTCAGTAAAAACAGCTGGACATTCAGGATTTTAACTTCTTACAGTTCACATCAAAAAGTGTCAGATGGTGAAGGAACAGGAAACAGTTGAGACAGAAAAGGAAACAAACAGACGTGACAGAATATTAGCGGTCGTGTGAGATGAAACTGGGATTTTGAGAAATGTGAATGTGGATTTTAATCTTTTTGGCTTGTGTGGAAACAAACAGACTTTAGAAATTGTAAAAGTGTCTGTTGGTTAAAATGTGAGCGTGCTGCTAACGGAAGCAGGGCTGAGGCGTTCAGGTCCTCAAAGTAAGTAAAAGTACTAATACCACATTAAAAATACTCTTGTGAGTAAAAGTCCTGCATAGAAAACATGAAGTGATAGTTTAGTTTTATATCATTTGATTATTAAAAAAAGCAGGATTTGACTGAGTTGGTTGACTTGGAGCTCATTTTGACCGAAACTGATGATTTTTTTTTTCAATCTGGATGAATCTGCTGATCATTTCCTCGATTGATCGATCGCTTTGGAAACTTTGTGAAAACAGTGAGAAATGTGGTCACGATGAGCCCAAAGTGATGCCTTCACCATGTTTGTTTGGTCCAAAGCTCAACGTTATTACAAATATGTTCAAGTCATTCAGAGGAAAAGCAGCAAATTTAAACTTTTCAGGTGTTTTTACATGAAAATGACTCAAAGTAGTTTTCTGCTAATTGAGTAATGAGCTAATCTATTAATCATTTCAGCTGTGCCTCTACAATGTGTTTGGTATTTTCATTTATAACAACAGATTTTAAAAGCTCTTTGTGTTTTGAGAGCAAAAAACTTTCTTTTATAAAGTAACAGTCTAACTAAAGCTGCCTGGTGAGTGCAGTAAAAAGCAGAAAATCCTACAGTACAAATACTTACAAGCACCTACAACTTGTATTTGTGAAAGTATCCTTACTTACATCCTACCACCGTGTTGAAGTAACTACTGACATGCACGAGTCACATTTTAAAAACGTAATAAAAAATAATTATACATATTTATCTTAATATTCTAATTTGTGGAAGTATAAATGTACACACGCAGTTTTCTTCTGGAGCGAAGTGAATTCCCACCGAGACGTTTCCTCCTGACCAATGACGCTCCTCTCGGGACTCTCTGGACCAATGAGATAAGGTCAGCCGGTTTGCTCACTTCCGCCACCCGTTCAGCTGGACACACTGATGCTGCGTTCCCGTGCTGTCGGAAATGTAACACTTCCCTTTGGACACAACAAACCTGACAGTAGGTGTTGTGCTTATTTGGAGCGGCAGTCGAATCTCAGCTCATGTGGCAGTTTC
This sequence comes from Chaetodon trifasciatus, assembly GCA_037975065.1. Taxonomy (NCBI): domain Eukaryota; kingdom Metazoa; phylum Chordata; class Actinopteri; order Chaetodontiformes; family Chaetodontidae; genus Chaetodon; species Chaetodon trifasciatus. Next base: position 1,657,685 of record JBBMOE010000054.1, on the reverse strand, counting down.
TATCATTTGACAGCGTCGTAATTTAAATGTCTGTGGAAAAACTCAGAGGAAATCGCGTGAAATCACAGAGAACATGCAAACTCCACCCAGACAAAGTACATTTTTGACCAGCTGTTAGAAAAACCTCTATGAATTTCAGATTATTTAATAAAAAATCACATATTCTCTAAATGTTATCCACCTTTTTGATGGTCTGATGATGGTTTTTAATTGTGGTGGAGAATAAATCCTCCAGTCCTGCCCAAGAAATACCAGAATCAGCTTTGAATGATAAATTATACATTTTGTGATTTAAATAGACTATTTTTGGCATGTATGTATCATCATCATCATCATCATCATCATCATCATCATCATCACTGTCAAACCTGGACTGAAGCACCCTGTATATGGACATGTGTGCACACACTGAGCACAACCACCTGCTTCGTGTAGAAAAGTCGTCCATTGCTGCTGATGCTGCTGTGATTTTCTTCTTCCTGTTCATATAAAGTGGATTTTAGTAGCAGCAGGTCGACCTGAAAACCAGGCTGTTAAAATGAATATTATAAAACAACAGATCACTGCAACTACTCTGAAATCCATCAGTGATGAGAAACACTGACGGATCAATAACAGCTTCTCGAACATGGAATTTAAAATGAAGCCCTCAAGAACGTTTCACAAGCTTATAAAGAGATTTACAGCATATATTTAATTAATTCATGTTTGTTTCACAGTTGTATTTAGTTGACTTTTATTTATGTATTAGTTATATTTTTCTTTTATCAAAGTGTTGATTAGTTTGTCTGTTTTATCTCTTCATCAACAACTCTGCACATTTCTTTTTTCTTTTCTCTCCTTTATTTATAAATAAATCACGTTTCATCCTCTTTATGTGAATGAACACAAAATCCGAAGAGTTTGCATCACCAGCAAATGAATCAATACATGAAGTCCAGTTTCTCAACACCCCTTCAAAAGCAAACTGATAAATAAGTGCATAAATGAAAGCAAATATTGGCAATAAATGAAATGATTTCTCTCTTTTTATTCATTTATTTTGATAAGTGAGCGGCAGAAATGGGTCCAGGGAACATTAACTCGTCTTGAACAGATAAATTAAAGAATAAACTGTGGGTTTTTCACCTCCTGCAGCTTCAAATTACTCTGAATTTCTTCATTTAAACAACCACCACAGACGTTTTAAGAGTCCTCTTATGTGTCAGTGTCTCTGGAGCTGAAAGAATGATCCATGAAGCTGATTTATTTCTTCACAGAGGGAACTGATGATGATTAGAGCTGCAAAGATTAAATAATTAGTCAAATGAAAATGAATCGACAACTTTTTGGATAATCATCTAATTTATGAAGCAAAACATTTTCTGGCTCCGACTTCTGTGAGCATCTGCTCCTCTTCTCTGTCTTATAAGATCAGAAATTGTTAGTTCATGATGTTGTTTTAGATTTTCAAACGTGGGCAAAATGTTCATTTTTCATCATTTTCTGACACTTGATGCGTCGACCAAAAGTTTAATCGTGAAAATGACAAATGTAGTGGAGTAAGAAATACAATATTTGCTTCTGAGATGTAGTGGAGAAGAAGTATTAAGATGCATAAAACATAAATACTCGGGTAAAGTACAAGTACCACAAATCTGTGCTTAAATACAGCCCTTGACTACATGAGTATTTTACTTTTGATACTCTAATATTTTCTTTTTTCTGTACTTTTACTTAAGTCCCATTTTGAATTCAGGACTTTTACGTGAAAAAGGAGTATTTTTAGTCTGTGTATTTCTACTTTTACTTAAATAAATGATGTGAAACCTTCTTCCGCCTCTCTAGAAGATGATTTGGTAAAGAAGCAGTTGACTGTCGGGCTGCTCATGATGAAGTTCTGACGTCGGAGCCTGGGAGGGGTCCGTGAAGGCAGCCTAATCCAGCCCAGCCGCTGAGTAGCCATTTTGGTCCCACCTAAATCAGACAGACCAGCTTCACTTTGGGCCGTCGGAGATGGAAGAAACCGAGTCGACGGCGAGGATTTCAGCCACCCAAACCGTTTGAATCCCTCCGAGAAATATCGCCCGGTGACACTCGACGCCATGGCTCGTTTCTAGACAGAGTTGTGTTAGTGGAAAAAAAGCCCGGGGCGATTTTTGGAAGTGGCGACCGACAGCGCCTTAACGTCAGTTCAGTTAGCTTCACGGACTCAAACCCAAACGGACAGACGGACTGTGATTTCGTTTGCCTGCCGAGTTTGAACACAGGCCGTGAACGGTATGTCCGCGCCATGTAAATACTGAAGAGGGGAATATTATGCTCTTTAGTGAGGATTTTTCGGTCCCCAATAGTTCAGGTGCTCGGCTCTAACACGTCCGGTCTGGTTAGAAAATTGTCACGATCCATGCTGAGACTGTTTCCCCCGGAGAGAGCTGCAAAGCGAGGCAATAATCTCAGTTTTCGGCCGTCGGACTGAAGAAGGTGTCGGTGGATTCTGGACATCGGACGGCGACTGGCGGAAGAAGGACGAATAAAAGATGTCAACAAAAACTCCTTTGCCCACGGTCAACGAGAAGGTGACGGAAAGTGTAAGTATAAAGCCTTGTTTGTTGGGATATTCAGCTAGCTGCACTTTGGGGCAGTGCTGTGAAATGTCGTTGAATTGTTTCGAGAAGGACGTGGAAGTTTGGCTGAAATTGTGGCGGATTGCTGCCGTTTTTGTGCACTATGTGACTGGATGATAGGTAATTGTCTCACACGGGGTGTTACACTTTGTTGGTAAATCGTAAACAAGCATATCCTCTACGTCAAACACGCCCTTTAATTTTATTCTGTGTTTATTTTTGGCATTTATTGCCATGTCCTTTATATTTTTTATCGGCGAATGCTAAGTTTTGATGTGACTGTTAGTAATTAGGATGTAGTCGGGTATTTAGGCCTAACCACAGACAAAACTACAGTACTTTGCCTGCTGCTTCTGGCAGGCAACAGTAGTTTCTGTTCCGGCCCGCTATTGGCTTTGCCAGGTGTCACTCAAAGGTTTCAACCGTTCAGCTTCCAAATATGGGCTTCATTAGTCCCGCCTCCCGGTGACCAACAGAATATCCCGTCTAAAAGAAGGCTGTCAAGGTGGCAACAATGAAGCTTCCGGTTGTGATTTTCAAAATTAACTAATCTATAAGGCGTGATATGGGCATGGAATTGTATTGAACGGTTTATCTTTTGTAATATCATTATCAAATATCAAAAATCATCTCCACACGTGCAGTACCAGAGTGGAAAGCTTGACAGGCATGGCAGCAGTAACTAAGCAGGGTGGGGCTTAGCAAAGGGTCAATTTACCGTTTTGACTTGATAAATGGTCTAAACGATTCAGTGGTCATCAGAACCGTCAGCCTTTAGTTTGCTGTCAATCAACTTGTTTCAGTGCTACAGAACATTAACTCTTCACAGGCAGTGAAGCGATGTGAGCCGCTGTCCATGCATATTATATTACCTTGATGTACTTTGAGTTGCAAATATGTCTTATCTAAAGCGTCTAGCTGCTTTGTGCGTTCTTTTATGATCCCACACTTCATCCTGCGCCACTGTTGAATTCAGTGGGTCGTATAGACTCAGACTCCACGTATCTCCACCTTGGTGTACCTTCACCTTACGTTCCTCTGTTCCCCCCATGTCCCCTCTGTGTAATGTCCACACGTGGCGTCAGACTCTCATGACTCATAGCAGGAGCAGAGATAAGTGTTATCCTATACAAACAGGGTGAAGCTTTATTGATCCCTGCGAGGGAAATTAGGCCATTTCAGTCGCTGCACATGCAAACATTCAGTTGCCAGAAAAGACGGCTTGAAACGAGTAGAAGCAAGAATTAAAACAAGAGCTAATGATTCATTGATGGATCAAAAGATAATTAACAGACAAACCTTTCAAGTCAAACATAAATGTCAAATGCAGTCATTAAGCTTCATGACACAGAGAGAACACAGACTGAGGCTTTTAATTTGGAAGGGAGACGCCTGGTTTCCGGTTTTCGGTGAGTCTGCCTGCAGCGGGCTTGCTCTCCTGCTGTCTCCCTCTCTGGTCTGTCTGTGGTGATCTGGGCTCTGGTGTTTGGGACTCTATGGGCATCATCGGCGAGGTGTTCCTGTCCAAACATGACGGGCTCCCAGGCAGCCAGGAGACACCGCAGCCTCGTGAGTAACCGCCGAGAAGGAAACGGATCAAATTCAGCACAGATTCTTCTTTTACTGACAGGAAGTTGTGAACGGGAAAAATGGACGCGGTGTTTTTTTTTTTTTTCCTTTATGATCAGCAGACGATGGCGGAAGGAGACAAAAATACAGTTCAATGTTCCCACAGGCGTCTTTTTTAGACGGCGTGTCTGATGTTCAACAGTGACCTTATCCCAGCTGATGGTATTTTTATCTCCTCTGCTATCGCTGTAGAAGTCCTAAAATATTCCTGTAGTCACTTAAAGCGTGTGTGCTGCTTCGTCCAGAGTTTGAAGTGACCTTATTGTGGTTTTCTGGCATTTTCTATCTTCTGTTATCTCAGGACACTTCATGTAAAGTCTGCAGTGTAGTTTACTGTGACCTTGTCCTGCCTCACGGGAACTTCACTGACTTTTTATTACATGATTTCAGCTGTAATATCAGCACAGAATTAATGCAGTGACAGCTTTTAGTTGCATTGATGCACCGTGGAAAGAAAAGCTGCAGTAGTGACGATGCTTCTTTTTATGTTTGACCTCTTTTTAAGTGTAAACTCTTGTAAATATTCCTACTTCATCATTGTCCTTTTCATTGTCTGCAGGATGAATGGGGTCAGTTAGGTTTGTGGAGGGGAGGGGAGGGGAGGACGGGACGGGTGCGGCAGAGGACACCACCAACTGCTAATGAGGCATCAGTCGGTCAGTCGATACTCGGGCCGCACCGAGTATCTGTCAGATGTTTTTCTTTATTAGTTGGTGGGACACAGAGGGGTGCATTTGAACACAACACCCGAAAAATCGATCGCTCCATTGGTGGTGCTGTCAGAGCTGAGCACCGGAAATCAGCACGGCAGACTTGTTCACGCTCAGAGAGCCGGACTGCAGCGGCTTTTCTGGACGCTCGCTGTCTTCTGTTAAGTTTCTGTTATCTGAATTTTTACTTATTTTTGCATTTTGTTTCATTACAGCCTCAAGCAGCAGAAACATGTATATCTGAGACTGTCAGTCGAAGCTGAAACTGTGAGCTCTGTTAAAATCCCTGTCAGGCCTCATCAGGGAGAGGAAGATGATCAATAAACAGAGTTTCAAATGTTCCACACAGCAGGCGCTAATGTGTGTAAATATCACTTCAACCGTCGTCTTCAAACTGAACTGATCATGAGATGGAAGCATGAAGGTGCGGGTGGTTTGTGAACTCAGGTTAACAGTTTCCTGGGTTAAATCCTGGTGAACCAGAGCAGTCGTGTGGTGACAGTGTGTGAACCAGACTGCCGTTATGGATTGACCCTTTTCCCTTATCTGTTGCTCTGCGCTCTGCTGAAGATCCTGTTTGCACAAAGTCTGCATGCCGACCTCAGGATGACTTTGACTCACAGCGTTGAATTTAATTTAGTCGTTTTTTTTACGTCACCTCTCAAACATGGAGGCGCTGAAAGATGCTTTGCGTTTAGCAGAATAAGCAGCAGAACAAAGTGGTAAAACGGCCCAGAGGAAAGTTTCTGTTCCGCTCGTGTTGTCTGAGGTACGTGCTAAGAAGCTAACCAGCTGTTGTTCAAAACAAGGCAGGAAAATGAGGAAGACGTCAGGCAAAAATGTCTGAAACCAGCAAAAAATGTCCTCCAGTTGAGGACGTACGTCTGCTCTCCAGCCGGGTCACATTTTTTCACTTTAGTTGTTGGTGATCTGTGACTTTGATTAGCATGCAGGCGCTGGTGAGTCGTTTCAGTGCTGACACTCAATCTGATTTCCATTAAAAATCAGCTGGCCACACATCTATAAGCAGCAGAAAATGTCTCTAAATGTCTGAAGTGTTTGTCTTCATTATGATTTAATGCTGTAATGAGTCTTGATTGGCAGTTTGCACATGATTCATTAGAGCTGAAACATAAAGTCGGTCAAAGGCAAATTCATCCGAGATTTAATCATTGAAGTCATTTTTCTAGAATAATATTTGAAAGACTAACCTGTTTCAGGCTCGTAAATGTGAGCATTTGTTGCTTTTTGTGGTGTCACATGATTAAAAAGTCAGCTGTTGTTCACCTCTTAAACACTGAAACCAAACAGTCCCGTCTCCCCCCGCCTCGAGGCTGTGATGTTTGCGTGATGAGATGCTGAAACTGCCTGGAAAATCCTGAGTTTATCAGCCATCTGCGGCTGGTGGAGGAAAGCTTACCTTCCTCGTCTGGATGCAGGACTATAAATATCAGTGGTTTTTCCTGCAGAGCCTACGTGGACACGTCACAGCGGGTCCACATGAGTCACGGCTGATGCACGTCGACGTTTCACGGCGAGAACGATCCACCGACCCGCTCTCATCTGAAGTTATGTGTTCTTCTCCGCAGCACACGTCTCACAGTAATGGACGTCAGGAGATCAGCACGCGCTCGACCCGGACCGGCGTGCGATCCCGCAGCTCCGAGGAGCCGCAGCAGCCCCACGTCGGCAACTACCGGCTGCTCAAAACCATCGGAAAGGGCAACTTCGCCAAGGTCAAACTGGCCCGACACATCCTCACCGGCAGAGAGGTGAGCCGCACGCAGAGAGAAGTCAGGCTTCAGGTGTTCGACTGACTGTTAGAGAAGCTTAAAACCGTCCATGAAACCACAAAATCAGGTTAAAATATGTGACACAACGGATTAAAACAGACAGAGTAACAGCAGGTTTAGGGACCTTTTTGGAATGATGGAAAGCAGATGAATTAAAATGTGTGATATCTGTAATCTTCCCAAAAAATGTCAGATTAACACTGTAAAAAAACAATACTAAAAGTACTCGCAGCCCACAGAAAACTCACCCCTTCAGCAGCACCAGTATTACCATTAACTCTGACCACATCCACAAGATCCAGTGTCACTTAAATCAGTAAGTCAGACCAGCTTCAGTCAAACCTCAGCGCTTCACGCTGTGACTCAGACAGCAGCAGAGATAACGCAGTTTTTCTCACCTGCTTCAGACGGAGTGGATCTGTTCTTTTACACTTCACTCCGGCTGAGCTCGGCTCTGTGAGCGTGGCAGGAAACGACAGACTGCTGGCCTGACGCTCACTTTACGTAATCAATCATACTCAATGCTTCTTTTGTATCAATGGAAATGTGGAGTGAGAAAACTCTCAGTACCAAAGCTGGTCCTGTATCTGCAGCCAGACTGGCGGTCCTGTGTTCTGGGCAGTACTCTGCTCGGCCGTAGTACTCGGCTGTAGTATCAGGTGTACTTCAAACAGCTCTGTGTGCTGATGGGCTCGCTGCTCTAAACCTTGTTGGCAGTAATGGATGTTTGCAGGAAGAGCTGCTGCTGCTGAGCGTTTGATTTGTTCATAATTGATGAAGAGACAGAGCGAGCTTCCTCTTAACACGGCGTCCGACGTTTAACCAAACGACGGCGCTCTTTTCCCCTCAGTCCCCTCCTGATTTTAATTATTTGGCAGTCGCATTTTGCTGCAGTTTTTAATCTGGAGGAGGAAGCTGAAACTGTCTTACTGCTCTCTGATTGGCTCTTAAAACTGAGGTTTTCCCTTTGAAAAAGATGAAATCAGTGTCAGTGTCCCTCCTTCCACTTCCTCTTTTTCACACTTCTCTGCTGTGACGTCATTTAGCTCATTTCAGTGTTTTTTTTTCTCTCCACAGGTGGCGATTAAGATAATAGACAAGACGCAGCTGAACCCGAACAGCCTTCAGAAGGTAATCCACCCCCTTCTCTGTCCTCTGCTGCGCTCTCACGCTGTGCCGGAGCTCGGTCATAGATTCGTGAAGCACAGCAGATTGAGTATTAATCGTGTAAATGGGAAGCAGGGCATGCTGGGACGGAGTACGCGTCCCCCATATAGAGCTGTTTCCGCCCTCCGTCAGCTGGTTTGGACTGTGAAGCTTGTTGAGATCCAACCTGAGGCATAAAAAGTCGAGTTCATCTGTGATCGAGTTTGGTTTGATGGTTTCTGTTTGGCCTTTTCAGGACGAAAAGAGGAAACTGAAGTGTTTGGTTGCCTTTAACGCACAGAACAACAAATAGAAATAGAAATTATGAGCCTTATAATGTGATATTTCATCAAGATCACTTTATTTGGCGTGTCTCGTTTGAAAGTTTGTCAAGAACAAACTGTTTGCAGTAACTGGATCCTTTAGAAAAACATTAAATTCTGCTCTCCTCAGCACAACGGGGAAGCCTTGAATGTCACATGACCAGCAGTCACATGACACAGACTCAGAGAAGAAGCACAGACCTGCAGGCTGGAAACGCTCGGGTTGTAGAGGCTTGATGTACAGCGTTTGAGCTGAGCTCTGCTGCGTTAAAGACGTGTTTGACGCCGCTGCTTCTGCTGAGGTTCAGCACTGTCACACAGCCGAGGAAGACGAGTCCTCAGTGAGCAGAAAGTGGAGCTGCTGCTGCTGCTTCAGAGGCTTGGAAGGCTTTTGAGATTTGAACATTTCTTATCCTCAGTGAGGAATGAAACGTGATTCTTCTTCTACCGTTCTCCTCTTCACGCAGACCAAACCAGGAAGCGGCTTTGCTGTTAAAATGCAGATTTCAGGGGCAGTTTGAGCTCCTGTGCTCGCCGTCCAATCGCAGGTTCACTGAGTTGAGGCCGAGCTGCCCGTCACCCCGCGTCCCCTCCCTCTTTTTGCATACACTCAATAGCGAGGTGTGTGTGTGCGTGGTCGCTCTGATTCGTGCCGCTGTGCGTGTTGGCTCTGCCTCTCGGCCTGGACGTGGTTTCGGGGAAGTCAGAGCGATATCGACTCGGCCGCTGCGGTTCTGGAGGCCTTTTTGCTCATCAGACAGAAGAGGGGACGGGGCAGAGCGCGGCGGCGGCGGCTGCTGCTGCTGCTGGTGGCGGCGGCGATGGTGTGTTGATGCTCAGCCGGCCCCCGCCGCTCGGCTCCTCTCTCCCTCGACCCTCCGAGCGATCGGCTAGTGGTTTTCCATCGGTTTTTCCAAAGCTCCATTGATCGTGGCCTTTGTACCTCAGAGGCCCGGGCCCTTTGGCGTTGGCTGCGACGCCGCCCTGACAGAAAAACACTGAGTCATGACAGCGGCGTTCACGGACACACAAAGCGCGAGGCTTTTGTCGGCGGCCCTTGTTGTTTTTAGGTTACTGCTCTGTCAGTGAAAGGAGGAAAACTCTTTGAGGAATTTGTCAGGTTGTTTTTCCTGTCGTTCACCGGGGATTTGGTTTCCTCTCATTCTTATTTTAAACACACTTGAAAAGAGAAACTACATCTCAATACTTTGAAAATCATTTTCCATGATTAGCACGTTCTCATTCCCGCCTCGTGTTTCCGTTTACGCCAGCTGATGAGCTGGATTTTCAAAATCGAAGGAAATCCTGAATAAATCTGTGGCGTGATTTAGGAGTTTAGGTCAGTAATGGAACCTGGCCCTCATCACGCAGCTTTCATGTCACTCCTGTTAGGAATAGATCTGGAGAAGCACTTATTTGCTTTTGTGCCAAGACTTAGATGAAAAAATCAATAAGACTCGTGTTGAAATAGTGTGACATAAACCCTGAACCACAGCGTTCTGTTTAAGGTGTTTGCACTGGTTAAGGAAATTAAACTGGAGGTGCTGGTTGGAGGTTTTTGTTACCTATGGACAGAGTGATGCTTTTCCCGTCTCCAGTCTCTAAGCTAAGACAAGACAAGCTAAGCTAACGTTCTGCAGGCTGTAGCTTCCTTTATAACGGACAGACGTGAGAGTGGGATCGATCAAGAAAGCCAACACACACTTTTCTCAAAAGATTACTATTCCTCGCTCCTTAAAGTTCCTGTAAATCAGCAGAAGCTCTCACTCTGCTCAGTGAGCCTGTCATGTCATCCAGAGACGCTCACAACAGCACAAATGTGTATTCATTTGCTGAAAATTGTTGGCATTTGTGAGCTGTTTTTAAAGATTTCCTCAATGAGGGCCGGGCAGCTGGGAGGCACTGAGACGAGCTGAGATGCTGATTTTGATCTTTTACTGGTGTTTTTCAGTCAGAAAAATCTAGAAAAACGCGTCCTAACCCTCTGAAAGGCTTGACCGCTGGTCGTCAGGCACCTCAGGTGTGTGCGTGAGGTGTGTTCAGGCTCAGGTGACTCTTGACGGATTGGATCCGTGTTTATTTTCCTCCACTCTCCTCTTTCCTCTGAGCCGGCGCTGCTGCAGCAGCCGGCCTGCATCAGCGGCGGCACCGCTGCGTCCTGACCTCTTATGTAACTGGAAGAATTGGCGAGAGGCTGACGGCGGGGGATATCGTCTCCGAAGCCCAAATGTTTATTTTCAGCCTCTGTTCTTAATAGTTTGGAGGAGCTGAGTCGGCGTTCACATCTGTCTTTTGCTCGTGGTAAACCGTCTCTCTGCGTCCTCGTCCAACCTGCTGAGGTCCGTCTCGTTGTCGCTCAGGTCAAAGGTCAGCGAGGGAGCGCGCCGCCTGGAAGTCTTGATTAAATGTAAACATTGTGTGCAGACGCCGTGAGCCGGGCCGGCCGGCCTCCCGTGCTGAGGTTTGGTTTTTCATGAAGTGGCTGCAGGCCGGTTATTAAAGCCTCGCACGTCATTTTATTTTTCCATGTTTCGAGCTGGAGGCAGAAACTCTGCAGCGCCTCGTAAAAACCCTGAATCCGACGGGAAGAAGTGTGTTTGTGAGGAGCTTTTCTTCACCTTTTATTCGAAATAACAGCGTCATCGTGTGAAAAAGACAAACATTTGCAGTCTGTAAACCTCTGACATCATTAGTTTTTGATCCAGTGCTTTTTGACTGCTGGTTTGAATTCTACTGTGAAACGCTGAAAACTGAAAGCCGGCTTCAGTTTCTCACTCTGGTTTGATTTAAATCACCTTTTTGACTGCTTGCAGATTTCGTCCAGTATGACTAACAATTAATTTCATTATTTATTGAGGTGACGATCATCAACACGCATCGCATCAATCAATTATTTAGTCAACAAAATGTAAAACAAATTGTGCAAAATACTCATTTTTTGTCCAACCAGCAGCTCAAAACCTTCATTTACTGTCAGAAATGACAAAGAAAAGCAGCAAATTCTAACATTTAAGAAGCTGGAACCAACAGATGTTACTTAAAAAAAATATCTGAAATGATCAACTGGTTATCAAAGTAGTCAGAAAGTAATAATTGATTGATCTCCTGTAAGTTGCAGCTCTGGTGTGAACCCCCACAGTGAGTTACTAAATCACTATCAACGCTCTGCTGCACAGAATTATTCTGACATAATTCATGTTTTTGGGACTTTTCTCTAATAATTTAAGTGAAATGCAGGAAACAGTTTTCCCTTTTCAGGCCTCTCAACACGGTTCAACCGTCTCATGAAATCCCTCTTTGATTGAACTCAGAAATAGAACCAGGCTTCATTAAGAGTCCACACACACACACACACACACACACTCGTAAGCAGGCGCTGAAGTTTGTCCGCCTGCAGCCGTCGCTTCATTTGTGGCCTCATAACTTCAGAAGAGACAAACTTTCCTGTGCAGTTTCCGAAACTCTGCGATCGGAGCGCTTGATTTGAGGCAGAATGTTTATCCCCTCAGGTTGGTTTGTTTGTCCAGATGGGAACAAATCTTCGAGAGCTGAGCCGAACAGAATGCACTCTGGGTAAACTGCAGTCCGGATATTTTTCCTCCTCGCTGAAATAAACTCCGAGGGTCAGTCACAGCACATGCTTCGACATCCGTCAGTCTCGGCTGATGCTTCAGGGGCTGTGACTCAGCTCGCTCTCTGACCTGGTGGGATGGAAGTTAACCAGAAACACGCAGTGAATGATCTAATGTTTGTTTACAGGCCTCAGATCAGTTGGAATTGAGGCAGCAAGGGGAAGTTTTCCGCTTAGCTCTGATCTGAAGAGAGCCTGCTGGTGTGACTTCACCCTCAAACCGTGTGTCAGTCGTCCGAAGGTGCTTCGTATTGATCACAAGACGGCCGCGTGTCATGGCGGTGGAATGACTGGATCACCGGCAGGTTTACGTCCTCGACCTAATGGCTGCATTGTGCTGTGAATCATCCGCCTCTCTCTCTCGTGTTTTTCCACTCGTGCTGTTTACTGCGTAACATACCTGACAAAGTGTTCCCATGCACTCGTCCGTTTGCTGCTTTCGGCCTCCCAGGTGTCACAGAGGCTTCTATGTGGAACAGCACAGACTGCGTCAAAGACTTTACAAAGTCACTGCGTTTGGAGTGAAAGTGTTGTCGTCTGACAGCCTAAACGGGCTGTTTCAGAGCTGCTGGCTTCCTCCAGTAATCAGCAAAGATGGAGCTCCTGTTCTTCAGTGTTTCTGCTGTCACACAGAAAAGCAGCTCAGATTTATTCCTCTGTACTTTGAGAGCTCAGGAGAGTATTTTCAGGATAATGACGGGCAGAGAGCGAGATCACAGGCACAGCGTAATGACAGTGAGGAGACCTCAGGCTCGCTCTTCTTCATCTGCGCCTCCTCCTTCTCCTCGTCAGCAGCCACACTCGTCCTGGCTCGGTGTGTTAGCATGGCCTCCAAACCGGTGGACTCCATCCCGGAGGCCCCGCGGACTGGACTTCACGATTAACCCTTTAGAAGCGGCTGTGAAATGGCGTTTATTATCTCACTTCCTCCCACAGCCGGCGCTCGCTGCGGGATCCCGGTCTTTAAATCACTGTTTGGAGGTCAAGTGATTTCAAGTTATACTTATTATCTTTACAACAATGTAAATTTTGCCTTTAAGCTGCTTTCTAGTCAGAAATAGAGGATGCACAGAGATGGCAGCCCCATTAGCAGAAATCATGCAACCAAAGCTTATTTTCATTTTTCTACTTTTTCTTAAATAAATGTCCATCACAAGCTTTCATTGCCCTGTTAGTGTCTTAATATTTCCTAATTTGTCACATTTGTTATCAATTCAGTATCAGTTTGTATTGATAAGGTTTTTGCTTGATTTTACTACATTTCCCAGAATGCTTTCAGCAGTTCTCAGACAGTAGGTTTTGACATTTTGCATGTTAGCATCTTTGTGAGGACTTTATTTTGGTGGTGGACGGCGGAGAGACAGAAGTCCCTCTGACGGACAGAGGCTGTGTTCTGATTGGTTTAAGCCCTGTGTGATAAAACGCCGCTTCCTCGTCCATTTAAATAAAAGCACTCCATTGGAGGACGGAAGTTTAACCTGGGTCGACTCACCTGCTCACATCCAGCTCCGAGTTTTTGTGTCTGTTAGGATTTTTCAAAGCAGGCACAGGTTTCTGTCAGACGTGTTGCAGTGGCAGAGCTAGCTGAGCTAATTCACCAGCGTGTCACCGGTTGAATAATGGTTTGTGTTTGTTCGTGTTCAAGTAACGAAGAGCACAAATGTTAAGATGTTTCCTTTGATGACGCCAACCTCCGGCGGTGCAGAGGGCTCGCTGCGAAACATAAAACTCTTCATTTACTCTCCACATTTTTACAGTTTTGTAACTGAGCTCAGGCAGCTCGGCGTGCGGCGCCGACGCTGAATGTGAAAACATCACCCGCTGGTCGCCACCATCTGTTCGCCTCTCAGGCAGGCACCAGCAGTCCAGGGTTCAGGACAGAAGGCGTCATCAGGGCGTCCCGGGGAATCTGTGGGTTCGAGTCTGGCAGCGGAACCTTTTGTCAGCCGCTCTCGCCTCGCCGCCGTCGTTCATTTCACTTTCCCACAGAGAGAACAGATTTAAAGCTCAGAGATGAAGGCAAACGCACCAATAAGCCACAGTTCATTGTCTCAGTGAGGTTTGGTTTCTGATTTATAGAAGGAAAACCACAAAATCCTGCAGAGAGCTGCAGCAATCTGTCAGTCCAGTGATCAGCTTATCGATCAGTTTCGCGTGTTTAAAGTAGAATTATCACGCTTTTGGAGGATATCGATGTAAAAATGTGGTGTTTGCTTGATTGGCTTAACTTCAAATCAATAATAATTAATTGCGGGATTTTTCAAACAAATATTAAGACATTTTGAGCTCTGACAGAGAGCACGTGTCATCATTTCTTTCATTTTATAGAATAAAAAGACCAATTTTTAATAAAAATCTGCACATTAATGACAAATATGTTCAAACAGTTCAGCATCATAAAGATAAATGAGCAGAAATCACAAATAAACAAGGATGTCCTGCCTGGTTTGTTAAAATAAAGCTGTAAAAAGATGAAATCTGATGTCAGGTCAGTGATTCATCCAGCAGAACGTGTTTTTCGGGGTTTTAATACTTCATTTATAAGCAAGTAGGGTTTTAACATTGTGGTTGGAGCTTTGATGTTGGAGCATGTCTTCATTTTCTTTTCAGTTGTGATGACTTTGCCCACTGTTTTTTGAGCATTTTATAGTCTAAATGATTATTTCACTGTACAAAATAAGTCATTAATTGATGAAAATCTTCCTTAAAAGAACAGACGAGCGGCAGAAGAATCAGCGTGGACTCCATTTATTTCCTGAACCAGATGTTCAGAGCGAAGCTACAGAAAGGTCTCATGAAGTGCTGCTCAAACTATCTGTCAGTTCAGCTGGAAAAAATCGACGGTTTTAATAATTTATGTTGAAAGAAAGCAAAAATGTCGAGGATGTGGTGGCTAGGCTTTAACAGAGTGATGGTTTCTATCGTTATTGATGGCACGGTGGCCATTTTGACAGCTGAATCTGGGGCGTCTGGTGGTGCTGTGGATGTTCCTCTGTTTGTGTTGGTGTTCTTCGTCTATGCTGTCTTACACGCCGGCTACCAAACTGTGACTGCTCCCGCCTCATCAAACTTTGATGCCTTTATATTTTCATGGAGGGTGAGGTGTAGTTAACAGTGGATCAATAATAAATTACGCTCCTCTGTATTCCTCTCCCAGCAGAAGACTTAAAAGCACTTTGGGCCGTTACAAATCTGCTCGTCTGGTCGTCCTGAATGCTGATGGGAGGACGGCGTGCGTTGACCGAGTGTCTTGTTATTAGTGCAGAGGGCAGAGATGTGATGGTACATGTTAAACTTCATTTGGATGCACCGCTCCACCCTGCTGGGCGGCGGCGGCGGCGGCGGCGGCGGCTGTAGCAGCTAGGGGTGTCCGATATTGATATCTGATATCGGTCCGATATCAGCCAAAAAACGAGTATCGGATTTTATCGGACTGCATCTAAAATCTCCGATATAAGCAGTCCATTTTCCACTCCAGCACTTCTATCCATAGGTGACTCTGGTTCTCACTGCAACACAGTAGGTGGCGGTAATGCACCTTAACGTTGGTGCCGCCCGCCACAAATGCCAAAGAAGAAGAGCACCCGGATCCAACCAATAGAACGTCTGTGATCCAGCATGCAGAGCCCACGTAATCACAACAACAACAGCGTGTGTGCGCTACTGTAGGAGAAGTGATGTCGGCCGTGTGGCAGTATTTTACAGTAAACTCGGACAAACACGTTGCAGCTGAGCAGCACTTGTCATGCGCAAGTTTCCCGTGGTGGCACAGAACCGGGAAAGTTTAATACGACCGACCTCATCGCGCATTTGGAGCAGCATCACAAAAAACAGCACGAGGATTTTCGCAAGACCACCGAGGCGAAGAAACAACAAACCTCTGGCTCCCTCAAACAACCAACGCTGGCCGAAACGTTTGCAAAGCGTGACAGACTCCCACAGGACGGCAAAAAGGCTCTGGCTATAACAGAAAAGATAGCCCGGTTTGTTGTGCTCGATGACCAGCCCGTGTTGGTCGTGCATAATATCGGGTTTAAACGCTTAATTGAGCACCTTGAGCCTCGCTACGTTATTCCTAGCCGCCACTACATTGTCGACAAAACTATACCCCAGATGCATAAAGAGGTTCAAAGTGTATTGCCGCACATGTGGAGAAAGCAAATGCTGTTAGCTTCACTCCAACATCTGGAGCTCAGACCATCATGAAGACTAAGAGCAATGATCCCATTGTTTTGGGCACAGCCAGTGAAACTGGAGCTGTGAGCTCTTAACTTTGAGCAGTTGGACAGTGGACAGTATTGTGGTGTTGTTTTTGTTGTTTTTGTCCCCGCCCTCAGTTGTTCCCACCATATACTGACAGTACAAAACAACTGAAGTGAACTTGAATTGTTTGCACTTTAAAAGTAGAATTTGTTTTTATTGGATTTATTTAGGTTATTTTTCAGGGTCTTCTAATTTATTTTTTATGTATTTTGTTCAGTTGTAGAATACTGTAGATATTATGTTGAAGGTTAAAATTTATGTAACCAATTGGTTAATAATAAAAGGGTCAGTTTTTCTCATACCTACTGTTGCTGACCATTGTTCTCTGTTTGAGTAATATCCCTTGATCAAGCCTTTTCTAACATTCCACACTACAAATTAAGTAATAAAAGTATGTATGATCGTGCTGATATCGTATCGGATCGATATCGGTATCGGCCAATACTCAAGGCTGCAATATCAGTATCGTATCGAAAGTGAAAAAGCTGTATCGGGACATCCCTAGTAGCGGCGTCTAGTGCTGTGCGATATTATGATATATGTCGTAGTGCACAGAAAAATGTCTACCGTACGTTAGTAAAAAGTCGTTACTAGCGACTCGAACACGTCTAATCTTTTCTACCACTTAAAGACACGGCATGAAGAACAGCACAGAGACGGCGTTAAAATGCGACAAACTACCAAAGTTAAACCACCAAGTGATTTGATATTTGTGTTTTATTTATTCTATTTTTAATTGTTTTTTAATTGTCTAGTAACAAAACAAAAAGTAGTAACAAAAAGAGGGACTCTA
This sequence comes from Chaetodon trifasciatus, assembly GCA_037975065.1. Lineage (NCBI taxonomy): Eukaryota > Metazoa > Chordata > Actinopteri > Chaetodontiformes > Chaetodontidae > Chaetodon > Chaetodon trifasciatus. Next base: position 1,640,791 of record JBBMOE010000054.1, on the reverse strand, counting down.
AAAAGACTTTTTATAGTTTTTTAATTGTCTTGTCCCTTTATATATAAAAAATGTTTTTTATAAATAAAAGGAGAAAAGAGCAGAGGAATTGGCATTCATTTCATGTGTGTATATATATATATATAATTTTAAGTAAAAATACTATATCGTGATATATATCGTTATCGGGATATAAATTTTTGTCCATATCGCACGGCACTAGCGGCGTCTCTGCGCCTGGCTTACACTGACGCCATGTTTGTGTCTTAACCTGTGAGCTCCTGAGTGAGACCTGCAGCGCTGATGATGTGTGTGTTCATCACCAGGGATGGATCAGATGAGCAGCTGAGATAAACCTCAGGTGAACAGACAGTCCAGGTGTTTAAAGTTCAGCAGCTTAGTGCCAACACGTCACATCTCATGTCACGTTTACTCCTCGTCTTGAAGATTGTGGTTTTCGCCACTTTGACATGCGGGCGGAGTCGCTGCATGCGCCGCCCTCTTTGTGTTCACGAGCTCACCAAATCCAAAATATTCCTGTTAACCGTGTTGAAATGTCAGATTATTGCATTGTTTTAATCCTGGATGACACAAAGTGAACGAGAAACGTTTCTTTCTTTTCAGCTCTTCAGAGAAGTTAGAATAATGAAGATCTTGAATCATCCCAATATAGGTAAGTACAACCTGTGTGTGTGTGTGTGTGTGTGTGTGTGTGTGTGTGTGTGTGTGTGTGTGTGTGTGTGTGTGTGTGTGTGTGTGTGTTGCCAGCTGCCATGCTGCCGGCCTGCTCTTCATCGGCTTGTCTTCAGTTAGACGCTCTGTCTGTTGAGCTTTAAGCTTTTTATTTCAGTTAAAAGTTCTTTAAAATCAAACTGTCCTTGCAAACGTAAAAGTCTCTCTAAACATGGCCGCCGTCTAAAAGAAGAGGACAAAGACTGTGTCCTGTGCCAAAAATGCAGCTGAAATTTTCTAACTTGGATGGAAGTTTGAAATAATTTTAGACAAAATCTGGAACGTATAACGTCTGATTAGCTTGGTGGCTGCTGTCCTCTGAAACCGGATCTGACTGATGAGACTGAAACTGGAGGGTCATTCTTTCCGCTTTGTTTTGGGATTAGAAAATGAGGCGGTTTTGATCAATAAACAAGAGAACACGCCGCCCGGAGCAGTCGAAACTTTGGCATCAAACAGTCAGCTGCAAGAGGAAATACCAACAACACCAAACCACTGCAGCAACAACAAGCTAATGCCATGAAAACCTCAGCTGCTGAGGGCTGAGCACGAGCTGAAGGAAGCAGAGAGATGAGAAATGGCATCATGAGCTGCTGCTCAGGGACACAAACGACTCTTTTCATTAACAGTGCGACGACTTCTTTCTTTTCTCTGAATGTTTAGTGGAGAAAATGTCAGAAAGCTGTTAAAAATACAGATTGTAGTTTCCTAAAGCACAAGACAACTCCATGGAGATGTTAAGTTTTTTAATATATAAGACAACATTTATATTAATACAAGCTCATTAACAGATGATTTCGCAGGAAAAATACCTTCAATGTGGTTCACAAAAGATGAAAAATACACTTAAAAAGATGCAAGAGATAGAAACATTGAGTTTTTTAAAAAGGGATCAATAAGAGAAAGTTTTAAAGTTGAATAAGATTCATGGTAAATGACAGAAACTGTGTTTGGGAGGTTCCCATTGGTCGACGCCTGGTTTGATCCCTGTCTCAGTTTCACTGTCAGCTATTCAACGAAGGCAAAAATGCTGAAAAATGATCTTTGAATCCAATAAATTACTGAAAAAAACACTGTACCTGAGGCTGAAGTGCAGTAAAAGTACACTTTAAAAAAGACACAGAGCAGCAAATCCTCCATCTGAAGCTGGAATCAGTGAAAATTGGGCTGAAAAATGACCAACAGCTACTTGATTATCCAGACAGCTGCTAATTATTAATCTATCAATCAGCTGATTGCAGCTCTGGTGGTCTTCATGAGGACCCACACGCCTCTGAAAAGTCACCTCAAGGCTGCAGAGTCTTTTGTCCTTATTCACCTGTTAAAAAGCTTATTTATACAGCGTGCGCACACACCCATGAGCACACACATCATGTTATAAGACACACACACACAGAGCATGCAGAGCAGACCAGCCCGCCGTGTTGAGACAGGATTCCCTGCTAATTACTTTTAATTTCCTCTCTCCACGATCTCCTCTGCAGAAATGTGCTTGTAGTTTCCGGGGTGGTAGTTCGCACTCGTACTCGCACACAGCCCAACGCTCTCCATCTTTATCTCCAACTCTCTGTTCTTCCTCATTGTCTTCATCCCACCTTGTCTATATTTAGCCGTGCAGCCCTCAGCCGCTCATCACACACTCCTTTTTATCTCTGAGCTCAACACACTGCAGTAAAAAACCTGCGTTTGGACTTTACGGTAGATATTGAGTGCTGCTAAGCTGGGCTGGATGCTGTGAGGCTCTGCTTACGTGGTCACGACACACACACACACACACACACACACACACACACACACACACACACACACACACACATCCATGTGACTTCCCTTTTCACCTGTGCTCTCTCTCCAGGTGTCTGTTCAGACACATGTCTGCCGTTTGTGTCCACGAATTCATCACCGTCTCTGTCTGAATCTCCGCCATCTTAAAATCTAATTGAATTCCTAACTTCCTGCCTCTGTCTGTGTCTGTCTCTCCTTCCCTTAGTCAAGCTTTTTGAAGTGATCGAGACGGAGAGGACGCTCTACCTGGTCATGGAGTACGCCAGTGGAGGTGAGACATTTTGCACTCGAGCTTCTTCAAACTTGAGACTAAATGAAACCACAAGAACAAAACGATATAAGTGATGTGAACAGCTGCTGCACAGAAGACCAAATGCAGTGGGTAGAAATCTGCACAGTGTGCTGCTCCCGAGGTCCCGAGTATGATTTATTAACAAAAATGTGATAAATGTGCGTGTTAATAATTAATGTACGTTGGGAGCAGCAGAGTCTGCCTCTGTCTGAGAGGACCGGCAGAAGAACACAGATCTGAGGAAAAGCATCGCATTTACTGCTTTGCTGCAGCAAAATTTCAATATTTGATTGTTCCTGCAGCTTACAACTATTTTGATAATCAGTTAATCTGCTGATTATTATTTCAATGAATCATGTCACGGTGGCACAAGTGGTAACACTGTCGCCTCACAGCTAGAAGGTCCCCGGTTCGAATCCCGCTGTGGGCGCTGGTGGCGTGTCCTCCACCATGCCTTCAGTGCCTGCTGCTCGAGGAAAAAGGGGCCTTTCTGTGTGGAGTTTGCATGTTCTCCCCGTGCTCACCTGGGGTATCCTCCATAAAAAAAATACCCCCACTAAAAAACATGCAAGAAGATCACCACCTGACCAATGGTGACAACAAAGGAACCGGTCCCCGGGCGCTGGTCGACTAGCAGCCCACCGCTCCTGGTCTGCCGTGGAGGAAGGTTTGACCATGGATGGGTCAAAAGCGGAGAAAGAATTTCACAAAATGCATGGCGTGTGCAGTTTCCCTCCTCAACTCTGCATGTTGTGTGTTAAAAATTGTGACGAAATAAAGGAATCTTAATCTTAATCTTAATCTTAATTTATTAATCGGCTAAAAAGATAAAAGCTCAGTTTTATCATTTCAAGCATTCCTCGTCGTAATTTTCAATACCGGCGAGTTTACCTCTGAGTTTTGTTTTGGGGGAAGCTTCCTTTAAGTTCTCCTTTCATGCAGCATCACACACACACACACACACACACACACACACACACACAGGACCTGACAAGCACATCTCCTCATTGATTTCTTGGAAAGGTCGCGTTCAGGAGACGACAAATTGTGAAGATCTGCTCTCCGAGGAGCAAATCATATTACGGCTGACACGGGAGCTCTGATCATAGGCAAACTGCATTAGAGCTAAATGAGCTAAATCTAATATTTCTTTCACTTTGGGATTGATTTTCTTGGAATTCAAGCAGAACGTGAAGGCGACCCCTGAGCTCTGTCTGCGCCACTGGTTGCGGTCTTGCTGTGATTCAGGGCTGCGTGGATTCGTGCAGAAACTCGTAGATTTCAGTCACAGATCTGGTCATGAAATCTGTTAACTGTGAAGGATATTGAATAGCAGGAAACGCTCTCACCAACCTGCAAGCCAACAGTCAGACAAATGTAAGACAACAAGAAACATGATTTATTCGGATGCAAACTTTATTTGTTAACCACCTTTCATCCAAGAATTGCAGGTGAAAGTGCTAAAAACAATGAAATCACTTGGACCAAGTACATTAAAAAAGATAGAATGAACAAAAAAACAGGAACAGACAGTTCTTGTAAAATCACATGGAGCCTCGTGCCTTCCTCTTATTCCTTTACTGCAATGGCAACCAGCAGTTTGAGACTCAAAAGGCGAGAGCGCAACGTGTTTCACCTTGTGTGCAAACCAGCATAACGGATTCTCCCAGTTTCCCAATGGAAACAGATTCACCACCAGTCCTGACTAACCAAAATCAGCTTAACTCAGCTGCCCTCTGCTTTAACCTGTGTGTCAGCTCCAGGTACTAATGGGGGTTTAAAAACACCCAGCTGCAGGTAAAGGTGGTGAACATTATACCTGCTGGACTTCAGCGTGTTAGCAGCTTCACTGTAAATACGTTAGCATGCTGGTGTTAGCATTTATCTCAAAGTACAGCCACACAGAGCCGCTGTCACGGCTGTCGACTCCTGATGTCTGTCAAGTAATTTCATTGCCTGAAAATGTTTTAAATAAGATTTTAACTTCTCATTTCCCATTTGTGCAGGATCCTTTCTTTTTACGAATCTAAAGCCAAAGCAAGATTACAGTTTTCTCGCTACTTTCCAGCTTTGTCGCCTGATCTCATCCCATGCACAGCACGCTGTGTGCCCTTTAGCTCTGACATTAAAGGTGTTAGCTGGCACATTCTGTCTTTAGCAGCTGAGTCAGAGCGGTGAAATTGTTGCTTTTCTCGCGCTCTGAAGTGTAGAAACGTGCCTCTGACCGCCTCTGCAGGTCAGCGCTGAGAGAGTGGGAGGGCTCGGGCTTCAGGAAAGGTGGGGGAGGCGTTTGTTGTTGCAGGTTTTGTTGCCTGTCATTTTGTTTAGTTCCCCTTATTGCCTCGGCGTGGACGCACGCACACGCCGGCCACTCGAGTTCAATTAGCACACGAGCGAGCGCCGTCACGTTTTGGCCGGCGGCGCGCAGAAGTGTGGGCCGAGGAGAGGGAAGGGTCTGCTGCCGGAGCCGAGCTCGGCGGCAGCTTTGTGCCTCCAGGAGAGGCTCAGTGTGGAGGAAGCAGCTCCGCTCTCGCCTCAGTATGGTCAAGAAGCACCCCGGAACCATGCACATGGGTGACGGCGAGGCCAGCTGCGTAGAAAAGTTCACCCTCGAGTTATTTTTGTCGTCTCATTTTAAGTCGTGACTCACTTTTTGTTTCTACCTTCTTCGCTTCTGTCTTGTCTTTAGTCTCTTCTTCTTCTCACTCACTGCTTTGTGTCTCTTTTAATCTTCGTCACTCTCTAATTCTCTCTCTCTGTGTTTCTCTTTCGCAGGAGAAGTCTTCGACTACCTGGTTGCACATGGAAGAATGAAGGAAAAAGAGGCCAGGGCTAAATTTAGACAGGTACCCAGCTTTCTCCCCCTGCAGTGTTCTGGTTTCACACCTCTGCTCCCGGCTCTGCCTCAGAGGTCGCTGTCCGCCATCCTGCTTCTGGGACAGAGTCTGAAGACTGATGAGAAATGTCCAAACCCGCCTCTCTCCCCATCACTTACCTCTCAGGGATTGTCACACAGTCCAAAGTCACTGAGTGTTGTCTGACAGTGAGAAGCGGCCAAACGCTGGGCTGTTTTCTGTGTTAACACGCCGCTGTAGAACTTCTAGAGACACAGAAAGTACAAATCCCAAATCAAGACCTTTTTTTAGTGCGTTTCTGTGAAGAACTGCGTGTCACAGAGGCATGAAATCACGCATTCACGTCTCATAGAGAGAGCACAGATGATGACAGTTTGCTGTATGAAAGCCTTTGTCAGCGCTCTGTGACTAAACGTGGCTGCAGCTTGACTTGAATCTGCGTCCTGAAGAATTTGAGGTCACATTGTTCTTCCAGCCTGAGAATTTCTGCCCCGTCTCCCGCTCGTTTCACTCGAGGCCCACATTAATTCAAGCGGTCGTTTTCTGATTTGGTGCCATTCACAGTTTTGCCAAAGTGGACTCTCAGTTCACAGTTCAACTTTGTTCAGCTTTGACCGAGCGAACGGGAGCAGTCAGCCAACAGAAACAGTGATGCTCTGTGTGCTGTGAAAATGACAAATCATTACTGCGGTGGGTGTTATGAGCAGCTTTAGGACAGTATTATTCCAGAGTACAAACTCTGACTTTGCTCATGCAGACTGTTTATATTTTATTTTATCACCCACATCAGAACCAAGTCGGATCAAATCACTTCCTTTAGCAGGGAAGCTGATGTGTCCTTTAAAGCCCTTAAATGCACATGAGTAACTACACACAGAGTAAAAGTTAAGTGAGGTGTTATTCATGAAGAGTTAAACTCTCAGCCGCCGCTCCGTCGAGGACTGCGTGGGCGCGGCCTGATCAGGTTCTGGCCTGGCGACATCAACAAACAGCCTCACAGCCGTCGTCACTTTCACATGTTGCTAAATCCTGATCGCTGCTGAGAATGACATGACGTCAGCTTTTTCCAACCACTTCGACCCAATAAAAAGAAAAAAACAAAACACCTCGACAGAAAGCTGTCCTGGCTTTGTCTTTGTGCCTGTTTGACTGCGCTGAAAAGGTTTTCAGGTCACGCACGTCGAGCAGACGTTTAGTTAAAGCGTCTTCTGTCACTGTTGAGTGAAAATTTGCCTGGTTCAGTGTTTGCTGTTCTACTTCTTGAACTTGTTTGCAGCGGTGCAGTGTGGAAACATTGCCTTCAGCAGAGCAGAAGACAGCGCAGCCTGTGTGCTGTGATATTGATGAAGCTTCACAGCCTTTCTTACCGTCAGTGCAGGCTGACTCTGACTCTGGACTGTGAGACGGATGAATGTTCAATAGTTTCACTGCACAGAGGAAACCTGCTCTTTCTCACCCTCCTGCTGTCTTCAGCCCCACCTGCGTCGTCTTTTATCTTTCCTGTCAGTGTCGACCACATCTCTTCCTCCTCCTCCTCCTCCTCCTCCTCCTCTACCACATCCTTTATTGCAGTCTGAGAGCCGAACACCAGACGTTCGACTAAACTCTGCTTGTCTCTTTTCTTGTACAGATCGTATCGGCGGTGCAGTACTGCCACCAGAAGCACATTGTTCACAGAGACCTCAAGGTGAGTTCAGAGGAGCCGCGCTGGCTGGTAGCACAACATTATCTCAGTGAGAGGCAGCTTTGTGTGCACTGGCAGCAGCTTCAGCCGACCCCAGTGCAATGCAGCCACGTGACGCTGCTCTCTGGAGTCCAGACCTCTGGGGAAACGTAGGCAAAGGTGAAGGTTTAAACATGAAAACAGCAAAACCACCAGTGACCTCAGCTTAGAGCCCAAACAGCTCGCTTTTATTCAGCTGAAACATCCATTTCAGGTGATTTTTATCTTGATTTTTGACTCCTCAGATTTGTTTATTAAGAAAACATGAACTGAAACATTTTCAGTCGAACAAACTAAAGCATCAAACGTCCAGAAACATGAGCGTCAATAAAAATGTCATATGAATAAGTGAAAACACAAACATTAAACAGCTGAAACGATGAGCTGGTCAGTCAAACATGCTGGTTTTCTTTTGACGTTAAGCTAAATGTTTTTGTGTTTTGGACTGCTGGTCGGACAAAACAAGTAATTTAGATATGTCAGCTCTTTGGGAGAATAGTGATTTTCAGACATTTTATGGAGCAAACCATCAGTTGAGCAAAGAATTGCCAGATTCATCATTTTCGTGTCATACCATTGCGATGGTTCATACCACATGGGATTACATGACACATAAAAGTACATTGATGTTCCAAAGAAAACCTCATGCCGGTCTTGTTCCTCGACCAAAGAATAGAAAGTCACACAGGAACAAACACAAACACAACACAAAAACCGCTTTAATACAACAGTCATCCTTCCAGAGACTCTGACGAAGCCAAAGTGTCTGTTTGAAGTGTTTTTCAGAGGCCAGAAACTGGAAAAATACTGCGGAGAGAAGCCATTTTAACTTTTAGTTTACCTTTTTAACATGCAATTTATAGTTTATTTTATTTATCAATTCCAGAAATGAAAAGGTTCCTTCAGTCTGAAAAGGTGTGTGGTGGTCAGCTCCCCCCACAGCACGGGAGTAAGCATTGTCGACAGCAACATGTACTTTAACCACCTAAAAAAAGATCCACCTTTAAAGATCAATATCAGCCTAATTGTGCGCAGCAGTGGGGAAATAATTATTCACCAGGCTGTGCACACAATGCACGGACGCCCTCGCACGACCCCGCTTCAAAACGCCCAAATTCACCCTTGAAAACACGCTGTTGGTGCTCATGTGAATCAGTAGCAAAGCACATCCACCTTTCAGGCTAATTACCTCTGACTCACGCTGGAGAGAAGGTCAGAGAGGAGGGAGCTGACATGAGCGTTACATGTTTTATAACTCCCCTCGCAGCTCCCGTATTCCCACCGCCGACTCCAACACATCGAACTCCGAACACGAGGCTCCGCTCTGCCCTTCTCTGAGCCGTACAGCCGCCGTAGAGCCAATCATCACGCCGCCGCCGCTCTGTAAACGCACGAGTAGGCGGCCCTCCAAAGCGCTCACATGTTCTGCACCACATCACCCGCCGTAGCGTAAATGGTCCGCCTCCATCTCGCAGGCGTGACGCGCTTCTACTTCTGACTTAAAATATTGATGCCTGTGCGTTTTCATCCCGCTGTCGGCGGGAATCACTCGGCGAAGAGAATCCCGTGTTTCTCGCTGCTCGTCTGAACCGTTTCCTCTGGAGCGTCATGAATGATCCATGAGGAGGGAGATGTGAGCGCGGCGTCTTCTGCCTGCTCCACATACGCAGCGGACGCATGTGTGTTTGTCCCTGTGTGTAATGAGGGCAGGTGTGAACGTGACGCAGGTGTGATTGCGCAGAAGAACACGAGGTTAAAATTAAACCACCAATGAGGCCTTCTGTCAGGCCTGCCGCCGCTTTGTTCTCCAGGAACGTGTCTGACTCTCGTGGCTTCGTCCACTGAGGTCCATGTTGTTTTCCTCCCCCTCTGATGACGGCCAGCCGCGGCGCAGGCTGCGGCGTTTCGTCCTCTGGCAGCTGAAAGCTTCTCAGGACGCCGCTTCGGTCCTTTCTCTGCTCGCTTTGCCGCAGCTTCCTCATTAGCGTTTCGCCTGCAGCTGCATGTGAGCGGCGAGCAGATGTTTGAGCACTTTGGTTCACAAAGGAGATTTTCACAGTTTTATTAGATCAGACTGTGTCTAACACACCAATCCATTAATGTGGAAAAGTGCAAACTAGAGCAGAAACTTAATCAGTCGGTTAGTAAAGTGTGTGTGTGTTTTAGTCATTTGTCAGCTGAGGTCTGCTGCCGCTCTGTTTTATATTGTTATCAGTTTCATATTTTTGGGTTTTGAACTGCTGGTCGAGTAAAAAAAAAAAGCAGTTTGAAGACGTCACTTTAGTCAGAAACACAACCCTATTTTCTCTTATTTTATATAAATTTAACAATTCCAGGAGCAGTGATTCATGTCTGTATGATGAATATGAAGCTAAAGCCAGCAGCAAGTTAGCCTAGCTTAGCATAAAGACTTAAAGCAAAGGGAAACTGCTAGCCTGGTTCTATCCAATGGCATCAGAACCCTCCCACAGCTCTTAACATGTTGCATCCTGTTTGTGTAATCTGAACCTTTCAGTTTAATGATGGTTCATGTCTTTGAGACTTTTGAGACACTTTGGATGTCCGTCAGCTTCAGGCTGAGCTGGGCAGATTGAAGATGTCCTGTATGAAACAGACCATAACCCCTCGCCTCCATGTGTTTGTGCTCAGGCTGAGAACCTGCTCCTTGACGCTGACATGAACATCAAGATCGCAGACTTTGGCTTCAGCAACGAGTTCACTCTGGGCAACAAGCTGGACACGTTCTGCGGTTCTCCGCCGTACGCGGCGCCGGAGCTTTTCCAGGGGAAGAAGTACGACGGGCCGGAGGTGGACGTGTGGAGTCTGGGGGTCATCCTGTACACGCTGGTCAGCGGCTCGCTGCCCTTCGATGGACAGAACCTCAAGGTGGGACAGTGTGTGACGTCCCCATGCTACAGTTAGCATGTTAGCATGTTCTGACCTGCTTTAAAAACACCTTCATCTTATTACCTCAGCTCCATGTGGTCGTGTGGCACTCCACCTTTTTTTAACCTGTTATCCAGCTGCAGGTTATTTTCAGGTATTTCTGACCTGTGACAGACATCCGCTTTCTACCACAACGATGAAATGTGTTGCCAAAGTTGCCAAAAGTCTGCGTGTGACGTGTGCAAAGTCCGACACTCCGGCTGCGCTAGAGGGAAGCACAGTGGGTGGAGGTGTTAGGTGTAGAGGTGGTTCATCATTTTATCTTCCAGACAGACAGGAAACATCTGTGGGATCACAAACACACTGTTGATACCCGCAGCGTGAAGGAGACGCCACATAATCAAATGATGGAGACACGTGCAGAGCTTGTGTTTACCTGCGATTGAAACACTGCAAGTTTATGAAGTATATCCAAGTTTTTTGTGCATTATGTTGTTTGAAATTAACAAAAATATATCTACTAATTGTAAACTTGAAGACTTAAGACAGTCTTATCCAGTTAATGCTAATAATAGAAAATACACAGCAGGTGTTTATCTCCACACCTCCTCACATCTCCCTCATTCATACACACACTTATGCAAGATGCCACTTTACACTTACACTTCAAGTCTGTGTTAGTTGCTGTTGGCCGTGGCGCGCTGTGTGTGACGTCTGCAGATTACACTTATACACATTTAAGCAGGTTGTTAAGAGAGTGAAGCCGCTGGTCTTTGTGTCCAAACTGTCAAACGTGGTGTTAATTCTGTGGGCGCTCGCCGCCTCTTGCTTTGTGCTTAACTAGCTGAAATGAATTCACCCAAGTATTCAGCTGCGAAGTGATCAGGAAAAGCAGCCACTTTAAGCTCCTTCTGTCAGTTTTTATCTGGTTTTCATTCTCCAGGTTCTCCTAAACATGACCACATGTAGCTTTAGCAAGCCGTTAGAGCCTGGTGTCTTTCTTGGGCCTCATATCGTCTCCAGCTGGAAACCTGCATCCATATGTAAAACACTGACATGTGACACGCTGCGTGTTTGTGTTTCGCTGACTGGCTGGTTGTCGTCTTCCTCTCTGCAGGAGCTGCGGGAGCGTGTGCTCAGAGGAAAGTACCGAATCCCTTTCTACATGTCCACAGACTGCGAGAACCTCCTCAAACGCTTCCTGGTGCTCAACCCGGCCAAGCGGGGTACTCTCGAGGTGAGGGAGGACGCAGAAAATGTAAATATACCACTCGATTCTTACCTCTCCCCCCAGCACGTCTGCACCATCAGAGAATGCCATCTATCCTCCACCTCCACTCCTTTCGGTTCCTGCATCACCCCCCCTCACCCCCCGCATCACCTCCTCTGACACCCACGGCGTCCTCTTTTCTGTGTGCGCCCGGGCGACGCTCTCCTCCTGCTTTCTGATGTTGTGACCATGAATAATGCATCGCCGCTCTTGTGTTTGTACCAAAATCGTCTTCCTCGCTCTCTCCTCCGCCTGCCTCGATGAGTCGAGTCCAGGCTGTCGTTAACGTAGGAGAAAGTACAGCAGCAGAGAGTAGAGTTCAGGTGAAAAGCCTCGTTTAAAGCGGTTTATTCATGACTGAGGCAAAGACAGACGAGGCAAACGCAAAGATCACAATTTCTGTTTTAACAAAGACATTTCTTCAACACAACCAGTGATGAAAGAAGTATTCAGATCGTTTAACACAATTGCATTTTGTTTTACTTTTAGTATTATTTGCAAAATATCTAACTTTCCCCTGTGAGTGTTTGAGAATCATTCATTATTATCGAGGCATCAACATGTGAGCAGAATTTTAATGTTGTACTGAGTTGCAGAGTTTTTAAGTGTAAAAAGAACAATATTTCCCTTAAAGCACTAGTTAGCAATGTTAACTCCTCAGTCATAGTTTAAGTTTATTACATTTATTACATAGGAGTGAACGGACATTAGCTGTGGAGGTCAAATCCAGGATGTCAGAAAAGTCTGTCCTCGCTGTGACTACGCTGCCACAGAGTCCATAGACTGAAACATTTTGGCCTGATGCTTCAAAGTGTTTTGCCCTCCTGAAGTCTGTCAGAGTCTTCCTGCGTCAAAGCGTCCTGACGGATACAAGTTAAACACTTCAAACTTAAATCATTATTTGACTTTTTTCCACCATTCATAATCGGACGATACTGGAAATATTTAGACGTTTCGTTTCAGTTTGCGTCTGCTGAGATTAAAATAGTCGTGTTTGATGTCAGAGGCAGACAGGACGGAGAGAGAATTGTTCCACAGATCAATCAGAGCGGCGATCACGTTGTCAGAGGAGTGTTAATGATCGTCTTCTGAGCTGAAATCGTGCCGCTCCGCTCGACACCAGCAGCGCGTCATTAACATATAAAACATCTTTTCTTCTCAGGAGTATTTTTGGCACCTAAACTCTAAACTGGATCGGGTTTCAAGGCAGTCAGTTTAATCAGAGAGCTGCCGTCCAGCTTTTTATTTGCCTCTGAGAAGGAAGCTGTTCGACGGCGTCTTGTCTTCTGTTAAGATGATTGGAAGTGAATTAAACAGAAGGTCGTTGGCTCGACTCTCAGGGTCACATGTGCCGGCCTCAGATTCCACATGAGGGTGATGAAATAAAGTCCGGCGACAGCAGAGCACCATCAGTGATAATTAGTTTGGCTCTGACCTTATTAAAAACCCCAGAGATCAATTGATCAGCAGCAGATGAAAAAAAAAGGTGCAAACAAGTGAGCTGTTACTGTGAGAGGGCAGAATAAAAATCTCTAACAGCGACATGACGTGCAGCGTGTGCAGGTTCCTCCTCTGCATGTTCTGTAACGTGCAGCAGCTTAAAATAAACTTCAAAACAAATAAAGAAGCGTTGACTGAACCCTGGAGGCAAACCAGAGTACGGAAATAGCAGCACGTTAGCGGATTAGCTTTGGAGCCGTCGTAGCTTCATAAATTTAACTTCACGTCAAAGCGGCCGTGGAGAAGCCCTGTGATTGGTCAGCTCGCAGACAAACCCTCTCACCCTCGTAAACCACGCTTACAATGAGGAGTAAAAATAAAGCACAATGCAGGCTGATGGTCACGTACCAGCGAGTGTCTGGAAGACACATGAAACCCGACGCTGAGCTCTGAATTAAAATATCCCGTAACAACCCCTCGTATAAACTCCTTGTTGTAAAAGTATAAACTCGGCCTTGTACTTGTCCTCTGTAGAGCGAGACAGAGACTGATGATTTGACTGAGAGTCAGAGACGTCAAAGATATGTTTGGAGGTGATTTACACACATGCACAGAGCAAAAACAGGTTAATTATTCTTTAAAACGTCAGTTCAGATCCTCATTAAGACTGTTTGTGTTGATGTTGAAGGTGTGTTCTTATTGAATTATTTCTGCTCTCAAGTGTTGACATTCACCTAAAAAATCACGCTGTAAGCAGCCTCAAAGCAGACGTAAAGGGATCCTCATCAAAAGTCTTTTTTGTTTATGTAAAAATCAGCCAGTTTATCGTGATATGAAACGTGGATATCGGCCTCAGAAATCCAGCATCGGTCAGACTCTAACTGTCTCCCTTTGCCTTCGCAGCAAATCATGAAGGATCGATGGATCAATGCAGGATTTGAAGAGGACGAGCTCAAGCCTTACACTGAACCCGAGCTGGACATCACAGACCAGAAGAGAATAGGTAAAAAAAAAAAAAAAAGCAGACGGATGCTCGTCAAAACAACCGCCGATGTTTCCTTTAGAGTCACATGACGGCCTTTTCTGTTCCTTCAGAGCAAAGTTTGCTTGGTCATTTAAGTTTATGTCGAGCGTTATTACCACGGGCCTGTCAGACCCTGTTGTGTAATCAGGAAAGTGCCCTGGCATCAAAGCAGCCTCCTTCCCGCGTATTACAGTTAAAAACTGTACGTTTAATGTCTGACGGCGAGGACTCGTGAGCAGCGTTGGAGCGTTATCAGAGTAAACGTTCAGCTCCACAACTCTCGTTATTTCACCGCTGAAGAGCCTTAAACAAAAAGATGAAAGGTGATGATGAATAAATAAACAGGAGCTCTGCTGCTGCGTGCAGAGGGAGAAGGAGAGGGTGAAGACGGAGGGAGAGGAGCCTCCCCATCGCGCCCTGGATGGAAGCCGCGAACGAGGGGGGGGCCTTACGTAAGAGCAGCTGAGGCCGGCCGGCGGTGCACATGTGCCGCCACAAACTCCCCGTCACTCAGCCGGAGCAGGAGGAGGAGAGGAAGAGGAGAGGAATCCCTGAGTCCTGAATAATGCATGAAAAACTCTAAAAACCTTTTCAGGGAGGCAGAACACGTCAGGAGGATGACGACAGTTTCACATGTTGAGCAACTCTGAGTCACTTTTACGTAAGAGTCGCGGCAATCAGTCGGACCTGCTAACGTCCCATATCGTCAGATTAACACGAAGGCAGCAGCAGAACAGCTTCAGAGAGCACCGGGACACGTTTAGTCACCGATGATGGTATAAACAAAGGCCAAAACATCTGTTCATCAAGCAGGAAACGCTGCGAGTGAGAGTGAGCCAGGTTTTAGACTTTTGAAGACGTCGCTTTTACTTCCTGGAAACTGTGCGAAACATTTTTCACTATTTTATTTGACATAAAATCATCAACAGATCAATCAAAAATCACTTTAGTCGTGTCCTTAGAGGAGATTCTCGTCAGCTCAGTCTGTGAAAACGTCCTTAATGGAAAAGCACGTTTTAAAATGATGACTTCACCTTCAGCTGTCTGACGATGTCCAGCAGAGACGCGTCACTCAGGCGTCGCAGCTCTGAACGAAGCTTTAACGAACCTTTGCACCTCGTAAACTGACGTTTCCTGAAAGCCTCTAACAGGCTGATGAAGAAAGTCGTGTTCTGCATCACACTTCTGAAAAGGGCTCCAAACATGCAGACCATGTTTTTCCCTCTACGACTAAAAATATCTGCCATTTGCTTTGAAGATCAACACTTTGAGTCTAACGCTGCAGTATTCCAGCGCCTTCTGAGGAGGAGCAGGAGGGTGGAAGTGAGAGGAGGAGAGAGAGTGAGGAGATGGATGAGAGATGGTTATCACGGATTCTGCCTGGTTACAGCAGCAGAGCCGTCGCTCTGTGCTCCTCTGTGACGTCTCAGGCGTTTGGCTCGGCGTTCGCCTGCAGGTGAAGAAGACAGATGCTTATTAGCATCGTGCTGTCGGCGGTTTCCTTGTTTTTTATTAGCCTCCTTTAAGTTGTCACATCTGCCAGGCTGGATTACTCCACGCAAAGGTTTAATTCGACCAAATTAGAAGATCCCAGTCAGTAAAAACCTGCACAGAAGAGCCGCTAACCCACCAGAAATAAGGCCATTAGCACGGCCTTCAGCGCCGAGCTCCAGCGTGGCGTGACGACCAGAACGCCGCCGCAGAGGAAGAAAATTCTGTCAGACAGGATGAAGCACGTTCATTCGTCGGGCTTTTGGTTGAAAACATTAAATATAGAACTTTTGTTGGAAAGCTGTCAGCAGCAGAGATCTAAACCTGGACTCTGAAGGAGACGCCATCAGTAAATACTGCTGAAGAAACCCTCCTCGTCCTCCTCGTCCTCCTCCTCGTCCTCCTCGTCCTGCTGTTTTTTTTTTTGTATTTTGAGGCTGAAACAAACATTGGCTGATATTCAGATTTTAGAAACTGTTTTAGTTTAATCAAACATCAACAATAATTTTTGATTTCTTAAACAATACGAGCTTTTATTTTTTAAGAATTGTGAGCACAGGATGAGTGTCGGCGCCCTCTGGTGGACAGATGGTGTAATGGAGAAACTGTTTGTAAACAGCTGCAAGTGTCCCTTTAATTTTGTTATTGCTCTTTTTTTTTTCACTGATTTAATGACGAGTAACAAAACCTTTTTATTAAATCACATTTTAAACGATCTGCAGCTCTTAAGAATGAATCTAGTGAACATAATTATGTATTTATGACCAATCAGCCATAAAATCAGTCATATTTTCGGCCTGTTGTAGAAGCCTTTGACAGCACACAGCAGCTGTCTGCTGTGAGCACACAGCACTCTGCTCCAAGGACATGTTTTATATTAGAAGCTAGCATTTGCTAAAAATACAGAGATGCACACACACACGTACACACACACACTCTTTGCTGTTAACATCCCGGTAAAGCTCTGACAGGTTCCTTCCAGCTCAGATGAGGCAGCAGGAACATGCGGTGGAAATCCAAATTTTTAAAAACAAAACTCGACTTAACGGGTAAAGAATTTGATCCGCTGGTGAAAACAGACTCCCACCTGCTCTGACACACTGATTACCGTCAGGAAACGGGAGCACATCGGCAGCCGCGGTGACGCTCGTGACTCATCTCAGCACCGTTTGCGTAGCAGCCAGCGGAGCCTCTGAGGAAGCGATCGGCTTTGATTCCACCTCCAACACGTTTCAGAGACAACAGGGTCTACTCAAGCATGATTGGCTGCGGAGCATTGGGGTGAAGGGATAAAAGCCTGTATGTGATGCATGTTAGGGGAGGGTCTAACACACACACACGCACACACACACACACAGATGAATATTTAAAGCAGAGCTGGAGCTGCAGCAGGAAACTCCGCCATGCTTCACCTGACATGCTGCTGCAAACGTGAGCTGGATGATGGGGGAGGTCACAGCGTGTGTGTGTGCGCACGCTCTCACACACTCCCTCCAATCAGCAGCTTCCCGCCTCCGATTGATCGAGGCGGTAACTGCTGATTGTCTGCTTTGCTCACCTGAATCGTTTCCACGCATACGCACGAACACACGTGACGCTCGTTAACCGTTCAGGGAGTAATCGCAGAGGAGCGTCTGCGAGAGGCCGCGCTGACGATTTCACATGAAAGATTAATACTCTGCCATATGCTGTCGTCAGATATCTCTTCTGTTTTGTTGTTTCTTCCCGCTTCATCGCCGCATTCGCAGCAGAAACGGTCACGTTGAGCTGCTCGTGAGCGCGTGGAAACGAACGATGAGGAGCGTTTGAGTCGCTGCTGTGTTCCTCTTGTGCTCTGAAGTCGTCATCTGATGCCTTCACAGCATTAATCGATCCTTTCATGAGCCCGTTTCTCGCCAAATTTAGACAGAATTCCAGATTGTGAGGGCGCTAATGTCAGGCCACAACCGCTGACTCATTTCATGATCTGTTGATGTTTATTCTTGGTGAATCATTTAGTCTTTAAATGGAACAAAATGAGTAAAAAAATGCAGCAAGTGGTGTCAAATTCAGGAAAATCAGGAAGTCTCATTTAGGTCCAGATGTCTTTTATGACAACAAGATTCTGTTGAACGACGAATGGTTGATCGATTTGTTTCAGCTCGACACCAAAGCTGCGTCACTTTCAGACAGTTTTGGAGGTCGTGAAGGTCAGGCAGCAGTTTGTCTGTTAATTAAAATGCTTGTTTTCATATCTTGTCTTTTGCGCAGACGTGATGGTGGGGATGGGATACAACCTGGAGGAGATCCAGGACTCTCTGGCCAAGATGAAGTACGACGAGATCACGGCGACCTACCTGCTGCTGGGCAGGAAGGCCTCTGAGGTACAAACGTCACCTGCTGTCGGTGCAGCACGTCACCGTAGATCAGCTGATCTTTGTTATTAAAACCATCCGTCTTTGTCTGGATGGTGCTCTCTGCTGGTGAAGACGGTTTATTTTGAGCTGAGGACAGAATTTAGTACTTAGATAAGTTTTTCTCCACAGCTGCAACCTCATGTTATAAATCTTGGAAAGGCGTGTTTGGACTCAGTGCTTCTGCCTTTTAAAGCTCAGTCTGCTGTTGGTCTTATTATAAGTCTCATACTAACCGTGTCAGCAGTCTGAAGGTGGCGTCCACCTGAACGTCCGTCTGTTTGTCCCCCAGCTGGAGCCCAGCGAGTCGGCCTCCAGCAGCAACCTGTCTCTGGCCAAACCGAGGCCCAACAGCGAGCTCAACGGCCAGTCGCCGTCCCACCTCAAAGTCCAGAGGAGCGTCTCCTCCAACCACAAACAGAGGCGTTACAGTGAGCAAGGTGAGGACAGCAGAACGTGTCACATGTCAAACTGAATGAAAGCAGCCGTGAACGCTCAGCCTCGGCCTGCTCGTCCAGGCTCCTCCTGTCAGCGGCTCGTCGCCAGGCTGATAAAAGCAGCACAATCAGAGCAGCCACGTTCTGAAGCTCTCTAACCTTTAGCTTGTTTGCACAGCTCAGAGCCGTCCACGGTGATGTAACGACACTTTAAGTGACACGACATGTTCAGCTGAGGCTGCGACAGAAGGTTGATTTTATTATCTGTTAAACTGCTGATTTGCTTTGATTTAAAGTGCTTGTTTTTCTGACCGACAGTCATTTTAATGTCACACCAAGAAAACCAGCAAATATCGACATTTGAGAAGCTGGCACCAGTGACTTTTTGTTGCTTAATCAGTATTCAGATTATTGTGGCATCATTTTCTCTGGTCTGTTCTGGGGAAGTTTGGCCTCAGGATGATCATTTAGCATTAAGACGCGGACAAGCGACAGATTGTTTTACGACCTGAATCATCCTGCTTCCTTTAAAAACACCTTAATGTGCTGATGATGAAGTGTCTGTGAGTGACTGTCACCCGTCTGGTGTCTCTGCAGTGGGTCAGAACGTCCCTCCGGGGATGGCCCATCCAAAGAGGAGTCAGACCTCCACAGCGGAGAACAGCGCCAAGGAGGAAGGCGGAGTCCAGCTGCGTAAACCCGGCACCCCGGGCAGCCGCGGGGCTCCGCCCTCCAGCCCTCTGCTGGGCAACGCCAACAACCCCAACAAGGCCGACATCCCCGACCGCAGGAAAGGCGCCACCACCGGCCCGAGCGTGAGTTCCTCCATCAGCTGCAGACACACAGCTACAGCCACATCAGCTGACGCTCACACATGAACATGAACTGCTGAGCTCTTCCTCTCAGAGCTGAAACAAACCTGCTCACTGATCATGATAACAGGCATCAATTATGTCTTCACAGACCTTAAAAACAAATGATTAAGAGGCGCCGTCCTGCACAGTTTCCTCTGGAGGAGGCTTCATTAGTGTCTCTGATGCTGCGTCAGTTAGTGGAAACCTTTAACTCTGTAATCGTCCTTACTTGTCTCTGCGTTATGAATCACTTCAGTTTGGTGTTAAACAGTCTTTCTTATTAATTCTCTGATGTTTTTTTCCGTATTTTATAGTCCTCATGTTGTTTTTGTGTTTCTGCATTTATACCTGAAGACTAACGGCTGCTTCAGCAGGAGATAATGTGGATCCCAGAAACAGGAAGCGTGTTTTTTGTATGTTTGACACAAACTCAAACAAGTTGAATTAATGTCGTACGGCCTGTGATTTTCTTCTTCTGTTGCCGTGCAGAATAACACTGCGTCGGCAGGCATGACCCGGAGGAACACGTACGTCTGCAGCGACAGAAACAACACAGACCGCCTGTCCGTCATCCCCAACGGGAAGGAGAACAGGTGAGAGACGGTGACCTGGATTCAACACCTGAACGTTAGATCTGCACCAGCACAGTGTGTGTTTCCTCCTCAGCAGTGCACTCAGAGAGTTTAACCATGACTTCTTGGTTCAGCAGCACTTTGTAATGAGATTACTGAGCCTGTACATTTTTGTGGAAGCTCCTATTGAAGCCAGTTTTTTTTTTTTTTTTCTTAACTCAAAACCAGTCGGTGCTTTTCTTTGCCAGCAATGTGGCCTCAGTGCTGTTTTAGAGCTTTTTCTGCCCAACGGGAATGCAGAACTCCTCATTATGAACACAAATGTGGTCAAATTCAAAGCTAGTAAATATGGATATATACAAAAATATTAATGTCAGCCTTCCAAAGCCCTCCTGGTTGAACTCTAACAGCAGCGTTTCGCCGCCTGAGGCCGCATTTTCTCTCTAATTGCTGAAAGAAAATCCAGACAGGATCCCAAGAAGAGTTTCCTCTGTTTCATCCCCCTGTTTTCTTTCTTTCTCGTCCTTCTTTCTTTCTTGTATTTGCTTTCCCTTTTCTCATCATCTTATTTTTCATCTCTGCCTGTGTGTTTGTGGATCTGGGGGGGGGGTTGTTTTTCACTGTGGCATGACCAGCATGACTGAGATGGCTTGTGCCACTAGCCCCTCTTCTGCCTTTGCGGCCGCTGCGTTCGGTGCCTCGTCCAGTTCGGTGCGGCTGAGGTATCAAACCGTCGGCCCTTTGTACGTTTGCCAGGCAGGCTGGGCCACGCTGCCCCACTCCTACTACGCTCTGGACTACTGCTCGCCCAAGTAAGACGGCAGGGCCTCCAAACCCCCCTGTCTGTCTCCTGTCATGTCTCAGCCCTGTTGGCCCCTCGCTAACCCGCACATCCAGCCAGCTTCACACTCTGTAACACCACGACTAAACCATGGGCTCCATTTCCTGCAGAGAACAGTGAGGAAAGCGTGCGTCCAGCTTGGTTTTTGTCGTCAGTGTCTGAAATTTGTGCTCAACGGGAACAAACAGGCCAAACCACAGATGAACTGATAGGACTTTCCCCAAACTCAGCGTTGTCTTACTGGTGTAGACTTACAATAAACCACCATCAGTAAATCTTTGCTCGTATAATCTTACAGTGATTGTCAGTTTTTGTCACATTCACAGTAAATTCCTACCACAGATTAATATGCTTTTATTGTGAATAATGTGCAGGAAGTGATGTTGCAGTGTCAGCGGTAGCTTTATGCGTCAGTGTTGGCTCTAAGCGAATCAGTGTTTGTGCTCGATCCAGCAGATCAGCATCACATCACCTGTTTCCTGTCCTGTTTTCTGCATATTGTAAAATAAAGGAAACATTAATTAAAGGCAGCATCAGGATGAAAAGCTTGAATTGAGTCAGACTGAGCTCATAGTGAATGCTAACTTAAGCTCTGCAGACAGAGACTGATTTTCTTACAGTAATAGAATAAACGTTGGTCAACAGAGAAAATTATAAAAGTAGAAAACAGCCTCAGACCGTTTGAGTTATGAAATATTCAGATTTCAGCGTCACAGGAACGGTCTCTGTAGCAGCTGAACTTCAGCCGTTTATCCACCTAAAACCTCTGTCCCCTGCTCTTTGAACCCGCTGGGTGTTGATTTCAGACACTGATGAAAGTGGAGGCACAGGTGGAGAAAAATATGAATCCTCACAGTGAATCAGGCTGCCAGCTTTGGTGAAGCGGGTCCTAAACTCTGTGTGTGATGATATTTTTCCATGTTTGCATCATCCCTCTGCCAGCCATGAACTGGAGAAGCTCTTATCTCCGCCGCAGACATTTCCAATAACAACCCGTCACAGCTCTGCTCCTGACCTCTCCCACATCCTCTGCTGTGAACTTTGACCCCTGATCTTCTCCGTCTGGATCCCTCACCTGGTGTCCGACGCCACGGCCGAGCTCCACCGCTCACCGGCCCCCCCGCTGTCCCTCAGACCATCGTGTCTTTCTGTTTAACCGATCGGGGTCTCACTGTCCTCACTGTTAGGAGGCTTGATGTTCAGGGTGGGAAATTAACAGCAGGTGGTGAACGTGCGGCCAAAAACCTCCCGCGCTGACTTTTTATTGAAATTTCTTTTGGCCCTTTTACCTCGACTCTAACCTGTTTGCACTGCAGGGATTTTTTCATTTGCTCAGGAAGGAAATATTTTAGCAACTCAGGAAACTTTGTCCAGAGCCAGTCGTCCCCTGAAGTCCCTGTTTGAACGTCTCTGATTGGTCAACACAAACCTCAAACCTGCTTCCTCATGTTTACAGCTTCACTCAGGCAGTAAACAAGCAGCGGGCGCCACAAGTGTCAACACGAGGACGAGTTGTGGACGTTTCCTCTAACGTTTAATCACATTAAAACAAAGTTAAGTGTAGTTTGGCTTCCTGAGGAGGGAGAGTTTGTGCAAACCGCTGAAGTTTATTCAGAAAATGTTGTTATCTCGAGTCGCATTTCGTTGCTTTTCTCCTTCCTCCCACTCGGGCGTCGCTGATTGATCAGACGGCTTTTAAAACACTAAACTGGCTGTTCAGCGTCTGAATCCACCAGCTAATCAGATGATGAAGCTCATCTTTGTCTTTTTTATTTAATTTCCTACCCTGTCGACATCTAACACGCAGGATTCATTTAGTTCACCTCATGTCAGCGTTAGAAATCCATGTAGGAGTAACAAACTCGCAGCCATTGTGAAGACACTGAGGGAAATGTGACGCAGCTGTGACAGCAGTTTTTCCATTGCAGTCGTGTGATTGGTCACCAAACTGCACAGAGGCAGCGACCTTTGACCTGTGTAATTTATGCAAAATGGACGCACTTCCTGAACACGCTTGTGGTTTAATAAAGGAAGCGTTAGCTGCTGCTTCAGGTGCAGCCAGAACGCGTCTGCAGTGGAACAACCTGTGCGTTTATGGGGTTGAGTTTTGATTGGCTCTTGACTGCCTCCACTCGTCTTCCTCCACCTCAGCAGTGTCGCCGTGTCGCCCGGCAGCCAGAGGAACCCGGTGGCGTCGATCCACAGCATCGCCAACGCCACCACGCCCGACCGCCTGCGCTTCCCACGAGGCACCGCCAGCCGCAGCACCTTCCACGGCGGGCAGCTGAGGGACCGCCGCACGGCCACGTACAACGGCCCGCCGGCCTCGCCCACCCTCTCCCACGACGCCACCCCTCTGTCGCAGACCCGCAGCCGTGGAACCAGCAACCTTTTCTCCAAACTGACCTCCAAACTCACCCGCAGGTAGGAGAGGAAACACGGCGCGGCAGCTGAACATGGAGGCTGGAGTTCACCTCTTTCTGTTCAGTTTACAGCTTGAATTCATGCTAAAACAACGATTGATGAGCCGTTTCCACTGCGACACGTGCAAATATAGACTGATTCAGGAAGAGGGGGGACTCCAGCCCTCCTCTGTACAGTTTAATCAGCCAATCAGCACAGTGCTTAGTCCAGTCAGGATGATGAATGACATGCTGGGGGAGCACTTGTACCATGTGATTTACTCTCAAGTGTAAATTGTTTGTGTGTCGCTGCCTGGATGTCTGCCACGGAGACGTGAAACCGCTCCGAACGGGCCGACCTCTGACCTCTTAACCAAGCCTGCGACGTTCATGTCTGCAGCTGCGTTACGGCCCGAGGAAGTCCGGAGGCCATAAAACAGCTGATAGTTTCAGTTTTGGTCCTGTGATTCACTGAAGGTGTTTGCTGATCATTTCCTTGCATTACAGATGTGGAGAGATCTTTTCATGCAGTGCAAGTGCTTTAAAAGTTGGCGCATAAAAGGGTGAAATCACACCTTCAGGCGGGTTTCTTTGGGATAAATCTGGAAACATTTTGGGCTGCTGAGGTTCAGACTGTCTGCACAAGCAAACCCAAGCTTTTAACTTGAACAATCAATCAGTTTTAATATCAATTGAAGTTATTTATCGAGCAAAAATCAAATAATCCAGTTTATCAAATGTCAGTATCGTCTGCTTCTCTTGTGTTTTAGTAAAGAGAATATCTGAAGGTGTTTGACACGACTTAACTTTGGCCTTCTGCATAATGAGTACTTTTTGTTTGAATGCAGGCGTTTTTCTGCTGAGCTCTTCCTCTTTTTATTTAATTTTCTGGCTCATTAGATCCCAAACAATAATCGAGTGAATCATGAAAATAACCAGCAGACGCTCGTCATGATTGTTATTCGCAGCCCTGATTTAATGAAGACATCCCAGTGAGACGCTGCACATTCTGCCTGCATGAAAAGTCTCTAAGCGGCAGCCAGGCCAGCGACATCCCTGCGATGACTGACCCAAAATGAGGATTGAAATCATTTATAATCGATGAACAAATGAATCTTTCCCTTCACTGTTGATGATTCCAATCACCCCATTTTTGTTGGCTCGTTCAGACTCCTCATCCCCCCCCCTCCCCGCCCCTCCTCCCTTCACTCCCCCTTCACCATTTTCACTGTTTCTTTGTCTGATTCTGTTGTAGAAACATGTCATTCAGGTTTGCCAAAAGGTAGGACTCTCGTACTGCCTTTCGCTCTGTGCCAGAAATAACGAAACAATCTCACTGAGAAACTTCCTCTGAGACTCTGCAGACGCGTGGGGCTGCTGGCACTGAACTAACACCGCTTAGCAGGAAAAAGACAAAACTCTGGGTACATTTACATGCACACAGTTCATAATCAGATCAATGTGATCGGATTTTAACTCGAAGTGACAAATGAACAACATCTCGTTTTGTGTTGTTAAAGGAACTGTGACATTTCGGAAAGACGCCTTTCTTGTTGAGAGTTAAATGTGGAAATTGATACCACTCTCATGACTGTACGGGAAATATGAAGCTGGAGCCAACAGTCAGTTAGCTTAGCTTAGCATAAAGACTGGAAGCAGGGGGAAAAGCTAGCCTAGCTCTACCCAGAGGTGACAAAATCTGCCTGTTAGCACCTCGCAGAGCTCAGTATGAACATGTCTTATCTGGTTTGTTTAACCCCTAAATAAACTGAACTGTGGACAGTTTGTGGGTTCACCTTGTTCACTGTTTTACCCAGAGATGTGTTCACTTGCCAGTTTATTAAGTACACTTCAGTGCAGTCTGATAGAGTCCTGCAACAAATCATCCTTCATAAACTTCAAACACAGTCTAAAATGACGTCACCTGAATGAAGCACATTAGGTTCAGCTTGGTGTTCCTAATAAACTGGCAACTGAGTGTACATGGTGGGCTAAAGCTACGATAGGTTGTGTGTTTTTGAAGCCTTTTTGTTGTATTTGTTGAAATTCTCTCCACATCCTGCCAGTAAATCAAATGCTCTAACAACAGAAGGCGTCCATGGCTGTCGCAGGCCGCTAACAGTCCTGTCCCGTCTTTCCAATCGGCCTGAATGAATGCTGACTCGATGGCCTACCTGCCCGTCTACCTGCGTGCCTGCCTCGCCGTGCACACCGGAGTCTTCCTCAAGGCTGCGCAGATTTATGGCTAAAGCTACGGCGAAGAGAACGCGCAGCCAAAACTTCCCAATGCTAACATGCTAGCGTGACAGCTGTGAGCACTAACAACAGCCATGTTCAGCAGCTAACTCGGTAGCGCGACGTTCACCCCCACAGCTGTGAGCGGGAACTGCCAGGCCGGGCGACCCAGTTGTTTATGTGTGTATTTATTATAAGAAACGTCTTCTCCTCACTGCTCGTCTTCCCAGCGCTCAGGCGGCGCTCGTTCAGCTGTTTTGTGGGAGCTGTTTTGGAGGGGCGGCCTGACGGGAGGGGGTGGGATTTTTTGGTTCAGTGCTTTCAAAATCTAGTTTCCTCTTGCTGGTTTCTCCAACGTTTGGTCTCTGTTCAGTCGGCTGGTTTGGGACACGTTAGCTTGGAGGACAGGAAGGTGTGTGAGGCAGCTAGCTGCTACTAAAACACAACAACTTTTAACTCCAAAGACGTCTTTTTTCACATGCTGTGTGTTCTGAGCTGGCCTGCTAACGTTAGCTGGTTTTGTTCAGAGTCGCAGGCCGTGTGAACTTCACAGGACCTCTGAAGTGCTGTAATGCTAGCGGCTAATGCTAAGCTAGCTGCTGATGGTAAACCAGAGGCTCATTCTCTCTTTCTGCGTTAAATACTGGAGATGTGAAGTGCAGGTGAGGAGGATTTGGAGACGTTTCAAGGCAGCTTTGATGGAGCTCTGCTGTAATTCATGAAGTAATGTAATTACTTCTTCAGTGAGAAGTATGTAATTTACCCCCGCTGTTCATTTGTGAGCTTCAGAGCTGCTGGTAGGTAGATTTTGTTACTGTTGGACAGAGCCAGGCTAGCTGTTTCCCCCCTTTTCCAGTCTTTATGCTAAGCTATGCTAAGCTAAGCTAACTATCTTCATACTGACTGTATGAATGTGAGAGTGGTATCAATCTTCCATCCTGCTCTTGGCAAGAATAAGCGTACGTCCAAAAATGTCCTTCGAGAGGGATGTGATGCTACCAGTGAACAAAATAAACAAACCACGGTGGTCTCGGGGTTCATTGGCGAGGCCATCATGATCAATCTACATGATGGTGTTATCAGGTGGAGGTGCGCATTAATCCGGTTTGAACTGGTCTTCCTGTGTGTAAATGTACTCGGCGTGGCTGTGGTTGAGCGGGTGAGGACTGATTGGGAGAGCAGACCGGAACTCCTTGAACAATCAGTCGATTAACCAGCAGCAACAACAAAGCAGCTTGCCACTAATCAACCGCCGCTGCCTGCATGGGGTCGCTTCTTCCAGCTGCCATTGATTGTGGTTTGTCCTCTCACCACAACGACTGAACTCTCGCCCCGCTTTCAGACGACGCCTTAAACATTGTTCTGCTGCATTTATTCACCACAAAACAGATTTTTTAACTCTGTCTGGCCCTCATGGGGTGTTATGGTGGCTGTCAGAGCAGAAGAGATCAGCCAGGGTGAGGTGTCTTCCTGTTTTCAGACCGACGCCGCGAACAGCTAAAGCCACGTTGTGCCTTTGTCTCGATGGTCGTGTTGTGGAGGACGTCGGTCCGTCTGTTTCTTGGTCTTCAGCGTTTGAGGCTTTGCTTCACTTTTACTTCCTGACTTCAGTTCAACTTGAATATATTTTAAAGGCCCGTCGCTCATTTCTTTGTGTTGGTGTTCCTGAACTGGATTCGTGGACTTGAGGCCGGTGTGACGCTGAGTCAGAGTATGTGCATTGATCGCTCGTGAGCTATAGATCAGCTACAGATCCTCACAGATACTAAGTATACAAAACAACGTCCATCTTTTTGAGATACTTTGTGCAAAATATCACATTTACTGTCAGCGGATACAGAAATCTACAAGAGCAATATAAATGATTCTAAATCTACAATAAATAGAATAACCAGCAGTCGATTCTATTCTGTTTTATTAAGTGCACTTCACTTATTAACTTTCAGATTTATTCTCATTTGGCTTTTCCTTTGTAAAGCACAAATATTCAGTAGTGCCATATAAAATAACTTTATGAAGAAGTCAGCTTTATTTAGTAGCAGCTCTAGTAGTGGCAGTAGGAGCAGCCACAGTAGTAGTACTAGTAGTAGTACTAGTAGTAGTAGTTGTATTAATAATGCATCTTAAACTTTATGAGGTGGGAATCTTTCAGGCTCCAGCTAACGATTAATAATCTGAAAATTATTTAGCATAATAGTTTGTCATGTACTTAGTCGTTTGTTTTATAAAAAACGGCTGAAAACCAGAAGAAATTCAGCAACTTTTCCGGTCAGACGTGATTAATCGTCCGTCAGGATGGCAGGAATCTGCGTCATTCGTCTGCTCGGTGAATCAGTGAATCAGTGAATCAGTGAATCGCTCCAGATGTCGTGTGAGTCCTGAATCTCTGCTGGCCCAGCGAGCAGAAGCAGAACGGGGAGTTTGGAGCTGTGATGATCAGAGATCCTCACCTGAGATGTCAGATGTCGTCTTCAGGTCGTTCTTACTCACAGCAGAAGCTGAGGAGGCGTCTCTGTGGGCCGGGCGCTACCACGGCAACCCATAACACGTCCAGTTTATCGACTTAATCAAATGTATTGATCCAGAGCAGCTGTCTGAAAACAAACTTTCAGCAGTCGCTCCTCTTTTAACCCTCTCAGGCCTGAAGAGCCTCAAAAGACCCAGAAGCTTCATCACCTTCATGTTTGTGGTTTCCTGAAGGAGTCGCCTCAGGTCAGTTCCTCTCTCCCCCCGATGGAGGGTCGGGGTTCAGAGAGGAGGCTGTGAAACTGATCTGACATCAGGCCAGGACCCTGAAATCAAACCCCACCGCTGCCCTGATTCTTAAAACAGAGCTGATCAGTGATCAGATCGCTGCGGTCAAACAGCCTCTGCTCCGACTGAGCGGTCGAGGAGCTTCACGGCCCTCGCAGGCTGCCGTCTCACGGCTCGGCAGTGCCCTCTGGTGGCCGGCTGGTGGACGTTCCTCCTCCTCCGGAGTCTTCATCACCCACAGAGTGGAGTCGGTCATCTGTCGTCATCTCACTCTTTATCACCTCACTCTGTTTTTTGTGTTTGTCCTCATTTCTGTGGAGACAAAACGAAGCAAACGATCGTCAGATGAGTCAAAAATCTGAAACCACGCAGGAGTGTAAGGATGAACTAACGAGCTTTGTACGTTTCATTTCACCTTAAATCAGTCAGCTTGTTGTTTTTATTAACCTCCAGTCAGCTGATATCAACAGAAATGACGGATTTTACTTTTTATCTTTCAGTTTCTTTTATTTTTCGACTCTGGAGCGATCGTTCTGGACGAAGGCTGCGACTAACAGCTATTCATTGACTGGTTTTGTTTCTTTTTTAAAGCCCAAAGTGACGTCCTGAAACGTCCTGTTTCATCGAAACCAACAGAAAACTCAGAGATTCAGTTCAAAGTGACACAAAACAGAGAAAAGCTGAAAATCCTCACTTTGGAGTTTGCTTGAAAAATGAATTTAATGATCAGTTATTATAATTATTGCTGATTTATGAAATAATAGTTTCATCTCATCATACAAACAGAAGGAAAATTGGAAATGTGATAAAAATGGGAAATGTTGAGAATATGAAATGATTAAAAAAATCTACAAAATGAAAGAATAGAAACATTAAATGAGAGTTCAAGAAAAAGCTTTTATTTATTTGTCATTTGATGTTTGGTAAAGGAAAAAAATTGAGTTCGTCTGAGTTCGTCTGAGTTCGTCGTCTGATTGGAGGTTAAAGCTTACAGATTATTGGACAATCGACTCGGCTCCGGCTGTGTCTTTGACTCGTCTGATAGGCCCGTCTCGTCATTCTGTCCCTCTCCACTGTCCACATCCTGCTCAGAGTCCTCATCACATGTGGACACTTAACCAGCAGTTTTTGTCATTTTCCTCCTCCTCAGGACGCTTTAGGTTCAGTCACCTCCCTCCTCCTCCTCCTCCTCCTCCTCCTCCTCCTCCTCCTGTCTCTTATACACATC
>JBBMOE010000054.1:1553743-1605831 GCA_037975065.1 Chaetodon trifasciatus | reverse complement strand
TCAGTTCCACTGGTCCGTGCAGCCTCGCTCACAGCTCACTGACAGGGCTGCAGTACCTTCAGGTTGGCTGAGTTGAGGTCAGTCTTGTGCTTGTCTGTGGGTTTGTATCCTCCATGTCTGTCCTCGATCACGGGGTCCAGCAGCTCTTTGAAGACCTCGTACGTCTCCTCGTCTCCAGCGACGCAGCCCACAGTCATGATGAAGGGGTGGCCTGTGCACAGAGTCAACAGGGTCACAGAGCAGCCAGAGGGACAGACAAACCAACATCCTCACCAACTCAATGTGCTGAGTGTCCTCAGGTCTCAGGACCGTGACTGTACCAGGATTATCAACTCCTGTCTGAATGACACCATCTATGGTGAAGCCGCTGGGTGTAGCCCGCTCTCTCAGCTTCTTGTACATGTCCAGGGTTAAGAACTTGGCCATGTGGTTGTTGTGCTGACTGAGATCTGGGAACTCGTCCTCAGCTGACAGCCTCCTCAGCGTCAGCTTGGCCATATGCTCAGAACTAAAGAGAAACACAGTCTACAGGGTGAGGAAGACCACCTGCCATGACCTCAGAGGCCAGGTTCACCTGGATCCTCCTGAGGGTTTAAACATGAGACAGTGGTCGGCTGAGAAGTTCGTCTACTCTACAAACTGTAGCTGGCATCATCAGGAGTGAAGGCAGCAGTGGATTATCAGCTGCTGCTCTGCACACATTATGTAACACTGCTAATCTTTGCCATTTGCTATAAAGCTGCAATACTGCTTTGATAATGGAGGCCCACTCAGAGGAGTCTGTACCCGCTTCAGCTCTCTGTGTCTATAAACGTCGGTCATACTTTATCCCCTTGGCAAGGTCACAGTGCAAAAAGCTGTTAGTGTTCCTCTCGGGAACATGAAGCTCAGCGCGGCCATTAAACGCGCTCGATGAGACACAGCAGATGGCGTTTTCGCCGAAAAGCCGCTTGGGTTTTTACCTGGGTTATCAACCCCGGTCTGAATGACATCATCCAGAGTAAATCCACTGGGTGTCTGCTTGCTCCTCAGCCGCTCGTACATAGCAGGAGTCAGGACCTTGGCCATATGATTGTTGTGTTTGCTGAGGTCCGGGAACTCCTGCTCCGACGTGTACTTCAGCTTCATCTGGTTGTGCGTGTTACCGAAAGGCATGGCTGCTCCCTGGGCGGAGGATGGAGGGAAGAGACGGTGAAAAGCAGAGTGTGGACAGGAAGCATCGAGTGTGAGCTTTACGGTGGATGACAGATTTTAGCTCAAGTGACAAATCAACCGCAGGCAGACGTGACATTTCTGCAGTGGACAAAGCGTTTAAACAGGTGCACAGATGTGCATCAGACACGCGCTTTATTTTACACGACCTTATAAAAACTACTTCAGCAGCTAACAGGAATATTATGATGAAAAGCGGACATATTCATATTCATAAGGCCAGAATAGTCCGTTCCGCCCAGTTATCATCTGATCGCTGCAAACCAAACACTCTCTGCCACTGTGACGGAATTCGGCTGAAATGAAGCAGGTGTCCTACCTGTTGTCGTCGGACTTGTGTACTACTACTACTACCAGTGGTTGATACGAAGATCCCTATTTTTCCGGCCGAGGAGCTCAGAATCCAGCAGCAGCGTCCAGCGACTCTCCGCTCAGACTGACGGCTTCAGGACGGCCTTTATAGCGCACCAGCTCTCCTCCCATTGGTCAGTATTTGTAGTCCATTCATTCAATTGGACGCGGGGATTTGGCTGTGAGGCGGTGGGTCCTTCTGCTAATTCAACTTTTTGTGCAATTTACACATAAAATGAAATTCTAAGATCCAGTCCAACCATTGATTTATTGATGAGATTGGTCACGTGTTCTTCCAGCATTCCGCTGGAGGTTCAAGTAAATGTGAAAGTATGAATTCTACATGTGAATCAGACTAAATGTGATATGAATTCACTGACAGTTGTGGAAAGTAACAGAAACCATGTACACTTACATTTAAGAAGTAAAGTGCAGTTTTGAGGTACTTTACTTGAGTTCTGTCCTTTTTATACTACTGCATACTTCTGCATGTTACACTTTTTACCCTACTGTGTTTATCTGACATTAAGACTTATTACTTACATGTCAAACCACTAACTTAATACAAAACGTGATCATCTCTGGAATGTTTGTTATAAACTCTCTGGTATCATATCACTAGTTAGACCAACGACCACCTTGACCAACAAAAGAAAAATCCTCATAACACATGAAAGCATCAATAATGAGAGGAATAATTAAAAATCATAACATGTAAGTGATAATATAGAGCTCGTTTTAAGAGGAGATTTTCCTGCATAATTTGATACTTTAAGCACATTTTTATAGAGATACTTCTGTATGTAAATACAGGACTTGTAATGGAGTATTGTGGTAGTATTGCTTCTTTTATTGAAGAAAACATCTGGATACTTCTTCCATCAGTGTTTAACTTCCTGGTGATGATCACAGTGGTTTATTTCTGTTTTAACATGGTCTAAATTATATTTTGAGGGCATTCCTTGAGTCCATAATGTGAACTTTAGAAACGTGCGGAGACGCAGATGTAGTAGATTTCCAAATCACCTGGACGGCCTCTCTGAGTGGACTTTGGGGTGAACGGAGTTTACAAATTCAACAAGCGGCTCAACATCCGGTCGCGTCGCCTCAACTTCCTCTGAAAACAACGCCACATGTGTGGGGAATGAATGGGTAGCTGCCACTGCTGTTCACATGCACATTCAGCGGCGTTAAGAGTAGATTTTAGCTTTTATGGTCCATAGTTTGTGTTCCCGTTAAACGACGAAGCCAAAGAACGGCAGTTTGAGAGACGGTAAGTTAGGCCGACTGTCACCAACGGCTCTTTTCCAAACGTAACGGCTCTGGTAGCTAAGTTAGCATGTTAGCTAGTTAGCAAGTCGAACCAGCGTTTAAACTTCACTTGTACTCGCTAATGAAATGTCCTCATAGACATTTCGCACTGTGACCTTTCTGTGTGTGTGAGGTTACAAATTGTGGTAATTTCTGAACCCTTAAATATGCGACCCAATAACTTACGTTAACGTTAGCTCAGCTAGCTACCTAACAGTGTTTGCTAACAGCTAACGTAACGGCAGCGTCAGTTAGGATGTTATCGTTGCTAAGTTAGCTAGTTAACATTAGAGAAAACTTTCTGAAGGTGTCGTGTCGAGGTCTGTTTCTCCATCAACTTTTGTTTTCCCTTATTTTAATCTGAGGTGAAATTTACCCTTAACCCCAACTAACGCTAGCTTAGTTAATGTAAACTAGCTAACGTTAGCCGTTGAGATGCCTGACTAAAAATTAACCCAACGGAGGGCAGCGAGAAGGGGAACACGGTTTGAAGGAGAAACAGACCTCCAACACACCGAGAAAACAAACATTCACAAAGAAACATCAGAAATACAAAGTTAGCCGAGTAGAGATAGCATTCATTCACGTTACTCACATCTTCTCTATGTTGTCTGACATGTTTTCGTCCGTTTCTCTCGTGAAGAATCAAAGTGAGTCCACCTTTCTGTCTCTCAGGTGTCGGTTATCCACAGTAAACCACACAGCCTCTTCTTCAGTTTGAATTCTGACGGTTTGGATTTTTTTTTTAGATAAGTACTGGTTTGTGCGCGTGACAGTAACGTTAACACCGGTTACCATGACAACCAGGGCCCCTGCTGCCAGCATCCAGGCCCGTGGAGTCAGAGCTAAAGTGATGACAGTCTGTGTGAAGCTTAGCAGAAACACTGAGGAGTGAAAGAGGAGCTCCACAGATTTCACTCATCAGTTTCTCTTTAGAGGCGTTTGTGGCTCCGGAGGAAGCTGCACAGATTTATAAAGTTACCTGCATGCATCACCTGCATGTATGTTCAAAATAAGAGTCTGGCACCTGCAGAATAATGTTGAAGACTGTCCCTCCTTGTTTTATGTTGCTGTTTGCTTATAACAGTTTTCTGTGTTGACTCTGGAGTGAAGCTAACCTTCAGTTCGTCTCCTTCCTCCCTGTCACAGAGTGCTAACCATGAGTTTTGTGGAGTACTCAGACTTCATTCAGGACGGGGACGTGGCCATCGTCTACCTGGGCCACGACTCCTTGATGCCAGTCAAGGTGCAGCAGGGCGCCCAGACGCAGACGCGCTATGGCGTCATTCGCCACTCCACGGACCTGATTGGTCGGCGTTACGGGTCGAAGGTGACCTGCAGCAAAGGCGGGTGGGTCCACGTGCTTCACCCCACGCCTGAGCTGTGGACGGTCTCCCTGCCGCACCGCACGCAGATCCTCTACACCACCGACATCGCCACCATTACCATGCTGCTGGAGCTGAAGCCGGGATCCGTCGTCTGCGAGTCAGGTGAGGGTTTCCTCAGATTCAGGACAAAGAGTTAGCACAATGAAAGCCATCAAATGAGAGAACACAACTTTATTGTTTTTACTTGTTTACATGGACAGAAGTGGCATGTTTGGTCACACAGAACTGTCTTTATGAAGTGTGTATTTAGCCAGCAGGAAGCTACAGCTCGTTAGCCTTATTGCTAACACTAATTTTAACTGTTATACAACCTAATTCACTGTGACTTTAAGAGAACATTAGCAGGACAGCAAGTAGTGACTAGTATGTCTCTTTGGGATTCAGCATATTCAACATAACAGCGCTAAACAGTAGAATGAAAGAGAACAACAGTGAAGTTAATATCAAACATGGTGATGGTTTGATGCAAAGACCTTAAGAGTGCAGCTCGTAAAGGTACAGCATGATTCACATGAGTACATAAATGTGTTTCAGTGGTTCTGATGAAACTGGAACGTGAAATCTGAATCAACTGGATTACTTCTGGTCTCAGTATCCTCGTTTCTCCACTATGCCTCTTTGCGTGTTGGTGGTTGTAAATGACAACAAGATGAAACTGTCTGCTGACATGCAGCTTGTTAGTATGCAGCACTGGACTGTAAGGCTTCATAGCAAAGGAGGTCAGCAGGAGACGAGAGCAGAAACATATTTTAATGGCTTAGCGCTTCAGCCACACCCTGGCTAATGTTTACCTCCTTAAAGTGTGACTACGCTGGTGGACATTGTTCAAAACTGAAGACAGCATTAGGCACGTTTAGGAAAAGCTCAGCAATCCTCTTTTCAGCAGCACACATTAAGCAAAGCCCCCTCCACAGAAAACCCTCTGCCCGCTTCAGTCACTGCTCTCTGACACAGTAAATGTCCTCCATCTCCATCGTTTCTCTGAGTGAATGAAAGAATGTACACACAGTTATTGCTGTGGTGATTCGTCACCCCCGAGCCCCCAGTATGAATCCAGTTTTATGTTTTCCAGGTCTCTCACTGGGGGAGGGGAGGCTTTGCTCTCTTGCCACCTATGTTCATGAGTAAGGCCTCAAAGCTGACTTTAGCCTCTCTGATGTCACCTTTGGGTCTGATGTTTTGTTCCACAGAACCTCAGCTGTGGACACTGAACATCATGTGGTAGCTGCAGATGTGACTAAGCGTGTTATGTAACAGTATTTGTCACTCTGTCATCGCTCTGATACTCCCTGCGGTTCTCGCTCTGGTCTGACCGCCGCGTCGCCTTCAGCTCCGGCCTACGTTCCCATTTGTTTAAGTGCAATCGTTCAGCAGTGTGTTGGTGTGTTTTCAGGTGGCTGTTGCAGTTTCTTCCAGTCCAAGGACGGCGAGGGGGAGGGGAGAGGATGTCAGTGTTGATGTGGTGCAGTGCTTCATCATGTTTTACTGCTGGCAGCCCCGTGCATGTCACTTTATTGATTGTACTTAGTGAACAGTGAGTGTGTGTGTGTGCGCACGCATGCAAGTTGAGATTGGAGGGTTCTCCAGGCTGATGAATGGTTCTGCAGGAGATCTGTTGAGTCAGCACACACTCCAGCAGCATGGAGAGGGCTGCTCTATCTGCACAGCCATCGAATTACTCAGACCTTTTTAATGCATATTAAACACAAGCAGCTTTAGATTGAAGCCATCTCTGGAAGTCTTTTCACACGTGACTTCAGAGTAACTACGGTTTGAAGATCAGATTTAATGCCCGGTTAATTAATGCAGCATGTTATTAGCTGCACATAGCAACACTTTAGTGTCGTTATGCGTCGATGAGGCGCTAATCAGCGCCTGTACGACACAGCGGTGACTCGTAATGTCGAGCACGATCGTCTACTGTACAAACAGTACGTGCTGTCCCGTGAAGGGGAGGCTTTTTGTCAGTGAGCTGTGCAAACATGCAGCGATTAGAGGTGATAATTCTGTTCAGGAGCACCCGGTTGTGTGGTGGAGTCACCTTGGAGGTGGTTTGTTCTGACTGGCCGAGTGTTTAAAGCCTCCTGTTGGCTGTGTGTTGTATTTTCTCCACCTGTATCAGAGCAGGTTCCAGTGCCGGCACACTCGGCAAATACTCAGCAAATACTGGCTAACTCAAGGGCTTTTGAGTCATGGTGCAAAAATGTCATGTTAAGCAGTCAGGGGGCGTACAAGTAGGAACTGAGGTGCTTCTGGCTTGTTTTTGCTTTCCAGGGAAACAGTTGCAGATCTAAGGTGGAATCCAGAGAGGGATCATGTGATGCATTGTTGTAGGTAGAGATCCATCTTTTCATTTCATCCTCTTAGTCTTCCTTCAGTAATGTGAATATTCACCAGAAAAATGCAGAAAGCTGCCTGGTGCAAAGAAAGGAAAATGTCTGGACACGAATTATTTAGAGACACTTTAACACATTTTAGGCTTTAGACATTATTGATGTTGTTCATGCTGATTCACCACAACGTTCAGGGTTTGAGCGCTTTGCTCAGTCTGCAGACAGAAGTGTGTTAACGGTGGCTGGACGTCACTCACTTTCACTTTCTAAAACTGCCTGCCAGGTTCTCTGACCTCTGGCCCGGTTTGGCTCCTCTTCCAGACCACCATCATGTTGTATTTGATAGTGAATGGAGAGCAGAAGGCGGGGATGTTCGGGTCAGCAGCCCCCTCCCCCACCACTCGTATCACGGCTTTCTCTCGTTCAGTCGCCGCTCACCGGCTTGGCGTCTCGTCCTGTGAGCAGATTACAAACGCTGATGTGAGTCACGCTCAGCCTCGACCGTTTGCATCGAAGCAAAGCTCTCATTAAAGGGCGGTTCATCATCGTTGGTGTAACACTCTGCTTTCAGTCCACCTCCAGCAGCCTGAGTGGAAACACGCTGAGAAACTGTGTGCAGAGATCTGTGGCCCAAAGATGAAGAATCCTAGTGATTTCAGTCATCATCTGACTTTTCCTCTTGTGCCACCAGCAGGTCAAAGTTTGATTTATCCTGTGAATCAGCTCCACATTAATGGTCCCCAGATGACGTAATGACTGAATTTTGAGGCTGATGTTTGTGGTTTTTACTGAAATATCTTGTCAGTTTTCGGCTGCATTTTCCTGAAATTTGGTGCAAGCATTAACCTTCCCGTCAGGATGAATTGTCATAACTTTGGTGATCACCTGACTTTTCCTTCAATGTGTCCAATACTTTGCTTCATGACCAAATACCTGCAAATCAGTGCCATCAGCCTCAGCTGGACTTTTAGCGCTAATTAGCAAACGTTAGCATGCTGATATGCTAAACTAAGTGAATATAATAAACCTGCTAACATCAGGATGTTGTGTAAGCATTGTCAGTGGGAGCATGGGAGCACGCTGACGTTAGCATTTAGCTAAAAGCACCTCTGAGTCTCAGTGCGGCCTCACAGAGCTGCTAGCACAGCTGCAGACTTATTTCCCCTTTAAAGCTGTGAACAAACCATCAGTGTCCACTGTTTCAGCGTCTATAAGCAAGCTGAAAAAATGGTCAAATGCTCAAATTCCAGCACTGAGTCACGATTGACTCAACAGCTGCTCGCACTGGGCGTCCAAACCGACATTTTTAACTTTGGAAAGAGTCTGTCAGCGTGCCCTGCGCTGACTGTTTCATGCTTCGTCTTTGCTTGGAGCAGCTCTCGCCTTCTCGTTCCCAGCACTCGTGTTCTTGGCACTTCTTGCACGAACAGCTTCATCGTTGTCCTTTTTTGTGATACTTCTGAAGTTAGCACTGGTTCCACACAGCTGGCTTCAGGCAGCTGTTGCTGTAGTGTGTTCCTTCTTCTCTGAGCACATCAGGTCGGAGTCTAACTTCCTGTCTTTCAATCAGTTTGTGGCTCATATCGAACCAATAACCAACACTGAATAACGTGTTGGTGCTCCTCTGACCTGACTGTGTTTCAGTCTGCAGAGATGAGAAGCAGTCCAGCTTCAGAGGGACGTTGTTGTTGGACTTTAGCACTGTCTCCAGTCACAGACACACTTACAGCACCAGATCCCTTTTTATCAAATTTGTCCGTTCCCAGATTCTGTTATCTGAGTGGAAAATGCACTTTGTGTGCTCAGATGCGTCAGCTGATGGATAAAAATGCCATTTTTATGTCAGAGATTAAAGATTTGTGCTCTACGGTCACGTTTCATGCAGAGTTTACATTTTTATGACATGATTTTAGACACAGCTCCTGATGTTTTATGTGTTTCTGGTGGGTTTGACTGCGTTCCAGCCTGCACATCAGGATAAACCAGGATGGAAACTGGTCCCATCAGCACGCTGGCATGAAGCCTGAGGTCTAGAGTGGGCTCTGAGCTGATTGATCGTCTGTATATGCAGAACTCTGCCGGAGCCACTCAGCCATTTCCCTTAACGGTAAACTCTGCGTTACAGACGGATCGATGTGTTCGGCCTGTGTAACCGTGTTACAGTGTGAGCCTGTACTTTGTGATGTGTTTGTATTGGATCAGATGCTTAAATGTATCCTGCTGCTGTCGCGCTGCATGTGGATCAAATGCCATTACATCTCTGCTCCATGGTGACCACTGAATGAGCTGATTAGTGCTGGAACAAATGGTTGGTCAACAAAACTTTAACCACTGAACAAGTGAAACCAAAGCGTCGTTGGGGTTGAGAAGATTTGCTGCTTTTCTTTCATTAGCAGTCACAAGTCTTTGTGTTTTTGACTGTTAATCAGGCTGAATAAGACATTTGGGCTCTGGGAAACTGTGCTGGGCATTTCTCAGTCCTTTCAGACCATTTATTGACTGAGTTTGGAGTGGAAATGGCTGCTGGTTGCAGCCTTTTACACATTGTCTTAGCGCACATTAGCACAATGGATTAAAAAATTCTGGCACTTTTTGTCAACTATTCAGCAAACAGTTACAGGAAAATGGTACAGCACATAAATAAATAACCTTTTTTACGTCTCAGGCAGATATTTTATGTATTTGGTGAACATTTTTGTTGGTGGAAGTGGCCTGTACTTATCATAAGCAAAGGAATTGCTCCTGATCTCCTCCATCTACACGTCTGTTTGTTTCTGGTCCAAATTTCCACCAGATTTCATTGAAATCTGTCACATAGTTTCTGAGAAATTGTGCCTACGAAAAGACAAACAAATGGGACTGAAAACATAACTTCCTTGATGGAGATAATACAGTAATTCAGGTCAAAAACAATATGAAAACTGAATCCACGCCTCGTCGCACAGGGCCAGCACAACAGTAGTTTTCCTTCAGGGATTTGTGTTGGACTGCGTGGCTTCACACGTGCTTTAAATGTTGATGTAAACCAACATGAAGTCCAGTTCCTCAGAACTTCCAGTTCAGTGTCAGAGCAGGCGATCAGCTCAGTTAGTCCTTCACCCACAATGATAACAGCTGTCTTAATCACTAATGAGGTAATTCAAAGCTGATCGGAGCTCTCTGTGGGTTTCTGTGGCTGTTTATCATCCCGCTCTTATTCACATCTGTGTATCCTCATTCCTGAACTTTACTACAATCCATCCACAGTCTCCTATTCACTGCTGTCTCCAGCCACAGACCATCCGGCCCAGCAGCGTGAGCTTTTAGCAAGTCAAAGTGCGGCCGAGGAGTAAACATTGGCCTCTTTGTCGCCACGCGAACAAAGGCAGCGGTGACGTAATGTCAGGAGAAGAAGAAGAAGAAGGGGGGGTGGGATGGAGCTGTGTTCTCTCCGCTCCAACCCCCCCGTGTTAACTGCCAGTCACGTGACCGCTGTTATTTCTCTCCCTGTAAAATCTCACACACTCGCATCCTTCTTTCGCTGTGAGGGGGAATGAAGGGGCAGCCGGGGCGCTGCAGGCGGCGAGGGCCCACTCAGAAATGTAGCATCCACTTAGCAGCCGGAGAGCAGCGTGGAGATGTGAGGGTGGTGTTGTGACAGCTGGGAGCTCTTTGTTGAGGCTAAATCAGGGGAGAGGGAAGCTTGAAGCGTCATTGTTGAGATACGTTTGAGGTTTTCTGACCTTGGTTTTATGTTCCACACGTACAAAACAAAGACAGTCCATCACCCACGAGTCACTGCTGCTTTGTCTGCGCTGGAAGATTGTGAGTCTGTCCCCTGAAGCTCAAACAGTGATCTTTAGCGACATTAGCTAACATGAACTGTGATTTTCTTTATCGAGCGTCCACCTTTGATAGATTTAAGGCCACAGAAGGACATAATGTGAGTTTATAAGAGCTTCAGAGTCTTTACAGCGTCCCGCCTGTCCTCATCCCGTCTCTGGCGTCCTGTTTGCAGGGACCGGTAGCGGCTCCCTCTCCCACGCCATCCTGCGCACCATCGCCCCCACGGGTCACCTGCACACGGTGGAGTTCCACCAGCAGCGGGCGGAGAAGGCGGAGGAGGAGTTCAAGGAGCACCGCGTGGATCACCTGGTCACCGTCAGGAACCAGGATGTGTGCAAAGACGGGTTTGGAGTGACCGGCGTGGCAGACGCCGTCTTCCTGGACATCCCCAGCCCCTGGGAGGCAGTGGGACACGCCGAGGCGGCCATGAAGAAGCAAGGTGAGGCGACACTGCTTGTGTGTGTGAATAAAACTTTCAAACGTTTAAAACATCCGCGTGAGTCCCGTCAGATTGACTCTCAGCAGCAGTGGTGTCTGTTTAACGATGGAGACTACATGTCCCATCATCCCACACCAACATTCCCATTTTCTCCTGCACACCAGTGGTTCACCTCTCAAGGCATTCAAGCCGACAGTGTGTGATTTGAGCGTTAGATCCGACACACCGCCGCTGTCTTGATGCACGTTAACGCTGCAGAAAAAAGACAGTTTTCACTGTTTCCCTCAACTCTGCAAACCTCCAGTTTGTCAAACAGTGTGTCACATTAAACAATCCTGTCGACTCATTATTAGTCACTGTTTCATCATCAGTCGTAAGTCTAAGTCTTATTTTCAGCCCGTTCTCAGAAACAGATTCTAACATTATCTGCTTGTTACAGTCACGTAGAAACGTCAGCAGGACGTGAACCAGGGCCGGACGTTTACTGGAAAATGATGCAAATCCTTTGAATGCTAACGTTCAGTTTGAGCCGTCGAGCCGACGCCGAAACATGAGGCCCAACACTCGTTTAATGAAGACTGCAGAGAAGATGAACGAGTGGAAGTCACTCAAGCGTCCTGCTGAGTAAACGTTATTTAAATATTTGCCTGTGTGTGTGTGTGTGTGTGTGTGTGTGTGTGTGTGTGTGTGTGTGTGTGTGTGTGTGTGTGTGTGTCATTCACCGTCACCTGACTTTGACTTTGCTGTGATTCGTCCTGGCACAGCAGGAACATGACTGTGACTGAGCTCATTTTAAAATACCAGCCAGTGAATTTGCCCCCCACCCCCCCCACAACCTGCTCTCCCCCAACAACCATCGACCCTCGCCAACACAGCTCTCATTAAGTGTGTGTGCTTGTGTGTGTGCAGCATGTCTGGGCAGGTTGGCCGCTCACTCAGGTGGTCAGTGTTTATGTGGGTCATAGCAACACGTCCATGGAGATATACTAAGTTTAAGATAAACTTTAAGATAAGATAATAATCCGTCATTGATCCACAAGGTGAATAGTTGAAAGAAACAGAAATTTACAATAATATCTGTTTAAAAATGGATCAGAGCTGTAAGAAATCTTTTTACTCAAATCAGTTAATCCAGACGCTGTTGAGATGCACAGGATTAGTGGTTCATCAGCCTGAAGGCCTGAGCAGACGTCCATATTCCTGCGGCACCTGAACGCAGCATCATTTCAGAAAGCAAGCCCCAATATGAAGAAGAATGCAGGAGGAGCGAGGATGCTGCTCTCTCCTCCTCTGTCCATCCCTTTTATGGTGCCACTGCTACATATTCCTATCGTGAGCTGTCGACCCTCACATGCACACGCGCACACACACACACACACACACACACACACACACACACACACACACACAGATACAGATAGACAGAGTGCAGCCATTGTAGGAGCGGTCCCATGACCATACAGGGTTATGCTGCAGGGGGAGAGCTGGTGAATGTGGCTCCATAAGGAAAGGCTTGATTTACTTCACACTGCACAGACTGGATGTTTTCTCCAGAGAGCCGGAGCCAGGCTGAGCGCCGGCGCCCCAGAGAGCTTCAGCCAGAGGCCACAGCATAGACCTGAACAGGGCTCACCTGTGGGTCTGAGGCGTTGTGCAGCACATGAGAGGAGGCTGCTTTTTTGTTAAAAGTAGTTTGCAGCATAGGATCGACCCCCCCCCCCACGCCTGCTGACCTTCTCTCAGCCTCAGGATAGAGTCTCTGTGAGCTGGTTTACTGCAGTGTACGCTCAGCGTAACAAGAGCGCCAGTGAAATATTCCCTCTTTTTCCTCCAAGTTGTAATTCTTGTAATGTCTTGGCCGGCGGCCCGGCCCTCCATTTAGCTGCTCCCTGAGAAGGACCCTGGACCCTGACAGGCGGCCCCTCCCTCCCTGCTGCTCAAAGACTCTGATTATGCAACTGAAAAGCAAACACGTCCCATGAACACAAACACTCTGATAAGAAATCACAGCCTCTCGCATGTATAGATCCCAGATGTGGACACACGCTTGATGCTCCAGGTTATTAATAACTGCTTGAGACGTCTTGTATAATCATCAGCTGGACCCCTCCCTGTGTGTCCGTCCTGGTTGCTAGGAGGCCGCTGAGTTGTGTTTACGACCGTTTCGAGGGAGAACGCTGGTGGTGTTAGCAGAAGGAACGAGCGCTATCTGAAACATCCCCACGTCTCCTCGGTAATGTTTATCGGACACAATGGACCCTTCAGCGAGGCCGTCCTCTGTGGACCTGTCCTCCATTCCTGTGGTCACAGGCGTCACTTTGTCTCCCGGTGCTCCTGCAGATTAAGTAAGATTAAATGGGCAGATTGAATCACAGATGTGTTCTGGGACGCTGTGATGCTGCAAAGGTGGAAAAACCCAGAACTGTGGCGAGTAGAAGGTAGAAAAGGAGGATTTCAGCGACACGCGAGTGCTGATGGAGTCTCAGGATGTTTGTGTTGACTGTACTGGAGAAGGAAAACACAGAAATCTTTACACAAAGCTTTAAAATGTCCCACGTTTGTAAATCAAGCATTTGTAGACATGCAGTCGATGTCGTGTGTGCAGAGCAGGTAGAAACTATAGAGACGATTTAAACATGAAGAAACAGAAAGGCAGCACTCAGTAGCTGGATTACAAACATATATGAAGAGATGAAGCGCAGGCAGCAGATGGTGGTTGACATGGACGGATGATGGACGTTATGTAAACCCTCATCTTCATGCAGAATGTGGACATCATAGATCTGGATTTAGCTCGTATGTGTTTGTAAGTGAGACGTTCGGCCGTCGTCTGTGGGTCGGTCGCCTCTCTGGTCCAGACTGGAATATCTCAGCTATTGATTGAGATGAAATTTGGTTCCTCTGGTCTTCTGACTTTTCCTGTCTTTGTCCTCTAGTGGCTAAAACACCTGATTTTAACCCCAGGAGCTGGTAGAGACCAAACACTGAGCTGAAAGAGTCATCATGTGACACTAACATGACTCCAAATCAGTGGTAATGTTACTCTGTAGTTGCTGGATGTATAAATAAGCTGTTCAGTACATCATCTGCAGGACTTGTTTCTTGCCCCCATGTGGCCAAAATACTTTACAATAAATCCAAGACGAGACGCTTCCTGGTCTCCGGTCCTTCGTTCCTTTTCCAATCATGTCTCAGCGGTTTAGATTTAAAGCAGGCTGAATTGGTTTTGTCCACTCTAACCCCTCCTGTCCCCAGCTGAGCTATCAGAGCCACATTCCTCACGCTTCAGCTCAGCTGCGAACGTTTTCTTGGCTCGTCGCTTCGGCCTCCCGCTGCGATCACGGCGGGCTTTCGCTCGGAGACGAGAGGCCGGGGCCGGTGGGTGATCTGTGTTTGTGAGAGCGCCGGCTCATCCCCCGATGATCCTCAGACTGCAGCCTGCAGCCCGACGGGTCACGAGCCCGCTTTGTTGGGGAAGAAATCTGCTTTGAAAGGGCTTTCGGCTGGAAGGAAAACAAATTATTAATAGTCGTAGTAGTGTCATGGGTTTCCCTCGAGTGGGCCGAAACTCCTCCTGAGTCCATATCAGGTTTATGAATCTGGTTTACATTATTTTCTTTGCCCATAGCTGCTTTTTTAACAGCCTACCCGCAGAGAGAACAATGAAAACAGGCACCTTCTCCTCTGCTGCTCAGATGTCTGATGGTTTCATTTGCCCCAGAGCACCATCATGTGTGTCCTGGCCATAATAAGCATGAATGGTGGTAAACTGTTCAGTCTGTTTGAGTGTCCTTATTCATGAACTTTCTGTTTAACAGTCCTTTCTTCTGTTTCCGGGATGCCGAGCGCTCCTCGCTCTGTGTTGGCCTGCAGGGAACGAGGTTAAGTGGATCTGCACTGATCTCGTCTTGATCTTTTAGAGAGTCGTTAAGAGTAAATAACAACTGTTAAGTGACTCTCTCTCCCTGCTGGTGCTCGATCTGGTTCAGATCTCAGATGCACTCAGATCCTCCCAGCCTTCATGGACCAGAGAACAACCTTTACACCAGGTTATCGGTGTGCTGGACAGCAGACAGTCAAAGAGTTCAGGGTAAATATGTCAGGACGGGATCTCGTTTGTCCTCAGCTGTTTTTTTAACACGCTGAAGCAGTCGTGTTCCTGTCATTACTGGTTCATCAGCGTTTTCCCAGACTTCTCACATCTCAAATATCAACCATGTTTGCTAACAGTTGGGATGTCCCAAATGAGCTCAGGAACATGGAGGCCAATCAACTGGAGGCCACGCAGAGCCTCTCAGGGCAGCATCCTGAATGATTCTGCAGATTGTCAGAAGTCGTCTGGAGTTTCAGATAAGCTGAGCCATTGTCTGAAGGACCCTCTGTTTTTCTAACATGCTAGCCGTGTGCCGTGTGCTCTGCAGATCCTAGCTTCCTGTCGCTATCTCCGTCCAAGCACTGCAGGCTAACAGAAATCAATAATGCTTTTATTTTGAAGGATTGTTCAGGGTTTCTAAGTGCTTTTTAAGTGCTTCACTTATTCTTCTTCAGTGTAAAAGCTGGTTGACACGCCCTCAGCGCAGAGGCAACAAATTAGCAGTTAGCAATTAGCAGCAAAGTCAGACTTTGACTTGTTACAGGGACTGAAGGAAAAGTCAGAGAATCACCACCATCTTTGAATGTCTGAACAAAATTTCACGGCAACCCCCTCTAATAGTCGTTGAGATATTCTGAACCAAAGAGGTGGACAGACCGACTGATGTTAAAATGAGTCTGAACAGTGAGCGCTCAGAGGAAGGCGCCATGTTTGTTGTGACTGTCCAACAGCAGCTGTTCTGTGTCTGCAGGAGGTCGGCTGTGTTCGTTCTCGCCGTGCATCGAGCA
The DNA here is from genome assembly GCA_037975065.1 of Chaetodon trifasciatus. Lineage (NCBI taxonomy): Eukaryota > Metazoa > Chordata > Actinopteri > Chaetodontiformes > Chaetodontidae > Chaetodon > Chaetodon trifasciatus. The sequence continues at coordinate 1,590,091 of JBBMOE010000054.1, read as the reverse complement.
GGTTCAGAGGACGTGTGAGGCTCTGGTGAATCAGGGCTTCGAGGAGATCAGCACCGTGGAGGTCCTGCTGAGAGTCCACGACGTGCGAACCGTCTCCCTGCCGCTGCCCGACTTCGGCCCCGAGCCCGACGCCGCAGAGAAAACGCCTCCCACCTCCGCTCCAAACCAGGCCGCCATCACCCTGAAGACCACCACCCCGCCCAGAGAAATACCGGGTCACACAGGGTACCTCACCTTCGCCACCAAACCGAGAACCTAAAGCTCCGAGCCCGGAGCGGTTTCCTTCAGTCACACCAACAGGAAACAGGACGTGGGCCATAATCCGTCCTCGCTCCTGTTATGTTCCGTGTACATTAATAAGACTGTGATAATCCAGCAGGGTACCAGGTCCCTCCAGGTCCCGGTTGGCACTGCAGCACCAAGAGGATTTACAGTGTTGTGTTACATAATTTTGAGCTCCTGTCACTTGGCACCGGTTGGTTGCTTGCATCAAGCAAGAGTGAAAATCAGTCAGCATTGATTTCGTTTGAGATGTCAGTGAACGTGCTTCATAGCTTTCTTCATCCCAGCAGACACGAAGCCTCCCCGTTTAGAAAAATCTATTTTAATCAATGTTCTCATTGGTTTGGGAAGAACAGTTTTATTTTGACCTTTTCTTGCACTTTTGTATTCAAGTAAATACAATAAATGTGTGAAATGATCTTTGTTTTTCTTCTGTTGGATCGTTGAATCACAGAAAGCAGGAAGTCCAGAAACGCTGAGTCAGAGGTTTAATATCAGCCCGCTGGTCACAAACCAGATCAATCAACAACACGAGCGGTGGTGAAAACGCAACACAAGGTTTGTTTGGTAACGTTTATTCATCACCTGCCAAACTGAAGCCTCACGAGCCTTTTCTGGAGCTTTCGACTGTATCATGGTCTTCATCAGCTGATTTATCGTGGAGGTCCGTTGACCGTCGAGCTCAGAGGCTGTAAGAGTTTCATTCAGAGCCCTTTGGAGGTGCTGGCAGGTGGATTTTGTTAGCTTTAGACAGAGCCAGGCTAACAGTTTCCCCCATTTCCCCCAGTCTTTATGCTAAGCTAAGATAACTTTTCATCTAACTCAGTGAAAAGGACAAAGCCTGCAAATAAAAACCTTCTTTTCCTTCTTCTTTCTTTATTTAATCAGTTAAAAGTCTCAAAAGAGTTAAAATGTCTTAGTTTTGCTCACTTTAAACGGGGACACACTACACAAAACAGCAGAATCTGATGAATCTGAAGCCTGAAATAACACAGACGAGCTTCTACTTTTCCTCCTCAGACTTCCAGACTGAAGCTTTACTGGAGGACAGTTTCTGAACATGGGAGAAATCTGATGAAGGTAAAAAAGCCATTCTGTCTGTTGTATCTGATCGTATGTCAGTGGAGGAGTCCTCCGTCACCTGACTGCTGCCTCTGTTGTTAGTCAGAGCCTCCTGCTGCCTGTGGAGGCTGCCGGCGTTCACCGGGGACGTTACGGACCGGTTCAGGGCGTAATCTCAGGCTTACTCTGGGTTATAAAAAGCACTGTGGTGGTTTCTGTCTGCCTGTGTTTGACCGAGTGGCTGACAGAGAACTGCCAGTTTTCCACCTCTGGACGAGGCCGAAGCCCAGCTCCAGTCACCGGCCGAGACCCTGTTTCACCACCAAACGTTCATTAGGACGATCACCATGATAAACAAGTCCCGGCTGGTGCTGTAAACAGTGGAAACAGGGAAGTCTCTGATTGGACAAATGACTGTTTGGTGTCCTGAGTCTTCTGGTTTGTCTTCCTGATCAGCAGCGTGGGGGTTGGTGGGTGGAGGAAGTGAGTGAGCAACGCTCCCTGAAGAGGAGGTGGGTGTCGACTCCCTTCATCGTTCAGAGGGAGGAAATGTTAACAGCTGTGCGTCTTACAGATGGTTCAGTTTGTCGAAGTTTACGACTCACGAGGATTTCAAAACCATCCTCAGTTTATGTTAAATAATTATTGTTTGCATCATCTTAAGTAATGCAATTACTTGGACATAATTTGCTTTATGACCATTTAAAGCCGCAGAAATCAATAATCAGGTGACTGATGTGCCTGTGACCTCTGTCCTCTGTCCTCTGGAGCCTTTTAGCATCTTTCAGCTCGTTGTTTTGGTTTTATGCCTCCAAACTTTACTGTTCTGGTGAAAACTCTAAACTTGATTTTTGTGCAGATAAAAACGCACTCACCTTTCTTTCAGGTCCTCCTTATATTCGCCACTAGGAGGCTGACCGGGATGTCAGTCAACCCTTTATTAAACAAATCCCAGCATCTGCTCAGCCTCCAGAAATGAGTCATGAAAGCTGGAGTAAGTAGTAGTCGTGGCCCTCGGTGGGTCGTCCCCGAAGCAGCAGGCAGCTCCGGAGGGTCTAATCTGCGCCGGCCGAGGCCGGGAATAGCTCCTCTGAGCTGCTCGAAATCCTGATGCTTAATCAGCTTGTCTTCTGGCCTCCTGAGCCCGGCGCCGATTCAGGCCTGAAACCAACGCCGCACGAGACCGGAGCGCACGCCACGAGATCACAGCGAGGCGAGAGGGAGGGCACGTCAGGGCTGCACTGCCGCTATTTCAGGACAGGAACAGGGTTCAGGAGCTGGACCAGGGACCCACGACTCACAGAGAGGAGCACGAGCTGGTTTCATGATGAAGAGGAGAATTTCATTTTATTTCTTCAGAGAAAACAACTTTGTTTGAATAAAAGGAGATTAAGAGGTTTGATGGAGAAATACGCGTCAGAATAGGACAGAAGAGATTAAAATGACCAGTTTTGTGAGACTCAGTGGTTTGCAGGGAGGAAAAACGCATCAAAGTCTGTAAAAGTCTTCAGTTTTAGAGCGAGCCGAGTCCCTCTCACTGATTTTTCTGTAAAACAAAAAATATTCCACTTTTCCTTCCTCTTTATTATTCTAATGATGAAGAACGTGTCAGGAGCTGAGCAGTCCTGCAGAGGACGTCCACTCGCAGGCGGTCAACAGTGGACTGTCTCTGATCTGCAGTGTTAACCCTTTAATCCTGGTGGGACTAAAAGAGAAGGAGAGAAAAGTAGTGATGATCAGATTAGAGGCTGAAAAGAGACTCAGAGAGCAAAGCTGGTTCAGAGAAACGAGCCTCCAGCTCGCTGTTACATGAATGGATTTTTTAACTGGATCAATAACAGCGTTTTTATGTCAGTGAGAAGACTGAAAGACGTTTCCAGTTGTGAAACCATCATTTATTGATTCTCTTTGCTCCTGGAGGTCAGAGGTCGTCAGAGAGGTTTGGGTTTTTGTCTCTTTCCTTTCACTGATTCTGCAGCAAAGGGCAGATTTGACTTTTTTATACGCTAACTTTTATTTACACACTAAGAAACACGAGTGTGATGAGTTCACATAAAAAACAAAGTAATAATAAAAAGCATGGCAGTGATGAAAGAAGGTGAACCTAATCGAGCTGGACGTTCGGTCGAGGCGATGAAAACACGCCGTGTGTCCACGTGGTTCTATTCTTATCTCTATCAGCAGGAAAAAGCTGCACATCCAGCTTCCTGTCCGTCTGCAAGTGAAGTCCTGTGTTCAGGAAGTCTGACGAGCAGACGGACTCAAAATGCACTTTGTCACAGTGTCAGCTCAGGAGAGCGTAAAGCTGCCCAGAAGCCCAAAAACGACAAACAGGACGTTCAAAAGCATGAAGCTTTAATGAAAATGCTTCCAGGCTTCAGAGATCTGGGCTCTGGTTTTGATTTGCTTTGAGGCAAAGACTCACAGAGGAGCCTCATTACAGCTTTAAATAAGCTGCTTCTGGTCCCCTGAGGATAAACCCGAATGATTTTTATGACTCGGGCCTCAAACAGAGCCACAGCTGATCCCAGCGACCCCGACCTAAGACCTGCCTCATGTTTGTTTTTCATTCGTTTGGGCTTCATCCCAGTTTTTGGTCTCCACCACCTCCTGAGAGACACATCTGGCTTTTTGGCTGCTAAACGTTCAGCAGCTAACTGCTAACTGTCTGTCAGCTGCTTCACATTACAAACAGTCTCGAGCTGATGCCATTATAAAAATGTTGGTTCAAGGCACTTTAACATGCAGCCGGCTGCAGCTTGTGACGCTTTAACATCTCATGATAATAAAGCATCCGTCTGATTTTGACAGAGCGCAATGGAGTCGGCCTTTTCCCTGACGGCTGGGAGACGTCTTTCCATCTGACCTTGAAGAGCTGTTTGTGTCTTTGGAGGCTGCACAGAGTCTTTAGGTTCATGTCTGCTCATAGTGTTTCCTGCATGCATGCTCCCCAGAGGAGGAACCTTTTACTCCACGATGCCAAAATGTTAACCTGCTCCAGATATCACATGAAACCTGCGGACACGTTCATGCCTCAGAGTAAAACAGTGGTAGAATGTAACTAAGTACATTTACTTGAGTACTATACTCTGCATATACAAGGTACCTACTTCAGTATCACTTTATACTGCGCAGCATCTCAGAGGCAAATAATGTACTTTTTACTCCAGATTACAGTGTTCCACCCCCTTCCTGTCCAGTGAAAAGCTTGTATCTCCAGCTGTGTTGATGTTGAATGTTTGTGCTGAACTGAAGGATGAAGAGTTCCTTCATGTCTTCTTCAGCTCAGTAAACTCTTTAAAAAGCCTCTCGGATCAGCTGAAAATGCATCATCACAAAGCTGAAAACAGGCTGTTTTTTCTGAGCTCATCAAACTTTTTGGAGATACGTGGTTCCCACAGGACGGCCGCGCTGCGAACATATGCTGATCTTATAGAATATGATGCATTGCTGTAGATTAAAGCACCAACAGGATGTAAAGTAGTTCAGTGGGCTCAAGATGAAACATCTACAACAGTGAAATGCAGCAAACACATGAATGCAGCAGATAGAAAAACACAGGAACACTTTACTGCTACAGGAGGACTTTTACTTCCTCCATCACTGGTTTTAGACCTGCTGAAGGTAAGAAAACATAAAGATGACCGTAAACTACATGAACTGTGCTGTGTAGTTGTTACCTGCTGCAGGTGGGCTGATGGCTGATGGCTCTCTTGCTTTGCTGTTTGTTGGACATGCTGGATGTTGAGGTTCAGGTAAGTCAGGATGAAATGCAACAAGGACATATCTGAGAAACATGAGGCTGCAGATGAGGTGATTAAGAAAAACCTTCTGTGCAGCTCAGACAGAGGCTTCATGTTTGCGTTCGAGGCTCCACCACAGTAGAAAGTAAATGTCAGTGATCCAGTTTGTCTCAGCGATGGTCACTGAGGGACAAATGTTTCCGTCCTGCAGAGCATGAAGAGCCACAGGCCTCCTCTGAGCCCTAATTACTGTATGAAGTATTGATGAGGAGCTTGTTTGAATCGGTTCCAGCCGTTTCCTAATTTACTATTGATCGCTTTTGGGATGGAAAGCCGATGCTGCTGCGTCCTGCCAGGGAAACACAAAAGACGCCGCCGTGTTTGACAGTTACACAGCTAATCTGAAGAAATGAAAACAGCAGAGGGAGGATGAAATTACAGGTTTGCGTTTGTGTATGTGGATGAATAATTGATTTACTTTCCATCTTAGAAAGCCACGGCCTCGTCAATTTAATCTTCAAAATATGGTCATGGAAACGTGTCCGCAGTCTCCCATTAATCAGTTTGAAATATGTCTGTTAATGATAATGTTCGCAGGACGACTCGTCGAGGTGTCCATTTGTTTGTCCACTGCTTTGGACCCACAGTGGGGTCAGAGGAGGCGACATGTTTGGTGGACAGGATGCTTCAAACATGGCTCATTGATGGGGAGACATTAAACAAAATGCACAAAAGTGTTCGATAACATCGATGACGAATGGACTGCTGAGTAAAAAGTGGCGTTAAAGGACAGTTACGCTGCTTTTCAGCCGTCCGCTGAGCTCTCAGACGCCGTTCTCACGCTGGAAACCAGGCTCATTAAAACACGACACCCCTCCCGCCCAGTTACGAGCCTCCACCAACATTCCTGCGACGCCGTTTGGACATCAGCCAATCGTCTTTCTCACTGAGGTGCGGGGTCGCCCTCTAAGTAGGACAACAGCAGAGGGTTAATCAGAGTTTCGCTGCAGCGGCTCAGAGAGCTCGTCTTCATTTAATGGACGGACTGGTTGGCAGGAGTCCACGGCTGAAAGGGGGCACTCAGCAGTGGGAACACTGGGGACCATTATGGGCCTGGGAAAAGAGGGCTGTTGTGTATGTTTGAGGGGAGTTTGCTCACAGGGACGCAGCGGGACATATTTAAAAACAGATTTGTCCACATTCCAGAAGTAAAAATCAATAACAAACACAACATGAATAACGAATGTGTGTGATAAGGACATCCATGACAGCGTTTTGTCTTCTTTCTTTAATCTGTGTTCAAACAGTTTCTTCAGATTCAGCCTTAAAATCAGTGATCCTGAGTGGAGTTGGTGGAAGTATTTTAGAATATTACAGAGAGCCAGGCTAACAGTTTCCCCCTGCTTCCAGTCTTTATGCTAAGCTAAGCTAACTGGCTGCAGCTTCATGCTGAACGTTCAGAAATGAGAGTGGTGTCTCCTCATCAAACTCTTTGAAAGATTGCAAATAAGCAAATTTCCCAACATATCAAGTTATTCCTTCAAATTAAAACCTTCTTTTTCTTGCATTTAACTGGATAAAAGTCCCAGAGTTCAGATTTTCTTCTATAAACGGGCGCTCACAGACAGAGCTTTTGAAGAGGAGCTGTACAGCGCAGAGGAAGAAGAGCTGTCAGACTGATGCACACACACACGACCTGTTAGCAGAAACATTCAGTGTCTTTTTTTTCTTTGAGGGTTTTGTTTACAGGAAACAAATGAAGGTAAAGCAGCTAAACGCTGCTTCTCTAAACCACAGAGGAAGTTAAAAGAAGAAGCCCAGTCACATCAGACGTGTCCAGAAGTCACTCAGCTCCATAGATCACACATGAAGATCCACGTGTTGTTGTCTTTCAGGGACGTAAGCTGAAGTGAGAAAATGCACGGCGAGGATTAGGACGCACTCTGTTTTTTAACATGGACGCTCCTGCAGACAGGAAGTGTCCGCGTCTGCCGATGAGTGCGGACTCTGTGTGAGCGTGAGCTGCTGTACTGTAAGTCTTTGTGTCTCTGGCTGCCTTGTGGTCGATGTGTGTTATCAGTGGTGATTTCTCAGAGGTCAGAGCCGAGGCTTTGTTCTGCCTCGCTCTGACGTCACCGGCCGTCAGCTGAGTCTTTGTTACAGTTTGTGCAGCTCTGAAAATGGATCCTGTGTTCTGCACAAACCGGCGGAGCTCTGAGAGGCAGGAGATTAAAGGTTTCTGACACACTTTGAGAAACCTGCCCGTGAACCTGATGAGGGACACCCCCCGGGTTCAGAAGACAAGATTTTATGTATTAATACACCCGTCCTCCATGGAGCAAGTCACAGGTTTCTTCAGCTCTCTCAACCTTATATTCAAGGTCAAACTGCAAAATTTGATTTGTAAATGTCGAGGTTACATATAGCTGTTTCGACTTTTACTTCAAGTTTTGTCTCTGGGATTTCAAATCAAGTCTCCCAACTGTTGATTAAGCTGTCCACAAGCATCAACATCAGACCCTCTGCTGTATTTATGTTCCACTGCTGCACTATAATGATCATTTTTATGCTGATGATACCATCTTATATGTCATCTGAGATATTTACAGCCCTGATCCCCAAAAAAGTTGGAACTCTGTGTGAAACAGACATAAAAACAGAATATTTTTTTTTCCAAACAAACTGTTTACTGACAGCAGTTTTCTGAAGTGTCTCTGAGCTCATGTGTTCATTTGCTTCATCCAATCATGTGTTCACAAAGTGGTGAACTCGCTCCATCCTCTGTGAACGACTGAGCCTTTCCAGGACGCCCCTTTCATACCCAATCATGATCCTCTCACCTGTTACCAATCAGCCTGTTTACCTGTGGAACGATCCAAACAGGTGTTTTTGGAGCGTTCCACATCTTTCCCAAATTTTTTAAACGTGTTGCTGCATCAGATTCACAGTAAGCAGATATTTACAGAAATCAATGAAGCTGATGAGGTCAAACATTAAATATATTGACTTTGAGCTGTTTCAAGGATCAGAAAATTATCACATTCTGTTTTATTGATGTGACAGAGTCCCAACTTTTGTGGAATCAGGGCCCTCGGTTGTTTATTTACAGTTTTTTCACAGAATGCCACAGAAAGTTTATCGTTTACATGCTGAAAACTTGTTCACCGCCTGGTTTCCTTCCCTCTTTTTGCTTGAGACCACGATGTCACTGCCAATCACCTCCCTGCCTTTGAGTCTCAGTCACCTCGGCAGCAGTGAGCTCGCCTCCACACTCAGATAACAGCCTGCGTTCATGCAGCGTATCTGCTGCTCCTGTATGTTCTCGGTCTGCAGGCACAGAACAGGCCTCCATTTACACTTTGTTCAGATTAGATACTGACGGCTGCAGCTCCGCCATGAGCAGACAGCGCGTCCGCTCACTGCAGGAGTTTGAGTTTCTCTGGTTTTATTTGTCTGTTTTGTCGTCACATTATGGCGTCTACTGCTCATGAAACTTTCTTTCTTTTTTAATCCAATTAAGAAACTCTTTTGTGTGTTCAGGAAGTGCAATTTATTTTTATGACTCTGCATCTTTTAGCATCTTAGCATTAGCTTTGCATGCATTTGCGTCATTTATCATTTTCCCTTTTTTTTGTCATGGAAATACTTTTCAAACCAGGCTGAGTTACATTAATCAGCAATAAAGTATCCAAATTACAAATTATAAATCTCTAAATGCTCTTTTAGATTATTTCTAAAATTAAAAGTATTCAGGTAGTAAGATTATAAACTTTGTATTTGAAAGTATTCAACATGGAAAAATCTAGATTAAAGACACAAAGTAAACTTCAGAAAGCACAGAAAATTCAACAGAATCGAATAAACCATAATAAATAAAACTGAGACATATTTGAAAAATAGGGCATCAGCTGTATCAGCATCAGCTTTAACAAACAATCTGTCACAGTTTTACAACAAGTTCAATTCAACTAACCCACAGTTTATCAGGAAAATTTAATAGCATCGCCACAGACTCTCTGATTGGCTGCTGGTGATGTCAAGTGTTTGGACACTTGTCATTGAGGAAGTTAAAAGTCATAAAGAGGCGATAAGAGACAAGGACCCAGTGTGTCCACGCCAGCCTCATGTTGTCTCAGCGGCACCCTGAGCGTCACAGATTGGACTGACAGAGTTCAACCTTGTGATAAGAAAACAGGCCGACGACACTTTTAAAGGGCAGCAGACTCGTGGAGAGCTCAGAGTAACTCAACGTTCATCATCCAGAAATACAGTCACACTCAAACTCTGAAAACTTTATTCCTGTCATACATGTATGGATACAACAGTGTGGGACAAGCTTGAAAACTCACGTCCTGCGTCCTTAAATCTGCATTAATTATTCTTTTTTTTTTTGAATACTTGGAGGCAGCACAACAAGCTGTTAGCATTTAGGGTCGTCTTTGTGTACATCTGATGCATGCAAGTCCAATATTCACTCAAACTGTAGCTCCACGCCTGCAAAAGGTTAAGTAAGAACACAACCCTGTTTCCAGGTCAGGAAAGAAGCAGGGGTCATATTTGGTTCCAGGGTCTGCTCTGGAGGTATCGCGTACTCACAGCCCAGGAAATGTCCAGGTCCAGCGCTTTACACGGCTTTCAAACCAACATTTCTGAAAGTCCACAGCAGCACAAATTGTGTTTTTCTGTGTGAGATTGATGACTGGAGGGCCGACAATGAGGGTCTGACGTTGTTACAGTCAACATTTGTGCAGAGGAGGATGTTCAGAGGGAAGGTTCAGGAGGTGTAAGTAAAAAAAAAAGTAAATCTGATCTCATGCTCTGCGGCTCTAATGTGATCCGAGCAGTGAGGAAACAACACTGAATTTGATTTGTACTCTTTCCAACATGCAGGCTGTCACGGCCGAGCAGCGAAGAGTTAAATCAGATCTATATTTTCCATGCGAGTACGTGCAGCCTACGTATGAGTCACTGTGTCATGGGATGCATCGAGCAGCAGCCGAGTGTTGTGCTTTCCCCAGGAAACATACACATGGGACGAGTCAGCTGCGACTGATCGACTGCACACACAGCTGACATCTGGATAACAATAGAAACTATGAAGAAGAAGAGTTTCATTCCCACAGGATCTCTCCCAGCTGGAGAAAATACACCTAAACTGACAGAATCAGGGACAGATTGTCTGCAGAAACGCTCATTATGAAATATTAAAAGCAGCCGAAAACATTCTGTGTCGATCTGTTTGTGTTTTACAGAACAAGTCAAATAAATTTCTTGTTTTCATGTCACTTTAAATTAAATCTTTGGAGGTTATAAAGACATTGAACTCTTTGCTATTTGTCAAATGCTTCATATCCTGAAGGCAACCCTTTATCTGCTCTTGCACTTTTTTGGCAAAGACAGCAGCTAAAATACAAATATGTACAATAAAACATTATTAAGATAGTACTTTTAACAGTGCACTGTTAAAAACTGTGAAGTAAATACAGTGAAACAATAAACTAAGTCAGTCATGCTAGAGGCTTTGAGAAGCTACTTTGGCACAGTGGCCCTTTGAGGTCAATGCTAATATCAACATGCTAACATGGAAGTCTGAAAGTAACACGAGGGGATAAAAACAGAAAAAAGACATCATAAAGATGTGAGTAGAGTGTAATAATGACAATAAAACCAAAATGAATGCTAACAAGAAGAGTTGCAGACACAGTCTGATGCTTTTAGCTAAATGCTAACATGCTCACAATGGTAATATTAATGTGCTAGTGTTTAGCAGATAGAATTATAATGCTCACTATCTTGGTTTAGCATGATAACATGCAGACATTTGGTAGATTAGCGCAGCTGAGGCTGATGGGATTATTTGTGAAGACATTTGGTCACAAACCAAAGCACTCACTCACAAATGAAGTTTTGACCTGATGGTGGTGCTAAAGGAAGAGTACGAGGACCAAACTACTGAATTACAATTAATCCTGGATAAACATTCATGTTTGTACCCCATTTCATGCTAATCCATCCGATAGTCGTTGAGGGCAGAGGGCGTTTGTGTGGCTGAACACTGAGGCAGGACGCAGACATCACATTGCAGGTTGGATTTTGTCCAAAGAGGCGACACTGCAGCAGCTCAGCAGCAAGAAGCCAAGAAGCAGCAGAGACGTTCTTCTCCATCAGCTCCATGTGGTTCGACCATGAATCAGTACTTGTGTGGTTAATAGCTGCTGTTTTTTGTGACTCCTAACAGAAATAAAAGTTGGCACTCTGGTTTGAACCTCTTCCAAACTCTCCATATAGTGGAGGGTTTGCAGTAAAACCCAAACTGTGAGCTAAAAGAGGCTAAAAACTCCTAATTCAACCTCTTTCACATCATGCATACAGCAGTCATCCTCGGTCTAACTTTCTCCACCTTCAGCCTCAACCTTTGCATATTACACTTTCCAGATCACGTCATTCCACACCTGTCCACTAGTTGTCCTTATATAGTGTCCTTCATACCAGTCACCTGACCTTGCTCACCTGTTCTGAGTCACCCCATTAGCCCACAGCATGTTTACTTACTCAGTGCACCTCTGCTTTTATGTATTTCCTGCTGTTTACCAGCTTGATCGGCCCTCTAATGCACTAATGTAAGCCTTTATTTGTCTATACTGCCTCATAGCATCTATTCATGTTTTGTGTATCTTTATTTAAACAGGAGCAATGCACAAAAACCGGACGCTCCTTACAAGGTGTTTTGACGTATCGTCATCAGACTTTTCACCTGAAGAATCATCATATTAAAATCAGACTCAAGGTGCAGGAAGTGTGCCAGAGTTTGTTCCAGTTTCCTATGGAGCTGTAAACTTAATCGCTTTTCTAGGGCAGCTGATATCTTCCAGACAATCATTGGCTAAAAGAGGATGCACTTCATGGCTCTGTCTTCTTTCACTTCCTTATTGTTTTTTGTACACACCCTCAACACGACTAACAGCCATTTTCCCCTTTAAGGACTCTAAACTCTCCCCCTGTAAAACATGTGTCACAGGTGGAGAATCTCAAGCTGGGAGCAAACTGCGCAGACCCCCACAGAGGGGTAATGAGAGGGAACATCAGCCCCCCTCCACATCTCGTTGAGGGTGAAAAGACCTGGACGTGGCACGATGATCGGCTGCCCCCTGCAGCTCAGACGGAGGTGTGCCAGCCTCCTGTCTTTCAGCTGCTCTGCACTTTGCTTCCTGAAATAGAGACGTCAGTTCTAAGTGGACTGCTTCCTCAGCTCCCCATCGCCACAAATGGCTCTTTACATTAGACTTTATGGACCTGAATAAAATATAACACTCAAGCTTTCACCCACGAACGCTTCGGCAAAGGTGCTCATGCTCTTCCTGTGTGTCTGCATATACAAGCACACATAGAAAATACAGTGCAGGTGCCATTTCTCTACATACGAGCTCTTTTTTCGGTGCTCTGCAGGGGGAGCATAGCACACTTCTACTGAGGTGGAGGATAAATAGCCACATCTGTTTGTGTTTCAGGAGAAGCTGACTTTAAACCCCTCAGAGGCTTTTTCAGATGACTTTCATGACACTAATACTCCCCTTCTCTGCGAATCACGTTAGGTAACTCCCTCGCTATTTCTGCCACCGCTGGTGCCCTTTGCCTCTTCCTCGCAGTGAATTGCAGATGTAATACGTGGGAGTGGAGACACACAGTAATATCCGCAGGCCAAACAGAGGGCAGCTGCCGCGGAGGAGGGAGTCCTGCTGTTGCCGTGGCAACCTGCCAAATATGGCACCGTCCCCATCACTGTCAGGTACCGATGCCACAGAGATGAAACCAGCGAGCTGCTGCACATGAGACAGACAGACTCTGGCTCTCATTACTGACGCTGTTTTTTAATTTGAACGCTAACACCATTATTTATACCGACGTTTTATTCCTGTCAGAGTCAGGAAAGCATCTGGAGAAGCATTTAAAGCCTCAGGGGCCACTGAAAGTCTCCATTCAAATGAATATGAATTAAATTATGTTAATGTTAATTAACTGAATTTAAATTGAGTCACACACACACACACACACACACACACACACACACGTATAAATACTGGGCCCCAAAACAGACAAAAGGTCCTAAAAATGATCAGACAAATAAAAAAATAAAGGCCAACTGATTACATTCAATAACTAATAGACTATTGTTAGTTTACAGGAAAGACCATAGAAACAGATAATAAGATTCACTTTTTCTTTCACCTCACCTCACCAGTCAGCCGGTGAAAAGGAGAGAAGCTCAATTTCTTTTAGTCTTTAATTTTCACTCGCTCAAATTTTGATGCTCCAGTATTTTAGAGAGTTTATTAAACCACCTAAATAAAGCAGTCTCATAACGGAGAGAGACGTCACAGAGAAACTAGTCCTGCTAAAAGCTAACTACCTTATCTTAGATTCATTTTAAATCCTCCAAACATGGTCGATATTCATCCAAAGAGCATTAAAGTTAAGGTTTTGCAATTTATAAATGTAGTTACATCCGTTTTCTCTTCACTGCTGTTTATAGGGCAGCATTATTATCAGTCTATTTTTGATGTTTTAGCTAGCAAGCTAATGCTAACAAAGTTAACTAGCTAATTTGACTTTGAGTTTTGTTTGTCTGTTTGAGATTATGAGGAAGGGGACATTAAATCACAAACGTCTACAAAATGCCAACAATAACACCATGAATAAATTAAACTATGTCCACTGTGGTCCTGATGTGTGTGAGTTTCATTAGCGGCTAACTTTGATAAGTTAACTAAAGTGTTTTGGCTATACAAAGACACACAAATAAAACCAATGCTCTGGAGTTGTTGTGTGTTCCTGAACTATAATCCTCTGGAATATATTCTGGTCTTTCTAAACTCTTGGCCCGGACTGAATGAGGTTATATAAATACTGTTTCAACTGGAGCGTGATGTCCTTTCTCCAAATGTCTCACTCCCTCAGGCTGTCAGGTCACAACAACCTAAAAGACATGAAACTGGTTGGCTACTGGTTTGAATCCCTCATCTAGTTCGGGGAAAACATGAAAGAACAGCACAGGATTCTTGTTTTGTTGCTGATTGCTTATTTTCACTGATCTGGCATTTTACCAGTCAAACTTGGATTTTCTGCATAAAACAGAATAAACAAGACAGTAGGAGAAGACATGAGGCAGTTTGTTGGAATTCGATTCATAGCTAAAATCTCAATGACTGTCCCGCCTGCATTCATCCGTTGGTGCAGAACAGGCCTGACTGCAGGAAAAAATGAATCTCCAGCTGTCGTCCTGAGCCGAAGCTGTCGAGGTTTCCAGCAGAATGAGTCACCACAACCACGTTTACAGCAGGCAGATGGACCTCGGACCACAGCCAACACTTCCAGTCGGGTGAAGAGTCGCTGGGAGGCTTCCCAGTAAACCCCAGTCCTTCCAGGGGACGACTGTGACGTTAAAAACCCCAAACAGGAAGATATTCTGACATGTTTTGAATTTTTTACTTGTTTTTGTGGGTGAAGTCACTTGATTTCAAGGATTTAGAACATTTGAGCCATTAAAACAACTAATGTAAAACAGGGAAAAACATATTTAAAAAAAAATGATTCAAGGAAGCTAACAGAGCATCATGTGGTCAACAAAGACAAAAATGAGAAGAGTCTTCAGTCATGCTAGCTGCTAGCTGAGCTAAACGCTAATAGCATGCTAACAAACTCACAGTGACAAGCTAGCATGCTGGTGTTTAGCAGGATTATTATTCACCATGTTCTGCATTTTAGTTTTGCCTATTAGCATGCTAACATTTGCTAACCAGCATGAAGTAGCCTTTAGCTGAGGCTGTTGGGAATGTCATACGATTATTTCATTTAATATATTTGTTTAATTAAATGGCACCACCAGAGTCATTTGAATTAACGCTCTGAGGACTTTAAATATGTTTAGCAAATTTTGTGGAAATTCTTCTCATACGTATTGCGACCTCATGGTGACGCCAAAAAAGAAAGGATCACCAAAGTTAGGATTCGTCCTCTGGAGACCTTGCATGCAGGTCTGAACAAAATTTCACAGCAGTTCATCCAGTTGGACCAGTGGTGGTGGATCATTCACAGATTTATTTAATATATAATCCTAACCTAAACCAGGAACCAAGTCTTAACATTAGAATAAATTGTTTATACAGTGGAGACCAGCTGTTTGTCCTCCGATTGAGGAAAGTTGCAACAGTTTGACCGGAGAGATTTTTTCTCCCTACAATGCCATGAATATTAAGTACACACACACACACACACACACACACACACACACACACACACTGAACCATCCTATCATGCTCAATTAGGAAAAGAGCTGATAATAAATGGACTAATTTCTGCTTATCACAGGACAGCAGGACGCCTGCTTTTCATAATCAGGTACCTTTAAACTGCTTAGTTCTTTTTAGGATTACGATTTTCTCTAATTTGTGCTTACTGGAAGAACTATTGTCTATTTAAATCAATAAATGAGCATTTAATCTTTTTATTGTGAAGATAAATTCTCCTCAGGGCTCGTGCATGTGTGTGTTCACGAAGCAGCAGCTGGAGATGAATCAATCAACCATCTTAATTGTCTTAATCATTTGAAAATGAATTTTACATCTAAAAAGATTAGATGACACAGTGTTTGTGTCAGACTGAGCCGCCAAATCCAGACTGAACCGATCACTGCTTAGATTTTCAGAAGAGATGTTGATGGACAGAAAAGAGTTCAGCCTCTTTTAACATGGAGATTCAGTGCAGCTGTATTTATTCTACCATACCAACAAGTTCATGCATATAGGAAGCACTGGATCCACAACACTGACCAGCATGAAACGGACATGGTGGAGAGCAAAGACAGCCAAAGACAAGGGTCAGAGGTCAACTGTGAGTGGGCAAGAAAAAGAACAAAAGTCAGAAGGAAAGCTAGAGTTCATGCTGTTGGATTGTTTTATTTTATATCTGATAAACTGTAGTATTATTTTATTTTATCGCACAACACAGCATCACACATACAGCATCTATAATAACAGCATCTGTTGTTTGTTAATACTCTCCAGAACAACACTAAAATCCATGCCAGCTAGCAGCTCCGCTAGCATGGCTGCAATGCTCATAATAGGCAGGTTTCCATCCAAATGTATTGCAAATTTTAACCAACTTTACACAAAATCTAAATAAAACACACATCTTGTCTGTGTTGTCTGTGCACATGGATGATCATGTGGTCTGCTTCTGGCTTTATTCTAGAAATATTTAGCACATTAACACAGAACAGTGGAAGCCAGTTTGTCACCAAACCTCAACTGCAGAAATTCAGGGTCATCGTACACTTGATGGCCACTCAGTGCTGAATATTCAACAATGCTCCGTTCAAGTCAATTACGTTCAGTCTGATTGATAACAGGGTTGTGTTTCAGCAGAGTCGACACAAAACTCAAACCCAAAACATTGTCAAACCCACTGAACCACTCCTTGTATCTGCCACAAAGGTCAAACAGATTATAGAGCATTTTATTTTAACCCCTTCAGCCCTGCGTTTGTAGCAGCTTACACTAATCGATGCAGGCTTTTCTCACCCAGTAAAGAGGCTCTGGGAATATTACATAACCCCCTCTGCTTCTGCACTGCTGCACAGCTGACAGCGGCAGGGACCCTGCTGCATACTGCATGACATAACCCCCCACACACCCGACTGCACACTGTCCTCCCTTCATCTCTGTACGTTTACCCCCCCGGCGCTCTCTGCTTCCCTCCCTGTTCACAGTGATTCTTCAGTGTGACTATTTTTACACAGAAAAAGCAGACATACACTCAGTTTATTAATAGGAATTCAGTATTCATCTTCAGGCGCTGCACCACACACTTGCACTTCTCAGAGTCTCGAGCTTTTTCTGATAAATCCGTTTCTTGGTTTTGGTCCATACTGGATGTTATGTTCCTCATGACATAAGCCTCACCAAACACTAAACACTCTGTCCTCCCTGTATCTCTGTCCCTCCACGTCCTCCCTTCTGATGCTCTTTAGCTGACCTGCCTGACTCGCTCTCAGGCCAAAAAAAGGGCTATCAACATAGAGGCTAACAGTGGTAAACAGCCAGGAAGCATAAATATAAAAATAAAAATAAAAATAAAATATTGTACTGATGAATTCTGATGTTGAGACCAGCTAACAAAACAAGGAATTCCCTGTATTTTATCTGACGAAGACCTTTATGCCTTAAAGCTATCAAAAACAGCTAAGATTGGCAATGCTATAGCTAAGATCTAAAGCTTAAGATAACTGATGGCTACTTTAAGCTAATGTTAGCTATGATCATCTTTTGTTGTTTGGCTTATTTTCTACCAAACACACCAAAGAATT
Organism: Chaetodon trifasciatus; assembly: GCA_037975065.1. Lineage (NCBI taxonomy): Eukaryota > Metazoa > Chordata > Actinopteri > Chaetodontiformes > Chaetodontidae > Chaetodon > Chaetodon trifasciatus. The sequence goes on along the minus strand of JBBMOE010000054.1, from coordinate 1,572,640 downwards.
TACAGGATTTTATCTGAAGAACTTCACATCTTAAAGCTGGATTATTTTCTGCCAAACACAACAAGAAATTACAGGCTCTGAAGAAGACTCTCATCCCTTAAAGTTAACAATGAAGGTAACACTGGCAAAGCTAGCTGAAGTTAATGGCTAGCTACTGTTAGCCATCTTCTTCTGTTGTTTAATTTTGCCTATTTTCTGTCCAATACCGAACAATGTACAGGATTTCATCTGTAGACGACCTTTAGGTCTTAAAATTAACAAAAAAAATTAACATTGGCAAAGCTATAGCTAAAGCTAAAGCTAAATGGTAGCTAACGCTAGCTGCCTTTAAAAGATACTGCTGTCTAATATCTGAAATTTATCAACAACTATTGGATGAATTGCAGTAAAATATAGAAAAACCCCTGAACCCATTACTTGAGAAAATAATTGTTGGATTAATCAATGATGAAAATAACTGTTAGCTTCAGCCATCATTGATTTATGTTCATGTCATATGTTTTATTTCTGTGGTTCCTTGTGCATTTGGAACTTGGAACCATGATCACAGTGTGATAAACTACATTTCCCATGAGTGACCTGGTTCAGCACAGGTGTGCTCTGTTTGGTCTCATTATAGATTAATGATGAGTGAGTTTCCATTCAAACAGTTGCTCCAGCAGACCAAAATCTTGGAATTTTTAATATATTTCCTGTGTGTGTTCTTGGTACGTAGCTGTCTTATAAGATAATGTATGATTATTTGTGCTCAATAAGCTTCTTGCCAATGTTTTATGACTTAAAGAGCTTATGATCAGTGTTTTCATATTAACAATAGATCAGCTTGTTTCTGCAGCCCCTAATGCCCAAACAGTCGGATTATTCCAGGTTTAAATGCGTCCACACGATAGTGCTTATGTAACTCATGTTTAAGTGCTGTTTTTTTAACACTGTGATGGAGTTACTGCTGCAACTCTGTGCAGCTGAAATTTAATACATGAACAGATTTAATATAACTGACAGAACCTGCTGTTCAAGAGATGATATTAACAAATATAGCACGGAAATGTGGATTTGCAGATTCATTGATCTATGCTTTTCGTTGCCAAAGATATAGTAAGAAACTTATGGTCAAATACTTTAATGCTAGAGAAAATAAATGTTTTATGAGAGGCACAAGCTCATTTTGAAATCACATGGGAGAGGTATTACAAGCCATGAGTAGATAAGAACACAGCCTTTGTATCATGGGCAGCACTGAAGTGGACCATTCTTCCTAACAGGTTTATTGAGGCCTTTGCTGCCTGTAAAGTCATCACAGCCTCCAGGGTATTGACTTTGCTGTGGTGATCCGGTGAAATGAGTGTTTATCACCTCCGTGTTGGAGCTTATGCAATCAGCACAGCCTCATAGAGCAATAACACGCCACTGTCTGCTGTCATCTCTGTGTGTGTATGTGTGTCTGTGTGTGTGCTGGAGCTCTGCCCAGAGCAGCTCTGTCCGTGCCCCCCCTCCTGCTGCCTGACAGGCTGCCTGCAGAGCCGAGCGCGCGGCGCCCTCTGGTGGCTGTGTGTGGAACAGGTATGTCAGGAATGTGATGCTGATCCCTGATGAGGCATTTCTTTCCTCTTCCTCTACAGGAAGGTCAGAGGTCACGGTGAGCCGCAGAACAACACTCTGGAGCTGGCGGGGATTCAGTAGGTGTGTCTTTTTTACTTTTTTTCACCCTCTCCTCTGATTCTCTAGGACAGTCTTTTTTGGCTTGTGACCCTTTAATGTCCTTCGTGACCTCTCATCAGCCTCAGCGTGGACGTGATCTGTGAGCAGCAGAATAAAATATTTTGTCTTCTCATTGAAATACATTTACTCGTACTGTATTTAAGGGCCCCATGTGGAGGATTTAGTGGCATCTAGTGGTGAGGTTGCTGAACTGAATACCCCCTCGCAGGGCTCAGGAGGCGCTCTACAGAGCCTGTGTTTGGTTTGTCCATTCTGGGCTCCTGTAGAAACATGGCGGTGCAACATGGCGGCCTGCTCCTTCTGTAGACGCAAAGAGCTCATTCTAAGGTAACAAAAGCACAATGCTTATTATTTTCAGGCGATTAAACACTGATGAAAACGTACTTATGAATACTTTATTCCACCTGTGCCAACAGATTCTCCTCAATCCTCCACACTGGACCTTTAAGTACAAGGAAGGAACTTGAATATTTGAGTATTTTAATGTCATTCAACTTTCTACTTTTACTCCACTATGATTCAGAGGGAAACATTGTACTTTTTACTTCACATTAGAATTTAAATTATTAAGTATTATGATGATATAATAATTACGTGGAGGCTTTATTCACAAGTTTTTCTCTTTTACTAAAGCAATATTTTCCTTGTAGGATTTCTAACAGTATTTCCACAGTGTGGTTTCTGTACTTTAACTGAGGTAAAGGATTTGAATACTTCCTCCATCAATCCTAGTTTTATCTTAAAAGCTTTTAGAGGCCCTAAAAGATGAACATATCCAGTACTTCATTATAAATACCCCCAGGTTGGGAGCCGCTGCTCTCGGGACCAAAATAATCTTCTTCTTCATCTCGTCTGCTGCAGCGTTGATGCAGGAAATTACAGGTTCCCTCTGAAGAAGACTCAGCCTCAAACGAGCCGCCCAAAATAAACGTCCCCGTGACACAAGCAGCTGGATCCAAGTAAATAACAGGTTGTACGTTTTCATGATTATTCATTACAACACGTTGATATTTTCATCAATTCATCTGACAACATGAATATAGGCTCACCAGAGGGATTATCTGGAACTCCTCATGAGGTTTGTAGCCTGCATGCAGGAGTTTAGCCTGAAAAGTACTGAACTGCCAATGACTGAACAAGAAGTACTTTTACTTCAGTACATGTAGCATTACCACACTGGACAAATACTCTGTCACAAAGAAAACTTTTACATTCAAGATTTCACTACAATAAAACTACAAAATGATTACAGTAAAACAACTTCTTCAGATTTATGAAGGACTGCAACACATCTACTGAAATTTCTCCATTTTATGCATCTTTACACTTTGCATTGAAAGAATAAATGCAGTAGCTACAAACTATGATAATCTTAGAGAATATGATGCATTGCTGTAGATTAAACTAGCCAACAGTATATAAAGTAGTTCAAATTAGTTGAACCTTAAACATCTACAGCAGTAAAAATACAAAAAACAGGCACATTTTGCCTTAATAAATGATATTTTCATGTAGCTCACATCATCTAGTTGCTATTTACTGTCCCGTACGTCATTTTTACATCATCAAAAAAAGAGTCTGACCTTTGAACAGAAAGGTTAATTGAATATGAGGAAGTAAAAAACATGTTTGTGCACTTTGTGTGTTTGCATTTTTGGATGTTTTTCGAGTCCCATCCATTAGTTTCGGCAACGTAAGCCTGTCTTCAAGTATTATTAAGCAGATTAAAGCCCACTTACTGTGTCTCCCTCCAGCAAGTACTGTGGCACTGCATCAAAGACAAAGAAGGAAATGTGGCGTCTGGCAGAAAGTCTCCACACAAAGAAGAAATTGGCATTCTAGGAATTAGTTCTGCCTTTTCAGTTTCACTGTGAATGAAATGCAAATGCACTTGACCTCCGGGTAACTCGGTCTGCTGGTGCTGGTGATGGAGGGCGGACGTGAGCTCGAGCTGAGAGCAACTCGAGTTGGCCGCTAACAGCGCGAAAGGTCACCTCATCCCACACTTGGAGAGTCTCTCTGTGGAGGCGGCCTGGCGGTCAAACACTGGGAAACGTGACTGTGGTCTTGTCCCGGTTTCTCTCCTCGTCACTGGGAAAACCCCTCAAACCTCTGAGCTGGTCCCACCATCAGCAGGGACACTGTCCTGGCCTGAGGAAGCTTTCCGTTGCCTGAATCAAAAGGGGTTTTCCTCTGTATGGTGGCCTGTTTAGGACAACTCAGACTCAGATGTTTGGCTGTAAGAATTCATCAGCCTTGAAGCTGCGCTTATGGGTCATGTTAACATGCTAAAACCAGCATGTTAGCTTCCCAATGTTAGCACTCTCAAGCGTTAGCTTCTTATGGAGGATTTGTTATTATTAGGGTGTCATTTACAAATAGCTACTTATTATATATAGATATTATATAAACATTTGAATATTTAATGTTCTTTTAACTCTGCTTTTGGTCTCCACCAACACCTGAGGGAAACGTCTGGCTCTTTGGCTGCTAAATGCTACTCTATGTTCGCCCGCTAACGTCAGTCCCAAACTTTGTCCGTCTGGTGGTGGAAACAAGGTTGATGAGAGCTTGAACCCAAACAGTGAACGAGCTTTCAAAGCGAAACAAGGTGAAAGACGCTAAATGTCCTGCAGACACTTTGAAGGGATGCTGATAATTCTGTCATTGTCTACTGATCCATTGTTAGCAGCCATGACTTACTGAACAGCTTAAGTAAAAGTAGCAGTACCACATTCAAACTTGTACTTATGTAAAAGTACTTATGCTGCAGGCAGAAGAGCCGCTGTCAGCGTTACAGTATTACACATCACATCTCTAGATCACTGTTCCTGATGCCTTCAGAAGCAGCATTTCAATGTCAAAACGGAGCTAACTGTAGCCACTTTATATTTAGCGTTTGTTAGCGTGCCACATGTAACATTTTAGCATGTTAGCATGCTCAGGTGTCATGGAGCTGCTTTCTGGGTTGACGCTTCATGTTTAAACTAAAATCTGAGATTTTTGAGGTTTGATTCCTGTAGCAGACGTGTCTCCTGTCACACTGGCCTTGTGAGAGACACTGAACCCCTCACCTGCTCTGGATGAGAGCGTCACTTTAAAGTTTAATGCCCATCTGCAGCGGCAGCGTCGTGGTGCATGGAAGGCCTTTTATCCGGCGTCCCTCGGCGATGCTGCATGTTTTCTTAAAATAACCCTGAGTAGGCATTTTGAAAGTTCGCAGAGCTCGAGATCAACTTTTCAGACACTCGTCGGGTCCTCACTTGTCCTCTGGAGAGCTACCAGGCTCAGGAATAAAAAAGACATTAACATAACAGTCATGTAGACACGCCGTCTTTATTTTGCAGTGGGAATACAAATTGGAAACACAACCATCCACGGAGCATTCACACAGCTTATGTTTTCCAGTCTCAGTGTGCTTTTTGTACAAGCGCGTCTCGGAGGAGAAACAGCGAAAGCCTGTCACAATCAATGCAGTTAAAGGCGACTTAAGAAGACATGTTTGGAACAAAAAGAGAAATGCAAAACCTTTCCAGTCACAGAACACATTCCCGTCGTTCGCAGAAGGAAAGGCGGAGCAGAAACAACACCCAGCGGCCGAAGAGCCACCGCTGCGCTTCAGTGAAAGACATTTAAGCTCAGGATCCCTCGCGGTGGATCGTTTTACCTTCTAACATTGACCTTTGATCGCTTGCTTTATTGATTTTAAACTGCAGCATCATTTGTGGGTGAGCTAAGAAAAAGGTTTGCAGCTGGTGTTAAGTTGCTCTGTGATGTGTTCACCTTCCTCTTTGCCACCTTCATCATCATCTTCAGATCTCTCCTTAATAAAATCAACTTTGGTACGAAGAAACGCAAAACATTCTCCAATGACTACATTCAACCCAGAGCAGGAAAATCAGATCTTTAGACCTCTGAATGTGCACGTCAGTCGCTCCCTGTGGTGTAAACGCATCGCTCCGTGAGGGCCGACAGAAGTCAGACCGATCTGAATCTCTAATGGACTCCAGGTTCAGATACTCTTGACAAGCCCGAGCTGCTTTTAGCCGTCCAGCTGTGTGTTGGGGAATCCTGAACGTCTGGCTGGAGAGGACTGTGAGTGCAGGCAGGAGGAACTGAAATACCAAATGACTCCAGGTCAGGATTAAACCAGCTATCCATTTCATGACTGACGGGTTCTGAAACCAGTTCGTGCCACTTTCTGGAACAGCTGACTTCCTCTTCAGGAAACTGTCTTCTTCTTTGTAAAAACGATATTTAAAGTTTGCTAAAGACTCTGACGCTTTGTCTTCATACCAAGCAGGGCTATTCATTTTTAAAGGTGATTATTTTTTCTTATTGTCAACAAATCCCATGAAAAGAGTATCCAGGATCCAAAAACTGATTCTGTTTTTCACTGTTGTCCAAAAACTATTAAAACCACATCAGTGAGCCGCGCGCTCCTTCGTTAGCTTCATTAGCAGCTGGATCACCAGATCATTTAAAATCACATGAGGCCAGAAGCCATCTTTCCATGTTTTGCGCTTTTGGCCAAAGTGCTCAGGTTTTAGACCAATCAGCCTCCTGTGAGAACTACTGGCAGGTACAGGTGTGGTCAGGTGAGTCAACAGCGAGACAAGCAGCTGTTTGTTTGGACATGTGGCGCAGACGCTGCTGCAGCAGACTAATCCTTCACTGAAAGACGAGATATGAACTGAAGGATTTTCTGGATGGAAAACGTTGACATATGATTGGTTAGCCCGTGACAGACAGACGGTTCGTCCAATCACCTGCCAACTACTGTCTGACAGTGCCGGCCCTTTTCCAAACGGTTTCCATGGACGAGCATCAGGTTGACAGACACCGTGCTGCTGCCTGAAACCATCCCAGAACACCGAATGTTGATTAATCCACCGCTAATCCACTAGACTAGAACACATTTCACTCCAGCGTCCAGCTGTTTGAGGAAGTTATTGAGCCTTTTTCAAAATAAAAGTTAATATTTGTTGCTGGTTTTAAAGGATTTTTTAAGGTTTGTTGAGACTTTCTTCTCTTTGGTCTTTTCATGGGATTTCTTCACAATGACACTAATGAGAGACTAAATTTCCAGCTGCCCCAGCCTTTAAAATGCTGTTTAAAATGTTTCTTAGACATCTTTTAAATACAAACCAGTCATCTGACCAACGTTCACACTCATGCAGGGACAAACTAGTTAACGCAGAAATGTTAGCCTTCGTTTAAACCTATAAAATCCAGCTTTTTTTCTTGTGCAATCACATACGGCCGCAAAAAATGCATCAAACACTGTTATCAATCCCAGTTCTTATGAATTCAGAAGAGAAATTTGTTCGTGGCTCTGCTTGGGCCCAGGGTCCATTTAGACTGGGCCCAGAATCAGAGGAGCAGTGGTGGTAATTGGGAAGGGTTGCGTGCTCCATCTCGCTGGCACAGACTCTAACAAAAACCTTCCCTCCAGCAAAACATTTAGAAAATGGTGCTTTACCTCACTGACATCCTCCTTTTTAAGTTTGCACGTATGAACCGCAGAGCATAAATTCGTGTGGCTGCCAGAACGCCCACTCACTGAGGCGCCGCGAACACCGAATAAAAAAAGAGGCTTCGAGACACCAAGATGACGAGACAGAAAAAGACATAAGGGACATTTCTTCATATAGTGTAAAACATTTCATAAACTATTCAGATGTACGTTTAAAAAGGAGGCCGTGTGCAGAGATGCAGTGATCTGCGAAGAGTAAATGTACATCTTCATATATTTACTGCATACAAAAAGAGCATGTGAACTTAAGGTGTGTTCGGGTTGGTTTGGTCTGAGAGAGCTAAGGTTCGCTGTGAGAAAGCATCTGTTGCAACAACAGCCAGGCAGGCTGACGATGTTTAATGAACACTGTTTAATCTAATTTTCCCCCGGATGAGTCAGCTCCTTACCCAGGAGGCCGAGCTGCAGGCTACCTGCCAGAAATGCCTCCGACTGCAGCTTAATGCACATAAAAAGGGTCTGTGGGAGTTTTCTGGAACATGTTTTAGTGTTTTAAAAAGCAGTGATACACAGGACGACCTTCTGAGCAGCTGGAACGAGCAGCAAAGCCCCAAGTTTCGCTTCAGCTTTGCTGCTTTAATCACAAATGAGAAACCTGTTGCTGCAAAACTGCTGAGACATTCGACCTTTCAGCTCCAGTTCACGCTGCGAGCGAGCAGAGAGCTGAGAGAACGACGGCGCCCGGCTGACGGACGATCTCGTCAGACAGGAAACGCTGACCTCATGATCGCCAGCTGTCAGCGGCCAATCAGAAACCACCCAAAGCGGAGGTGTTTTTCATTCAACCAATGAGAAGCTGATCAGAGCCAAACTAATCTGCCACAAAATCTCAGCTCAGGTCCTTTAAGACGCCGTTACGTGTGGAGCTTTCTGTCATATCACATGACCTTCATCAGCAAATGCAGATTTCAAATTTCAGTCTAAACTGTGTAATATGATCCAAACTGTATGAGATGAAACCACACTGAACAACTGTCACACAACTGCTCATCTTCAAATATCCTTTCTTTCTTGAAATTGCCTAAATTTCTCTCTTTAAACTTGTATTAAATAATTTCTTTGAGTAACACTGACAGGCTGCTCTCCTTTTAGCTCCGTTTTTGTTCTCCACCAACGCCTGAGAAAATCATCTGTCTCTTTAGCCGCTAAAAGCTCCGCCATGTTCACCAGCTCGTCTCTAACTGTCTGTCTGCAGTCTGGGTTCATCACAGCAAGCGACCTCTTTCCATACGCGTCATTTGATCGATTGTTCACATAAAACTCAACTCTCTCTGCTGATGAAGGTCATCCAAAGTGACTGAAAGCTCCAGAGCTGCTCCTGCAGAACGAACGTCTCAGAATCCGTCTCCTCAGAAGCTTTGTTTACTCTCAGAGGTCAACAGGAAGCTGTGAAGCCATTTAATGGGCTCATTATTCTGTTTTGTCGGTTGAATTTCAGCCTGATTGCTTTCAGAGCTCCATCAGCGAGAGCGTTTGCAGCAACGTGACTCATTTTACCGCCTGCTGCGAGGAGCGCCGTCAGCCTGCGTGACCCCGAAATTACTGAGCAGAACACCACCACCTTTAGTCTTGATCAGGGAATAGATACTGATTGGAAAAAAGCCTCATTTTTGGACGAGTAGTGCAAATTGTTGTGGCGATAATGGCCAAGGTGCTCTCCGTAAACACATTCGGTGCCTCGGCGTCGTATCAGAATGATGCCGGCTCCTCATTCGGCTGCACCACAAGGCTGCTTTACACGCACCGGTTCACAGGGAAGGGTGAAAATAAAGGCACAGAGATTTGGACTTCTCCTCCAGTCCTTTCCCTCCCTCCCACCGTCTCCAGCAGAAGTTTCTAGAAGGCTCTGTCGGCCGCCATCGCCATCAATCCTCTCCGCCGCGCAGAAGCCGACCGACGGCCCTCCGAGCGTCAGCCTTGATGTGTCAATCCACTGGATATCGCCGCCTCTGCCTCCCTTCCTCTTCCTCTCCCCGGGGACCCCTCCCAGTCGCACTCCTCCTCCTCCTCCTCCGTCGGTAGAAAGCAGTGGGTAGAAACAAAAACCGAAAGCAGCAGCAAAATTTCGCCTCCATCTCTGAATTCAAACCTGATCCGTTTACAGCCAATCATACGAAGTCACAACAAACATTTGAAGCATATTACAGACTAACAGCTACACGGGCGGCGGGGGGAAAGGTACTTTCATGTTTTCAAACATCCTGCTGTCTGTCAAACGTCCTGGTCACGGCGAGCAGGCCGCCTCGTCGGATGACACCCCTCATCTAACCTCCTCGACGCCTCTGTCTCAGCTGCAGGCTGAGGTTTGCCTTTTTCCCTCGTGACAGCTGCGGTGTGCAGGGTTTGGGGGAGTTTGCCACAGTTGTTTGAGTTGGAGCGCTACCAGAGACACGGCCGAATGCTGAGTGGATAAACAGGGTCAGGCGGGGGGGGGCGTGACCTTCCATCAGTGATGCAAACTCCCACTGTTCTCCCTCTAATTACGTCTCTGTTTCAACACAGATTGTCTGGCTTCAGCACCAGCTTGATGTTCGCTGTTTCACCTTTGATGCTGCTTCGAAAATGCCCCAAAATCTTCCTCGATTGTGTAAAAGCACATTTCACTGCAGCGTTAATTTCCTGGTTAACCTTTGTTCACGCCATCTGCTTCGCCAAACACAATCAGGCCAAATTTCAATACAAACCGCAGCGAAACAAGAGAGAAACGCTCCTGTAATCTGACATTTTTTCATATTTTTTGATATTCTTCACCCAAAATCAGCCCAGTACAAACAGACAGCAGAATCTGGACCGAGCCGCGGTCTCACGGTAGCAGTGGACAGCTCTCCCTGATCAGGTCGCCGTCGTCAACACGTGCTTCGGCGGTCTCGCTCACACCTGACGCTGCTACACAACCATCACGCTCGGGTAATTCATCGATAGCAAGTGCAGCCTGGAGGATGCGACCACTGTAACAGGCATTATGTAGTGCTTTGGCAGCAGGCTTCGACGACCACACAGCGAACACGACGACAACGGACGACAACTCACACACACACATACACACACACACACACACACACACACACATACACGTACATACGGGAGAGTCCAAAAGAAATCTTCAAAAAGCACAAAAAAACTTTTCAAAGTGTTTCACAAAAGGAGTTCTGTGTTGTTGACTTCTCAGCAGGGTCGGCCACAACTACCACAAAGAGACAAAAGAAAGCGCTGCTGCAGTGCATTCTGGGGATTTGAGTCAATATTTACAGCCCGTGGAATGATAACGTACTAGTTTTTGGATTTACACACATTATCACCTCCTCGTTCCTGCAGCGACGTCCCGCCCGGCGTCCCCGCGGAGCAACACGTCCTCCGCTCTGTGACCCGTGTTTCTGAATGGATCAATACTCCCACTCGTCCGTCTTCATGTCCAGGTAGTTGAGAATGTTCTGGGCGAACTTCACCGCCTGCTTCCGCGCCATCTTGGTGGTCTCGTCGCCCTGCGGGTCCACGGCGTCCAGCGCCAGCAGCTGTTTGGTCAGCAGCTCCTCCAGCATCATGTAGCTCTTGTCGGCCCGCTTGCCATCGAAGCCCAGAACCTGGGCCTGGAGGTCTGACAGGCTCCCCAGGACCAGCCACACGGCCCGGTGCGACGGGTGCTCACTGGGGCCCGGCTGGCGGCGGGCCAGGGCCTCGCGGAGGTCCAGGAAGGTGATGATGGCTTGGACCTCGACCACGGCGCGGCGGCGGGCCTCCCTGATGCACGGGTTCTTGGCGGTGTCCACCTGGTCCAGGTGAGTGAGGAGGCTCTGCAGCTCGGCTTTGGGCCTGAAGCTCAGGTCTCCCATCACGCAGTGCCGCAGGACGCCCTCTCGCAGGTGGGAGACGTGAGCTCGCACCGCCTCGATCTCACGGATGGAGTTGTTCTGCGCCAAGTCGTACCTGAAGAGACAAACAGCCAATCACTGAACTTCAAGCACAAACTGCAGCTTCACAAAGACGAAGCTCAAAGCTGTGACAACATCTTTACCAGCTGTCAGGTCAGTCGAGTATCCATACGTATTATCAAAATATTAATATGCATATTCTTCTTCTATGGGGGCCTACATTACCCACAATGCAACCCGACCACACAGTTTGGGCAGGGATGCTAGTAGCGGCTAACGTAGCCTCGAGCCTCTAGAGTGCTGACAAATATCTGACAAGTTCACTTCTTTCTAAGTCCACTCCTCCAGATTTTTCCATTTTCAAACTTCAGACTGAAATGTTCATCACTGTCTCATCCTGACATGATTTCTTTAGAATTTATCAATCAATATTATTGAATTATTGCACAGCCCAGAGCGTCAAACAAATGCTTTTGCAGGAGGAGGGAAAATGCCTGCAGCGTGGCGTCACACTGAGGCAACTCTACCAAAATAAAAGCATCAACTAATGTCCTTTAAATCTGAGGCTGCTCAGGAGTGACCCTGAAACGTGTTATTTTAGACGAGAGCGTTCTATTACTCATCACCAGTTTTATTCTGGTTTCTATTTTAGGAAGGTGATACTTTGTTTTCTGGCTGGTCAGACATATATATGATTATTTCAGTGCAAACTGTATCAAACAACCTTATTTTGCTCTAATTGAAGGCAAAACAAGGCAGCACAAAGAAAAGCCTGTGAATGGAGTGGTGCTTAAACCGGTGCTCGAGTCTGCTGCTGCACATAATGAAGTACCTGGTGGGCGTGTTATTGCTATCAGTGCCTCTCTGGTGATGTGAGTCTAATTCACTCCTGACAGTGCAGCATAATTCAAATCAAACTTCAACAATACGCAGCCCCTCCTCCCATTCACCACCCAGGCTGCTGGCGATGCACAGTAACATCAGCTCATGTGCAATATAAGGACAACAGAGGCGTACGTTGGAGAGCACAAATGTTCAACTGGTGCTTCCTTTTGAGAATTATTTTAGGCCCTTTTTAAGCAAAAGTGCCAAAAAAATGACTTCTATGGCAGTAAATTGAATGCCTTTGATTGTGAACTGACTTCACAGTGATTATTTAATTAATACAGATTAATCAATAAAGGGCAGAATCGTTAGCTGAGCCCACCTGCGTGTGTCGTCTCCCTCCCCCTCCAGGTCCAGGTGTTTCAGCAGCCCGTTGATCTCCTCCACAACCTGCTTCCGGTAGTTTCTGATAGCTGCGTTCCCGGAAACGTCCAGGGCGTCCAGCTCCACCTGCATCTCTGTCAGGATTCTGGACAGGTGGGCGCAGCTGTCCCTCCCACTCAGCCCCATCAGCAGCGCCACCAGCTGACTGCGCGCCACGCTCACCTTCACCATCACCTGGTTGATGCGGTGCACGGCCTCGTGGGTGTCCCCCGACAGCGGCAGGGAGAGGGTCTGCTGCTGCGTGCGCCCCTCGATCACGTCCTGCACGGCGCACAGGCGCGTCAGCGCCCGGTAGCGCGCCTTGCGGAGCGGCACCCTCCCCTCCGTCTTCACCTGTGTGAGCCTCAGCACGAGCTCCTGCAGCGCATCCACCAGCTCGTCGTTTATTTCAGCCACCCCGCCGGCACGCTGAGGCGCCACCACGCGCTCGTCCACCAGCTGCCGCGCCTCGTTGCTCAGCTGCTCGATGGCCAGGCGGGATGGGTGAGTGGCGTTCTCCTCCAGGTAGCGCAGGAGGCCCTCCACCTCCTGCGCCGCTCTCTTCCGCGCCCCCTGCAGCTCGGGTTTGCCCTCCGTGTCCACCTGGTCCACCTCCAGCAGCAGCCGTGTCAGCTCGCGCTCCAGACGCTTGTAGTCGCGGTCGTTCTGCATGCCGCTGAAGGTGCACACTTGAGGCCCCAGAGACGCCACCTCCCTCTGGACCTCGTACAGCCGCATCATGGCGGGGTGCTGCGGATGATACGGCTGCTGCTGCTGCTCCATTGGATGCTGCTGCTGCTGCTGTGGACCGCCATGGTCCATCCTCTTCCCGCCATCAAAGGGCTTCCCAAACAGGCTGCAAAGAAAGACACATGAAAGAACGTCAGAACAATGAGCGACAATTCAGAGCAGTTTCAGCCGCGCTCACATTGTTGTCTACTGGCCAGAATGGGTGGATTACTTCAAAAGTTTCTTTTCAGATACTCACAGCCGACACGGCTGAATAGGACCTCCAACTAATGTCTGGATGTCAGCCAAAGCAGCTGGCATGAAGACAAACTCTGTAACCTCAGCTGAACATTCAAAGCTCCGTCGGCTCCATGGGAATGATCAACAGTGCGGTCAGACGTAAATGCTGCTGGCCTTGTTCTCACATGAAACTTCATATGCAAACAATGTGGCCTTTCCGTACGGGCGTAATGTGCAAACAAAGCTAAGACTTCTGGAAATCTTTCTGCACATCTCCAGTGGGAAGGAAAGCATCAACACACACAATACGTTACAGTTAGAACAAATGACCTTTGGATATCACCACAATGGCTGTTATGTTGCAGTGGAGACACTCGCCCACTGAAACTAAAGCACAAACTCAGGCGAAAAATCAGCCGAGGAGAAGGAGCTCTATCTCCAATTTACAGGCAACTCTGTCATGCGTAACATGTCAGAAATCGAGGCTGCGGGCTTAAGAGTTATTAAACGTGAGAATAATCCATCTTATGTGTGAGCAGTCCCGACAGTCTGCTGCTGCGCTGCCAACACGCTGCCGGTCTGCAGACCTGCTGCCTGCCTCATCTATGACGAGCCGCCACGTCACCCCAAAACCAACCCGCAGTCTACGATTCGTCGCGGCTTCGGTTTGTAAAAGGAGGTTTCTCCTCGTTCCTTCAGGCCTTTTTGTTCAGAGTGTGACTGAATCTGACCTACAATCGATTTCTGAAGCTGCACTTAAGAGTTCAAACATCTGACACCAACACATGAGCCAAAATTCATCTTCTAACATAAAAACATATCATAAGAAAACATTTCCAACATGGACGTCTTCCATTTGGTTTTTCCATCCCTAAAAATTCTGCTGTTTCTGAACTTTTTGTTTGTTATGAGCAGACGAATGTGCAGATGCTGATGTTCAGTTCAGCTTCATTAAAGAGCGTCAGACCACAACAGGCCAGGATCGGACTCTTCGATCTACAGAGACCCAACGAAACTGTAAAAAGATGAGGACCAAAATATCAGCCTTGTTCTGCAAAATCTATAAAATTATACGATTGCAATTCTGGGTGTTTCACAGTGATAATAACTTCATTTAAACAGGAAATGTCTGAACGGAGAGTAAAAATGTGTGAGCTTACAGACTCCATACTTTAACCCAAACAGGTAAATGTGACTGTGCTTTTTCACCTGGTGCTTCATTTCTCTTTAATGTTAATGACAACACATGTGGAGGGCTTGTTTAAATGGTTTACAGCCACTGAGCTCTTAGATCAAACCTTCACTTTGTATTAATGAGCAGAACACGATGACAGAAATGAGCCCGCACACATACACAGTGTTATAAACAGTGCAAACCCTGTTAAATACTGTAAATATGTCTTTGTGCTCTCCAAACAGCTGACTGGTGTTTGAAATGTGAGTATAACAACGACCACAAGCAGCAGACGGAGGAGTCTCTTCTTGACCTTGACCTCTTTTGTCGATGTGCTCTTATTTCGCGTCAGACAGACTCCAGATCAGCCGAACGACGACCCGGCTGAAGGCAGGACGAGGAGAAACGCCCACATGACACATTCACGTGAAACGCCGTCGTCACAGTCGTGCGAGGGAATGAATGAGGTTAACCTACATTTTCATGTCGACAAAAAGAACACCCAGAGGACAAGCGATGGGAGCAGGCTCGTGGTGACATGATGGCGATGGCTCTCTCATCCTCACACAAAGCATCCTGCTGCACATCGAGCTTTAAACACTGAGGAGGACAGAACGCCGCTGACCAACAGCCCGAATGTGAAACACCTCAGAGCGTCTCTGCGCCTGAGCAGGAAACTCGGTCAAACAGCCTCAAAGTGTGTCACAGGTGCCTCGAGCTGTGAAATGTGCTCCCAGTTCGACGCTTCAAGAAATCCGTCTTCAGCATAATCTAACTGTCTGACTAACAGCAGGCTCCTTAAACAGCAAATTACCTTTTGTGCCAAAATGCCAAAAATTTGCTGATTCCAGTTTCTCCAGCGTGAAGATTTGCTGCTTCTGTCCGTTCTGAATCACTGTAAAGTGAATGTCTTTGGGGTTTGGACGAAAGAAGACATCTTTAGACGTCTCCTCGGGCTCTCATGTTTCCTCTCTTTGTAGATTTGTGTCTCTCTGTTGTCACTTTGTAGCTGCTTTTTGTCTCTTTGTAGTCGTCTGGCATCTGCAGTCATTTTCCATCTCTGTTGTGATTTTGTGGTCTGTTTTTGTCTCTTTGTGGTTTTGTGTCTTTGTTGTCCTGTTGCATCTGTAGTCGCTGTATCTTTGTAGCTGTCTGGTCTCTTTGTGGTTTTGTGTCTTTTTGCAGTTACTTTGTATCTCTTTGTTGTCATTTTGTAGTGTTTTTTTTGTCTCTTTGTAGTCACTGTGTTTGTGTTTCTTTGTACTCAGTTTGCTCCTTGTATTTATTCTGCATCTCTTTGTGTTCATGCATCTGTTTGTAGTTTTGCAAATCTTTGCAGTCGTTTGGGCTCTCGTTGAAGTTCAGCTGCCTAGTTATCAGCTCTGTAGTTATTTTGCATCTCTTTGTAGTTGTGTTGTGGCTCTCTGTAGTCGTCTTTGTGGCTCTCTGTAGTTGTGTTGTGTCTCTCTGTAGTCGTCTTTGTGGCTCTCTGTAGTCGTCTTTGTGTCTCTCTGTAGTCGTCTTTGTGTCTCTCTGTAGTCGTCTTTGTGGCTCTCTGTAGTCGTCTTTGTGGCTCTCTGTAGTCGTCTTTGTGTCTCTCTGTAGTCGTCTTTGTGTCTCTCTGTAGTCGTCTTTGTGTCTCTCTGTAGTCGTCTTTGTGTCTCTCTGTAGCTGCTTGACGCCTCAGCGTTCAGCAGGTGAACCTGAACTCTCTGGTGCTGCTGTCACTTCTTGAACTGCAGCTGAACTTCAGGATTTGCTTCACGCTGGAGATGAAGAGCGGCTGTTTGACACCTGTCCAGACTCAGACTCCTGGCAGATACAGTTACACAAAATACTACAGCAGAGCTGCGACGATTAGTCGATCGGAGGAAAATTGATTTCCAGCTATTTTAAAATTGACTGTCAGCCATTTTCATTTTCAGACAAAAATGTCAAACATTTTCTGCTTCCAGCGTCTTAAATGAAAGGATTTGCTGCTCGTCTTTGTCATTCGTGACAGTACATGAAGAGCTTTTCAGCCGCCGACATCACTTTGGGCTCTGCGAAACTGTAATGAGCATTTTCCATAATTGTTTTACGTTGTATAGACTACATGATTAATCGCTCAGTCGTGAAGATAATCTGCATATTCATCGATTATGAAAATGATCGTTTGCAGGCACACATTACAGCAAAACATCAAAGTCTGAGATTCAGGTTTTATTTTCTTAAAGTGGAGCTTTTCTGCTCTTTTATTAATTGTAGTGAATTAGGATGAAATGCTGCTGCTGCCTCAGAATCCTCTGCAGCTGTAATATGAAGGATATCCAGCGCTCCGGCCTCGGGACCCCCTGACCCCTCTGCCCCAGTGATGAACCAGTAATCCATCCAGGATCACCACGCAAGCCTCAAGTCTACTGACATGAAGAACCGCCTCCAGTATTCAAATAAATCCCACTTTGGGTCTTAAAAATCAGAGACAAAGAAAAGGACATGGCGAGTAGGAAAACCGTTACGGAGGAAAACAACGCCCAGCATCCATCAAAGTGAACTTTCTGTGTCTGCAGGGTGAGCGGTGATACACAGGATTAAGATAAGGGGAAGATTTGAGTTTTGGCAGAAGAACATGGCTCAGGGGAGAGGTTGCATCATGAGACGGGCTGTCATCATCGGCCGAGGTGCCTGTGAGCACGACGTGATCGTTGCATATGAACACCGAGGCCAACACTACGATGTTTTCTTATTCACGGCGTCAATAATTAGAGTAGACAGGATTATGTATTAGCATTCCCTAAAGTACTTTTATGTAAGAGTGCGAGGGGCTGGGCATTTGCAGAATAGTGGATGAACACATGCCAAGCCAGAGCTTACAAATCTGAGTATTTATTAGGATAATCTCAGCAAAATCCACTCCAGCCTGGCAAACACCTCGTGCCTTCATTTGATCCAGAGAGACAAGAAAAAAGGACTGGAGGCTGAAGCCATGCTCTCACAGCTGAGGAGAGGTTCGCCACTGAGCATCAGCCTTCCCTCCCATGAGTCACTCAGCATGAAGGCTGCCTGAGCTGGACCCAGCATGCAGCGAGCACCCCCGGCTTGAATCTCCCCCAAACCGTGCATGCACCTGCCCCATCTCCAGGCTGCCTGCACCGGTCCTGCACGGCTTTGCGCATTATGTCACCGTCCAAAATCCTGCTTGGCCAGCCGGTTGGCAGGAAGGTATCTGCCTCTGTGAGGGTATGCAAATGAGCACAGCTGTACCAGAACCAGCAGACACCACACCTCTAGAGCTCACAAACCCGCTCGAAGCATCTCCAGAGGCTGTCAGCTGTATCCTCTCTCTCTCTCACACACACACACACGCATACACGCACACGCGCGCGCGCACACACACACACCAGCAGCATCGTTATTTCTCACCTTTTCAAAACTCCGAACACATTCGCGCACATTTTCGCGGATGTCTGTTTCCATCAGCCAAAGCAGGTCGGTTCGTGGAGCAAAGAGGCATCCAAACGGATAATCCCCGATTCAGAGAGCTTTCGGCGGGGGCGATGGTGCTCCGGTCAGCCTCAGCACCGAACGCCTCACTGACTGACTGACTGACTGCGGTCGGGCTGGTGTCGCCCCTCCCACAGACCGTGAGGGGCTTCCTCCGCCGAGGCTCGCGTTAAAACATCTGGCCTTATTAAAAGATGTGTTTCTGAATCTTACGGGAGATTAAAGTGGCCGTTTTGAGTCAAATAGTCGAACTCTGTTTTCCACGTCCGGCGCTCAGTGAATGTCATTGTCTGTGCCAGTGCGATAAGCTAGCTACCGATGATCACCTGACTCTGCCCCACCTTGGCCGAATAACTTCAGCTTTTTGGCCTTTGTACATTCACACCACTTCGTCACTTTCATGGTTTCACTCTTACCTGCATAGCCAGCGTACAGCCATCTGAACTGTTGGGGAAAAGTGCGCACCTCCTCTGATTAAAGCTAAACATTAGCCTACCTAGCTACCTTCGAGTAACAGTTACTTACTTTCCGGCTCCTGCGTATGAAACTAACACGGAGTTTGTCTTTTCTCATTTGGGGGAAATAAAACCGATTTTATCGGCGTTTCCGTGACTCAACGAATAAGAGTTTTGAATCTATGTTTAGTTAACCTATAATAAAGTCATATCGATGTAGAAGTATAATACATCAACGTTATTTTAACGGATATCAACTTGACTATTTTTAACACAGTGTAAGTTTTGGTCGTCCAATCTTGGGTACGCTCCTTTTCACACAGCCGCCGGGCCGTTTCTTACGTGGCGGCAAGAGCGGGAAACAAAATGGAGTGCAGTAGGAGGTACCGTATTGATGTAGCCTACTTTTTTTTTTTTTTTTTAATTATTATTATTATTATTATT
>JBBMOE010000054.1:1531436-1548910 GCA_037975065.1 Chaetodon trifasciatus | reverse complement strand
CTGCCTGCCTGTCTGCCCGTCTGTCTGTCTGTCTGTCTGCTGTTTCCTGCCTTCAAATGGGACTCTTACCTGAGTGACACACACCTGCAGAGAGCCGGCCCGCCCTTCAGTCCTCGCCCTGCACCTCACCTCATCAGGCTCTGTGTTTGAACTCGTTCTGTGGAGCATTACATCACTTTTCACACGCTAACGTTGTGGTAATTAAGTGATCAGTTCCACCTTTTCAATAATTTATTGATCTGCTGCAGGTGATTTCCTCTCATGTCGTTCCTCTTCTGAACCGGTTGCAGCTGTCTTGTGGACGAAGTCACTGCTTTAATATTCTCTTTGTCCTGTGTTTGTCTTTTAAATTGAGAAGCAGTTCGTAGTTTTTCTGTGTTTGGTTGCGTTTTCTGTATCTGCGTCTTACTATTATTATTGTTGTTATTATTGTGGGAAATTGGCCTGTTTACAGGTCTTGGGGGTCCCGCTGTGTATGTTGAATAAATAGTATAAATCCCTTTTTTGGGCTCCAGAGGGAGATGTGCAGAGTCTGATGAATTGCCTCAAGTGATGTCACGTGAGTCGGCGTCGTCGGGTCTGAAGACTGAAAGTCTGAAAATGAAAGCGATGTGTCGGAGCTGCTCATGTCTGCTCGAAGCCGCCGGTGATGAAAACATACTTCTGCCCATAGACCCCCAGAATCCTCCACACTGGACCTTTAAACGACTTCGTACGGATTCATTCTTGTTTTTGTTGTTACTGTGGTGAATCAGAGCGGACGATACGACATTCTGTTGAAGTTACTGATGACATCTTCTCTTCATCCTCATAACTGGCAGCGCAGTAAAAGCTTTCTCCTGTTTGTGCTCACACGCAGAGATCTCCCTTCAGACCAGCGCCGAGCTCCACACACGACTGGATTGGTCCACCAAACCCTCTGTCCAACCTGCGGCCAATCGTTTACCGCGTCCCAGAGAGCGAGACGGAGCTGGAGAAGCGGCTGCGACACCTGAGGCAGGAGACGGAGGACTGGAACCACGAATTCTGGACCAAGCAGAACATCACCTTCAGCAAGGTCCAGATTCAGCTTTTTCAATGAAACGACTCACGAGACGAAGACAAAGACAGACGCAGTAGCAGAAAATACCCGACACGTCCACTGCTTCACAGCTCAGAGTTTCCTTTCTTTTAGAGTTAAATGTTATTTTTGGTTTTAAGACTCTGACGTCTTTGCGTCCTTTGGTCTCAGTGTCATCTGTCACACAGGTTGTTTTATTTTGGTAGCGTGGTTAAAACAGGAAGTGCTAATGAAATACATAATAACCAGGTTAGTGCCCATCACAGAGGGTTAGTGCCAAACAGTTAATGGATTGATTGTTTCAGGGTTTCATTAAGACGTGCAGAGTTGACGTGTTTGAGCAGCAGGATGATGCAGAGAAAAGCTCGTGTTCAGCAGATGAACCGATGTGAAGCCTCTGAATCAACAAACATCCTTGCCGCTGACTGACCCCAGAGCTGCTGCCCTGCGGCTGACCTCTGACCTCAGAGCTGCTGCCCTGCAGCTGACCTCTGACCTCTGACCTCAGCGCTTCCACGTGTGGATTAGCATCACTTCGTCCCTGTCATCATTATTCATGATGTCCCTGAGTGTCGTGTCCTCTGCAGGCTGAGCTCTTTCTCTTAAAGTTCTTGTTTTGACCAGCAGGGGGCAGCATCGCACAACACAGCTGTCAGGTGAAGCTCTGACAGGTGACAGCAGCATGTCTGTGTGCTGTATATTTAAATCTCATGAGGCATTAAGGACCTTGAGCTTGAGACTATTAAACAGATATTTTTATATATTAAAATTATTTTTTAGTTTTTAGTTAATCTGCTCCTGTTGCTGGTTTATTCTGGATTATTCTTCTCCTCTGCTTCTCTGTGGACACTTTCAAACGACCTGTTTCGTTCAGTTTTGAATTGTTTGACTTATCGTCTGCGTTCGATATGAGTCGCCGTGTTGACTGTTGGCTTTTTGTTTGTGAATGTTGTCAAATCTAAACAGACAAACAACACATTTGTGTCCTCTCTGCAGGAGAAACAAGCTTTCATCGTTTCACATCTGACTGCAAAAGGCTTGACTGTGCGAGACGAGCAAGGTGAGGACACGCAGCCTCCGCATACTTTAAAGCGCTGGCGTCTTACGTGCACAGCAAACGTGCACAGGCTTTACTCAGAAAAGAAGATTAAATTCTGGAATAGAATTAAAAACTCCTGCACGCTGTGCTTTTGCATGGATAGTGAATTCGCTCACAGTCTGTCAGAACACGTTAGAAATGAAGCCCGACAGACTCGACGCCGACGACTCGGTGAGCTGAGGAGGTTTTATGTAACAGCTGAGGATGTAAGGAGGAAACTTAATGAGAGAGTAACGTTCCTCTGCTGTGTCTCCTCTCCCTGCAGGACGCCGCCGCTCCCTGAGCAGCGAAGAAATGGCCGTGTTTTACAAAAGCTTCCTCGACAAAAACAGAAAACGACACGCAGATTATAACAAGTGAGTTGTTTTGCAGCCGGGCAGCTCCCACGGCGCTGTGGGTGGGCGGGCTCATCTCCCTCCGTGGGAGCTGTGGGCTCTAATTGACGCCTGTACCTTGTGTACGGAGAACAACAAACACGGCAGGCTTTGAAGAGCTCGCTGTGAATTAGCTTTGCAGAGTGGCCGACTCGTCGTTCGGGTGGAGAATCCTCCAGAAAGAACGCCGCTTTCTGCCCACGCGCGTCACCTCTGCAGCTGCTTTCATTTCGCCTTCCCTGCGTGGGATTCAAACCACTTTTCATCGCACGGCTGAGTCCGGCGTGTTATTCCTGTTACTGTAAATCTAAGAAATAACAGCACTTCCCTGTTTCTTCTCTCCTGCCGTTATTGCTTTCTTGTCTCGGCCTATTTAAAATCTTTCGGCTGTACAAATGAGCCTCCAGCGCAGCTTGTGCTGCTTTCTGCTGTGCAGTGAAACATCACCGTTTATCCACATTTATTCCCACTCTGTGCAGTGTCCTCAGTGTTTCAGGTTAGCAGCTGCTGCAGCGTCACAAATGATGTGACCATTAGATCAAATACCATAAAGTGCTTTGTATTTGAAAAAGGAATCATATGTCGATGTTATGGAGCCCCGGAGAGAAAAATAAATTCATCCAGGTCATGTTTTACTACATCCAGAGCTCAAAGTGCAGCTGCGTGGGCACCAGATACACTTCATTCCCACCTTTAGGTTCATTCCTGGACACAAGAGAAGCAAAAGACCTGAGTTTGACACGTCAGCAGACGATGAACATCAGCTATGAAACGTCTTAATCCGACTTCACCAGCCACACGTGTTCAGCTGTTAGCTGTCCACTCAATGAAAAGAGCAGCGTGCTAACTGTGTGCTATCAAACTTGACTCAGCCGTCGTCTGGGTTTCCTGTCGATCATGTTCCTGCATTAACTTGGACCTTCACTCTAATATCTGCATTGTTTTAATGAGCTCTGATGAGCCTTCAGAGCAGAAGGTTGGAATAAACTGTGACTGACGATTCAGAAACTGGACTGAAGTCTTTCAGCAAGCTGTTGGACCGACTGTGTGAACGCAGACTAGAGTGCAAGATGAGGTTTAAAAGAGGCCTTTAAAAGAGACTCAGAGTCATTTTGAGCCCTCAGTGTAGTAAAATGTGGCCTCGATATATTTTTCATCTCTCTGCGGTCAGCATGATGTCACTTCACAAACACAAAATAAGACAGAGTAAAAGTCATAAATGAAATGGAGATTAAAATAGATGTAAAACCAAACAAAGGGAAGTGGATTATCCACAGATCTTTGATCCAAAAGAAGAGAGTTTAGAGAGTTTCCTTCAGTTTTGAGTGAATCAGCTCAGTGATCCGAGGAGCTCAGGAACCTCCTGGTGACGCAGGGTTAACAAAGAGCAGGTGGAGCTTAAAACTGATCACAAGGAGCCTGAATTAGACTCTGAGTTTGATGTGAAGCCAGTGATCGAAGCCACTTGAGGGGAGAAGCTTTGCAGCATCGCTCTGGATCACAGAACGATGTTTTTCTAACACGGGTGAAAAGCTTCAGAATAAAAGCGTGAATAAGGATCTGCATGTCAGCGTCAGAGACAGTGGTCTGAAGTTCACCTCAGCTGGAAAGATTTATTCAGTGAGAGGAAGGATCCAAATGAACGTACCCTCTGAGTTTCACTTCTGAATCTTGAATATGAACATTGATTCCATTCTGTCCTTTCAGTATGAAGCTGCCAGCTCGTTTCCTGTGGATGCTCGGCTGAGCCACATTAACTGATATGAAGCACAGAAGTCCAACGAGCTTAACTTCTTTTGTGAAACTGTATTTTCTCCCAGAATGAAAGGACACGCTTGATGTGTTGCTGCAGTATAATCTGCTGAAGTCACTGTGTTGAACCTCCTCTAATTCTCCTCCTGCTCCTCCTCTCAGGGAATGGTACCGACGGAACTTCACCATCACCTTGCTCATGGCCCGAGTCGCCCTCAGCAACGTGTGGAGGACTCTTAGGAAACCAGCTCTCCCCCCACCTGTGGAGAAATAAAAGGTTCACCTCCCTCCTGCCTGTGCTCTTCTGTCATTCACTCGTACATCAGTTTCCAGGAATTAGAAACCTGCCGACGCTCATCCGACAGGAGACTTGTCTTTTTCCTGCCGGTCTCGTCTTCTTCTTCTGTTTCTGATGTGTGGTTGATTTTATCAGATCCTCCTCAGGTGCTGAAACATATTTTCACTGCTCACTTGCAAGCAAACAGATGAGCTGTCGATGTGATTAATGCAGCCTCTACATCTTTCTTACAACTGCCCGAAAAAACAAAAGACGTCAGCAGGACGTTGGCTTGAAACATCAGCTGAATAAATGGATGCGGGCTGTTAACAGCTGCCTGCTCTTTACTGAAAACCCACAGTGGTTATTTCACATGTTGTATCAATCAACACTGACCTGATGCACTGGATCTCTGAGTCACTGCAGGTTTCTGTGATTCAGGGCTTCCACAGAAAAGCTGGATTGGACGAGGCGTGTTTTGAACTTTGCTCCAGTCTCGTCTTCACGGTGTTATCTGAGGCAGCTGAGACAGTTCTGTCTGCTTTCCGTCAGATTTCTCACACTCTGCTGCATGTTTTTCAGTCATTGATGAGCAAAGACAGAACATTTCTGTCACAGGCTGCTCGGTTCATTCAAAGCACAAACCAAAAGTCTGGTACTTTTCTGAATAAAGAAAGGACGTCACGTTGATGTCCTGTGGATGGAACTCAGTGAATTTACTTGAGTACAAATTCAAGGTACTTATACTTCTTTATTTCCCATTTTATACAAACTTTAAACTTCTACTCCACATCTTAGGCAAATAATGTACAGATTACAAGTTTTCATCCCCTTCTGTCCACTGAAAAGCTTGTATCTCCAGATGCATTGATATTGAATGTTTGCTGAACTGAAGGATGAATTCTTCCTTTATGTCTTGAGAAAATTCTCCTTCTTCAGCTAAATAAAATCTTTAGAAAGCTTCTTGGATCAGCTGAAAATGCATCGTAAGACAGGCTGTTTTTTCTGAGCTCGTCAAACTTTTTGGAGATACGTGGTTCTCACAGGACCGCCGCACTGCAAACACATGATGATCTTCTAGAATATGATGCACTGATGAAGATTAAAGCACCAACAGGATATAAAGGAGTTCAGTGAGCTCAGCCTGAAACATCTACAGCAGTGAAATGCAGCAAACACATGAATGCAGCAGATAGAGAAACACTGACAGAACACTTTACTGATACATGAGTACTTTAAGTACATCCTGCTGGTAATACTACATACTTAAGTAAGGTTTTGAATGCAGGACTTTTAACTTGCGGTGGAGTATTACCACAGTGTAGCATTAGTACTTATAGTATCTGTATAATGACCTGCTGGCCAACAGAATCATAAATATAATACACAGTGGTGGAGGTAAAAGCAGAAATAATACTGTACAAATACTCTGTTACGAGTTAAAGGACAGAAGTACTATCAGCAAAATGCAGTAATACTTCTGTAATTTTAGTTTCTTTGTGCACTCCTGGTTAGTTTAATGGTAAATAACTGCATCATATATTATAAACTCTGTGTATGTTCTGCATGTAAAATCTTCATCTGAAAATTAAGTTAGTGGATTCAAAAGTACAACATTTTCCTCTGAAATGAAGCAGCAGAAAGTGAAAATAATAAAGTGCAGCTGACTCAAGATTGTCCCTAATTACAGTAATTGAGTAAATGTACTTAATTACTTCCACCAATGAATATTGAATGATTACATCTGTGTTATTGTCCTTGTATTGTTTCTTCTTCTTCTTCTTCTTCTTCTTCTTCTTCTTCTTCTTCTTCTTCTTCTTTTATTTTTGTTAATATTATTTAAACTGATATGGACCAGTGAGTCCGAAATGTATTTGAAATGAGTTTAAACCATTAAATGACAACTTAGAGTTGTGAAAATGAAATGTATAACGAGGAGTTTGTGTTTTCACTGTTTAAGTATTTAATAAATCTGGTTGCTCAACTCGCACCGCAGCTTCCGCTTTAATCCGACCAGCCATGACATCATTACCGAGGAAGAGTGGGGGGGCCGCCGGGTAACGCCATTTTCACGCAGCGCGCAGTCAGTCAGTCAGTCATCCAGCCAGTGGACCCGCGAGCTGTCATCTTCATGGGCCACTCGTCAACTTTTTATTTAGCCCCATGAAGCCGCTATCAGGTTAGCTTTACGGAGCTGCTCCTGCCATGGAACCAAAGCAGAGCAGGCTGGCGTTGAGCGGCTCAGACTAAAGCCAGCGTTTGACAGTTAGGTGGCTAGCTATGTAGCTAGCTGCTCATCATTAACGGCGGTTGATGCAGTGAAGCCCAGCGTCAGTCGGCAAAACGTATCCCAACCGGAGGCAGTTTGGAAATTGTGTTTTGTAACTTGTATTTTTTACACTTGTCGGAAAACGTCGTCAGTCAAAGGAGCAACACCCTCATCTTAAAAGAAGACGTGATTGAAAAGGTGAAGCGGCGAGGAAAACGAACGTTACAGACAAGCTACATTGGCAACGGATGTCCTAGAGAACGGTAAGAATGGCTCCGTGTATTCCTTGGAACGATCATTAGCTAATTACCCACTTTCAGAATTTTTTATCTGTTTTTTCAAGTGTCATTTTGACAGACAGTAAGCATTTGAATTTTCGATCTTATGTTAATTAGGTCAGCTTGTTTTAAAGCATTACCCCCTTTGATGTGTGGTTGGTGTTTACGTTAATTGCAGGAATTAGACGCCATGAGCACATTAACTGTCACTGAGAGTGCTAGCTCAGCGTTAGCACTGTGCTTGCTCTGTGAGACAGGAAAGTACTGGCTAACTGGTTCTTCAGGTTAATCCATTTGTTACCCGGATAGCTAAGGCAAAGGACCAGGAACTAGAGGGGCACGGACACGGCTAAAACATGCCTGTCACCCGGCAGAAAGATGCGCTTGTTGACCATCGCAGCACCCTGAAGTGTCGACGTTGGATTGTCGTGTGATAGCTAGCCGTGCAGGTTGTCCTTTCATTGATATTCACAGCAGCACCGGTGGCTGTGAAAGCTGCCTGTGTTGAGGACACAGCTTCAGAGGGACAGTGGATCTCAGTGTGGGACTCACAGCTGGGACCCGAAAGCCAAAAAAGACTGTATATTTGAGATTTAGGACACACAATCTGTGAGTGCATGACAGAAGTGTCAGAGTTTTGTTTACCCTGCCCTGCAGCATTTAATGTTTAATCCGCCCGAAGGAGCGCTCATGACAACCTGCAGGGCTCCTCCCTCAGGCTGACACCCCTCTGCTCTCCAGGGACAGCTTGTTGTTGGCTCACAGGTCCCAGAGGTTTGTGTGTTGACCTCTCACAGAGCTCTCACTGCTGGTAGGAAATGATAATTATGTGTTGTCACAGCAGATTTTGTTATAATGCTGCAGGTCGGCTTTAGAAGCACGGGACGCTTTTTGCAGGTGAAGCAAGATAATTATTTGTTTTTACAAAATGTAAACAGATGCTTTTGGTAAGGATTCCTTAGATGTGCTGATATTGTAATTAGGACACTGTTTCTAGAGTACCTTGGACATCTTTGGGCATTTACTGTGATTTCTTGTTACTTATTGGCCAACATATATGTCTGCACTGATATACCTGCAGTAAATCTCAGCTGTTCAATCAGCCAGGCTGATTTATTGTCTAGGCTTAAATTACAATACGCATAAAGGGACACCAAGGATCAACCCAGAGCATACAAACAGTAGATGTCGTAAAGGATGTGATTTTCCAAACCTGTGTATTGATGTTGACAGTCTCTGTCTTTCCCCTCAGAGTAAATATTGAGCATTACTGAGCCTCTGCCAATAACCTGGAGAGGTCTCAGTAAAACAGGCAATACTTGAAATATTAAACATGAAAATTACTGATGATGTTTCTGCATTGGGCCGGCATCACCTGCAAGCTACTGTTCTAGTTCCAGATGATGAAAATTGGCACATTTTAAACATATTTTCTGAATAGTCGGACATCCTGACCCCAGGGTGAGATGGCACAGTCATATGCCAATCAGACAAGCAGCTCTTTCACAATGACTGTGGTGTAACGATACCATCAGCCATGAGAAATGTCTGGGGAAGAGGCACAGAAGTACTCATGGCCAGGGTGGGAATTTACCTTTTTTACCAGCCACTGACAGATAAATGTTCAAATTCAGCAGCCACTCAGTAGTAGATGATTATTTTCTGTCTGAAATCTACCTGCTGCCGTCATATTTTAGCTGCATTTGGCTGATGCTCATTTCTCACCCCGTTCATAGCCTAATGAGGGACTCATGCTGTCTAATATCTCACATTTCTTATTCAGCCCAGTTTTGGTAACACACTCCCAGAAGCTGAACTTCATCAGTGGAGAGTCTGGAGCAAGTTATATATGAAGTCAGTGTGTGTTAAAGAGATAAATCCAGTGTATTCTGTCGGTATCCTCCAGCCTTCGAGGCGTCACCACTGTCTCTGTAGATCAGAGCATCTTAAACAAATTCAGTGACTCGAATGATAAATTTAATCTCTCGCCCAGGGCCCGCTCGTGGAGATAAAGAAATCATTGGTGCTCTCATCATGTGAGGACTTACCAGAAGAAAGCCTGCGACTCATTTCAGGAGATGACACATAGTTTATCAGCAGTAAAGGAATTCACAGAAGGTGGTTTTCCCCTGTTGGGTTCATTTAGAATAAGACATTTTCAGTGTTCAACCTCTTTAGTATTATTGCACTGATGTCCACAGGCACAGAAGACCAAATCTGTCCATTACTGGTACCAGTCTCACTTGTCACTTCCCGTGTTTCAGCTGCACAGTGTCATGTCTTGTGACTGCCTGATTCGTTAACCCTTTCTCGGTCTCTGAAGCTAAGAGCTGATGTCGTCACATGATCCGTTGGTGTCTGGGTAGTTTAGTAAGACCGATGTTTCACAGGAGTTGTTAAATTAAAGAGTGCGGCATGCGGAAGATCACATCAAGCACCAAAGGAACAGCATGAGATTCATGCAAACAACCTTGATCATTTTAAATCAGCTGTAATGAGTATTTTTATATTGACAAGACCCTCCAGATCTACAGAGTTTTATAGCATCTTTCAGCTCATTTTTGTTGTTTTTCCAGATTGCAGGTTTGCTGCTTTGGTTCACACTCATCACTCACATCAGGGTGGTTTTCAGCAGCGGCAGGCAGCTGTCTTCACCAAAGAACTCTGATAATCCTTATACTAGCCGGTGCAGAAAGTGGAGTATTTAGCTCTGAAAAAGCCAAAACAAAGCTAGAAGTAGAGTGAATACTGGACTTCAGTGTCTCAGGCAGCTCGACCCATGACTTTAAATGAATGATAATGTTGCTCCATATCTGCTGGATGTATAAATAAGCAGCTAATAATGGCAAAAGGTCACAACTTAACAGGTGATAATATGACAGTGTTCACAGTCTGTTTTTGCTGCTCCCAAGTGGCCGAAGCGTCTGTTATTGCAGGGTTAAGGTGTCAGACTGTCAGAGTATGGTGTTATAGTTTCTTAGCGCTCATAGCTGCTCGGTTTGCTGCGCTGGACTTTCCAAAAAATCAAACTGGATGGGGTAGTGCTGTGGTGTGGCATCGGTAGGTGCACTCTTTTCAGCTATGGTTGACGTAGCTGTTGTTGTCAGCTGCCCTTCCCAGGTCTCAAACTGTTTATAGCAGACAAACTGGCATCACTTTGTGAAGGCAGAGCAGCCAATGCCAAATGTTTTCACACTGGGTCACAGGTAGAGTAACTGTTGAATCGTTTGAGTCGTGGATGGAGAGCAGCCAAACCAACCACACCTGTGAGTGTATGAGTTTACGTATCCTGTGAGTGTAACTTGTAGAGGCTCAGAGAGTCTCATACTTTCTCTCTTGTCAAATGAGGTTGTGATTCACAGCTCATCATCGAATGACTATCAGCTCACACATCGCTGACGAAGGTTGTTCCTCACAGTGCTGCTCTTCCTGCTGCCGGCTCCTTCCTCACGCATGAAGCCCAAATCTAGTGCTTACTGTTCCTCTTCTTCATTGGTTCCCAAACACAAACCCTACCCCCACCTCATTTGTCCTCATCCTCCCCATCCCCTTATATCACTGCCTAACGTGCTTACAGGGAAAGCTGCAGCATCCCCCGGGCGCTCAGCTTCAAGCCAGCTATTTACATTTCAAAAGTTAACATCAGAAGTAGTTTTCCCTGCCTGTCCCTGTGGGCCTTTGTGCTCTGAGACTCATCTGATGCCAGAAATAAAAGATTGTTGGATCAGAACAGGAAGAAAGGCTTGTGCTGTCACTTTCACTTCTGTATTACACAGCCTGCAGTGATGGCTGCTGTCTGTCTGTTCTCTGACAGCTGACCTTGTTTGTGTTGTTGGGGTACGAAGCAGTGATTTTTGATTGATACTCAAGTTCCCTGTTTGGCCCTTTCAGGGATCAAGTTCACAGAGTAAAAACAACTTTTATTTGGGTACTTTCATCTTGAAGGATGTGCGTTTTTCCCCCAGTGAGCTGTGCAAAGGTCTGCGCATCAGTTTTTCAGCTCGTTCACAGCAGTGAGGGACTGTAGCTGAATGGATTTGGATTTTCTTTTTTTCTGACATTTTATAGACCAAACAGTTAATCATTTAATATAGAAAACAAACAGCAGATTATTTTATTATGAAAATAATTGTTATAACAGCCCAGCCTTTTTATTTGTAGGTGTTTGTGTGAAAATAATTGCATTATTTAAGCATCTTTGGAGACTGATTTTTTTCCGTTATCAGCCTTTTGGCATTTCACCAACAATATTAGGAAATTCTTCTGAAAATGTATTTTGGGCTCTCCAGCGCAAGGTTGAGGTTCATATGATCTGTTTATACATGTTTATTCTGCTGAAAATCCCCTCTCAGCTCAGCTCACCTGAAGCTGCTGTTTTCCATCCCCTCCTACACAGCGTCAGTTTCCTGCCCTGCTGTCAGCTGATAGGCTGCAGGCTGGTTGCTGAGTCACATGGAGCAATCAGGGCTGCAGCTCTTTCTGCGTCTGCCTCGGCTGCTCAGGGCCGTCTCCAACTCGGCTTTTGTGCTTTTTCTCTTCCACACTTGAGCTGAAATGTGAAATCTGAGGCAGCTCAGGACAAGTCTGCCGCTTTCACCTGGTGCCACAGCAGCTTTTACACCGAGGTGGGCAAGCTGGTTCAACTCACCGTGTGGTTGCAACATAAAGGATAAGACTAATGTTAGTTTGGTCACACCCAGGAGTCGTTTCATTTCTGCATTTTTCACGGAGCTGTGGAGTAAAACATAACTTGAGTCGGTGTGTCTGTAATTATTCAGTTGCGAGAGTGTTTGCAGTTTCAGTTTGGCGTGCTTGCAGAGATTTATTAGGCAGCTTGCTACAAGTGCTGCTGAAGCGCTCAGTCATAATCCTCTTAAGTTTGTGTGTGTAATGAATACAAAGCAAAGAAAGTCTGGATGGAGTGGGAAGGAACGCGCCATTCGGACTGTGTTGAAGGTGTCAGAGGAGCAGGTTTTACCCTGCAGTGTGCAGCTGATATATGCATGACAACAACATCTGTTTTACCTGCTGCACCTAATAGTCTTCCCCTTTAATCGCCAGGACTGATTCAGGATCTGATTATGTGCTATGACCGCATTATGGCAGCACTAAGAAGCTGATTATTGTTGGCGATACTGTAATCATGAATTTGAATAGGCTGGCATTGCTTTAATGTACAGTATTTTGCTATTGCAGTGGATGATTAATATTCAGACCTCTGAAGGTGTCAAAACAGCTGTATATTATATCTGATTATTCTGAATTTGTTGTATTGTAGTAGGTCGGATGAAACCTGGACAGATACAGGTGATGCTAATGAATGCAGACTTAAATTCATATTAAAGATGCAGCACTAGAATACTATGGTTAACAAAGGGAATGTGGAAACCTGTGGCAGTCCCTCGTCGCATTCTTCAGCTTTTCTGCTGGTTTCCGTTCAGGGTTTCCTCGTCTCGTATCTGTCTGTAAACCACACGCAGCTCACAAACCTCAGATCTGGATCTGAACTGTCAGGTTTAGCGTCTGTGGTTTGGTTTGTTCTTTGATCACA
This sequence comes from Chaetodon trifasciatus, assembly GCA_037975065.1. Taxonomy (NCBI): domain Eukaryota; kingdom Metazoa; phylum Chordata; class Actinopteri; order Chaetodontiformes; family Chaetodontidae; genus Chaetodon; species Chaetodon trifasciatus. The sequence continues at coordinate 1,536,250 of JBBMOE010000054.1, read as the reverse complement.
GCTGCACTAAAGTCCCTCTTTTTTTTACTTAAAGCATCTCAAGTGATGACTCGTCAGGTTTTTTTAGAGCTCTCCAAACTGCCTTTTACAAATATATTTAACCTTTGTTTATCCAGCTTCTTCTGCTGCTACACCCTGCAGCTGCTTCAAGCCGAGCAGTCAGACTCACTCAAAGGCACCTTGAAGCATTTCTTATTCATTCTCTCGATCTCAAGAGCTGTCCAATCTCAAACCCGAGCCTCTAACCTTTAGTTTAAGCCAGTGTTGTTTCTCTCTCTGAGCAGCGTATTGATTGTAAAAGGGGAATCACTGACTGGGCTGTAAAAGGCTCTGTAGAGGCCATGAGACCGGGGAAGGTCAGGAGCATCCCGCTTTGAATGAAACATCTGAGGGTTACGTGTTTGCCCATTGATGATTTCTCTACATCAATCGATACGTCTCACGTGCCCGATGAGGCTTGTTCTGCTCGACTTTTTATTCTTTATGCAGCAGCGAGTGATTAAACCTTTCTTTGCATTAAATATAATAACTTTTTCTCTAAACAAGCATAGAAGTCATGAGGCGAGTCAACAAGTTCAGTGTCTTTTAGTTCATAACAAGACTGTTTGTGTCAGGCTGAAGAGCATTATTAAGCTTAATGAGGACGTCTGTATCGTATTCATTTGTTCCAGATTTATTTCTGTTCTGTAAATCTGCACATTATTTTGCCATTGATCTTTTTTGGTTTGAGTTAATCTTTGGGGATATACCGTATAAACTTAAAACAACTGTGAAATGGATCTCTACACCATTTGGACATTAACCTTCTTATCCCTGCTGTCCAATCTGCAGGATGCGTGAGGACATGTCCACCATGGTGTGTGTGAAGGAGGAGGAGGACCCTGGGGAGAAGCTGTCCCAGGATGAGATCATCTCCCGGACCAAGCAGGTGATCCAAGGCCTGGAGGCCCTGAAGCAGGAGCACCACTCCATTCTGGAGGGCCTGCTGGGGACTCTGCGCTGCCTGAAGCAGGATGAGGAGGGCGTCCTGGTGGAGGAGAAGTCCCACATGATCCGCAAGTCCCTGGAGATGCTGGAGCTCGGACTGAGCGAGGCTCAGGTATGAGTATCGACTAACTGACCAATCATGCACATCCATAGTCTGTGCTGACCAAAGGGTCTACACAGGGAAAATGCTGAGTAGCCTTCTCTTTCACTCCTCTTTTTGTCTAAGGGTGTGCAGCAGCCAACCAGGATTTATTCTTGTTTTAATTGAAGTACTACATGTAAACATCTTGATAAAACTGGGGGAAAAATTGTATTTTCAGCGATGACAAGCGCCGGACGTCAGATGAACGGCGGTTTTAGCCGTACCGCTTAATGACAGCGAGCTCTGCTTTCAACTGGAGCATTATTTTTACACTTCAGGAAAGTAAAGTTAACATTTCTGTTGTCGTTTTTGTTGCTGGAGCTCTTCCTTTACACAGTTTACAGCACCAACACCCACTTTTAGCCCAAATTCACACCAGACACAAGACGTCAGCGTTGCATCAAGGCGACCGGAGTGTTAATTCAGTCAGTCCACACCAGCTTCAGCTTTCATTTAGGGTGTCACTGTCCTCAGAACCAGCTGTCCGGTAGGCTCAATCAGAGGGTTACAGGTGTGGATTCATACATTAGTTCAAATAGAAAGACGTCAGTTTCATGAGAAAGACGTGACAGCCTTCAGAAAGGCTCCTGAAACACTTAGAAAAATGCTGCTGGTGCAGATTGTCCTTTAGTTCACAGCAGTTTGACTTCCTGCAGTGATGCATGTAATGACAGATGAAGAAAACAAAGCACAGATTCCAGTGCAGAGCTGTTAAAGTCGTCATTGTGCCTTCTCTTTTAAGTTGAATTTTTAATACAGTTTCTAACAGTGTTTTCCAAACACTGACTTCATCTCCAGAAGTGTAAAAAACAAAGATTTCCCAAATCGTCCTTAAGACAGACAGAAACAAAGAGAGAAGCTTTTACAGCATTTTAAAAAGCAGATTTCTTTCAGAGGAAGTTTGAAAGTTTTCCTCATTGTTAAGTTGGCAAACGCTGGCTTATGACTCACTGATGAGTCATTGTTTAAGTTTTCGCCTCTCATCTCCCAGCAGGCTTTGTCTATTAAATATACAATACACTGCACCAGCCACACTCTAATATCCACCTTCAGCTTTTTGGGTAGCTTGGAGTTACAGTGACGGTGAACAGTGTGATTCATATTTTTCTGCATAATTTTCCTGTTACAACACCCTTAATGTCTCTATGCCTCGAACTCGTCGTCTAATTACAGCCTTTCACCTTTGAGCGTATGCTATTAGGTGGATGCTTTTACCCAAAGTGCCTCACAGTAACATTAGTGTGCACATTTTTAGCTCTGGCAGGGAGTGTGCTCTTCTCCCTGACAGTTTGAGTGCACCACACATTACGCTGCCACTGAATCTGTGACTGTAAGTCTTTGGATTAAGATGTTGGATTGATTTGTTCTTGTATTAGAATCACATTTTTTGGTATCATGATAAAAACTCTTAACATGCTCTTGAATGTTGAAGGTTTTTATATAAATGTTTTTCAGTGTTGCCCAGTCAGCCTTGCACTCGTGGTCGTTGCCATCAGTAAATATTCTTTAAACCAAAAATGAGCATGTGGTTGCAGTGCTCCTTCGTGTGGATAGCAGCTTCATGAGAATGATTCTTTGTTGTGTTGATCTCTCCGACGGTTGACCCCAGCATCCAAACTATGTGACATGATTTGCACTTCGAACCTTGAAGCGACTCATGTGTAATAAGAAAACTCTTCGTCCAGGTGATGATGGCGTTGTCGAGCCACCTGAGCTCAGTGGAGTCAGAGAAGCAGAAGCTTCGGGCTCAGGTGCGCCGGCTCTGTCAGGAGAACCAGTGGCTGAGAGACGAGCTGGCCGGGACGCAGCAGAAACTGCAGAAGAGCGAGCAGAGCGTGGCCCAGCTGGAGGAGGAGAAGAAGCACCTGGAGTTCATGAACCAGCTGAAGAAGTACGACGAGGACTTGTCCCCATCTGTGAGTCCTCACGTCGTCTTCAGAGCGTGTCTTTGTGTTTGACCAGATGTAAAAACCAAAGAAGCTTCAGTGACAGGAGGGGTGCAGACCTTATGAAGCGATACATTGATCAGATGAGACTGCTTGTATTGGATCAGGACTCTGTAAAAGTCGGATGCAGTCTTAGATTTAGAGACTCCAGGCTATCCACAAAAGATCGAGAATATAATAGATTGTGAGTAACCAGTGAGAACAGACAGAAACCCCCAAGACTCACAGCAAGAAGGCATCACCCTATATCTGTTCTGAGCAAACACACCTCGGTGTTCAGCAGAGGTCACGTGTCTGCATCTAAAGTGTGGACGTCATTACTCCAACAGCTAGTGAGGGTACTGATGAGAATGCCAACAGCAAGGCAGAGGTCAGAGTCTTATTTCCTTCTGTACCTTCTCTCCCTCTGATTCCTTTTAGGTCTCTGAACTTCTTATCAGCAGCAGAGTCGATTTGAAGTTATCAATGAAAACAATCTCAAGTATTTTAACACACCCAGGCTGCAGAGTGGCTGCATCAGCAGATACAGTCAATACGTAGTTTTTAATGCACCTCCATGAATGTACAAACACTGAGTCACTTCACTGTCCCCCTCTCCTCCTCTTCCTCACTCCCCTCTCAGGAGGAGAAGGACTCTGACTCCAGTAAAGAGACTCTGGACGATCTCTTCCCAGATGACCAGGATGACCAAGCCCCAGGCAGTGAGTGTTCCGCCCTCCTCTTCCTCCTCTTCCTCCTCTTCCTCTGCTCGGGGGATTCTCAGGCATTTTCAGTCAGCACCCAAGTATGAAAACTAGTCGCTGGCCTCGGGATGTAGATGTAATATTTGGGCTGCTCTTGCCGTGGCCACAGTTGTGAAGCACGTCTGTGACCCAGATTCAGGGGAAAATTAAAGCAAACATCATCAAGAGATTACTTCTGAAAATGTTATTTGCAGTGCTGTGTATTCTGACAGAGAGTTACCTGAAGTGTGTACAGAGCAGTGGAAAGACACAGCTGTGAGTAAAGACACGCAGGCTTTTCTTTTCTTTGATGATTTCAGTCATTTTTAAAATGTACCTGCTGTAAAACTCTTGGAGCACAACTTCAACCTGTGCACCAACATGTAATATACCAAAGTCAGTGGATGTCCCCAGAGTCAGAATATGTCAGGTAAGATATGGTGCTGATGAATCTGTGCTGATAGGATGCTTTACAAACTGTCTGAATAGTAGCTGATGGTCTTCAGACTGCATTCAAAGTTCAGAATGAGCAGAAAAATAGTTCCTCTGTGTCGATCTCTGTTACTCACATCTGTCATATTTTGTTGTTAACTTGATGATTAAATGTCCGTTTTATTTCATCATTACACCGACCGAGTCACTATCTTAGCGTTAGCTTGTGGTAGGAGACAGCAGTTAGCTCATTAATCCCAGCTGAAACTCAAAACTCTGTCCACACACCCACTGCCACCAGTGGAACGCTGGTTACTCTTAACGTTGTCTATAAACTTGATCGTTACTGAATTCTGACCACTTTTGGGCCGTGGGTATCGTCGGGGTTGGGGGGTATATCAGCCCTGTCCGTCAGCTTTTTCCTCCTCCAAACTATCATTATTACATCAGCTTTTAAAAATCCACCATCAGTCGAGCTCCGCTGCAGCACATCTCTTTTCTGCACTTTTCTTCAGCGTCATAAATCTTTGCTTTGCTCTCTCTCTCTCTCTCTCTCTCTCTCTCTCTCTCTCTCTCTCTCTCTCT